>OY728122.1:1700334734-1700959734 GCA_963277665.1 Viscum album
ATTGCATGGTTATAAAAAATGTACGCCAACTATTCTATTCCCATATATCCATCTTTACATGGTATCACTTGGACAGAGGCATGGTTTGGAAAAACCGTGTGCCTAACCGTACACCTACCCAATGACCACTCTTTCATTTTCACAGTTTCGTAGCAGTGTTTCATAGTTTCTCTTAACTATGCTCAAACCATGTACCACTAAAAGTCCTAAAAATATGCCAAATCTCCTCAAAACCTCATGAGAATTAACATTAACATTATATATACCTAAAATAAAAAATAAAGGGTTATGTAACTGAAACTATGGGTGCTACACATAGTGTATAAGTTCATTGGGTTTAGTAAACTGAATCTCTAACATTTTATGACTTACATATACCATATTTACATTTTTATATCTTCCATAGTTATTATCCCTTTCTATTTTTAGCTGGTGTAGATCTATCATCACATATTCCTTTGAGATTTTACTCAAATTCCTTTGAAAAAATATATCTATGTTTTATATGCAATAATACATTTTAATATTTAGAAATCATATATAAATAGTTACTTGGGTCTCTAATTTGGAAGAAGTTACCAATAGTTCTTATCCTTAAGTAAAAAATATTTCATATTTTGAGGATTTTATGTCAGAAGAGTTTTTCTTGAAAAAAAATTTGTTCTGCTCACTAAAATGTCTGTTGACACTCAGTATAATGTGTTCAATCCCATCTATAAATAATAAATACTTTAAATTAACCTTCTATGCTTTAATTTTAGTCGAACCAATTTCTCTAATTTTTAAAGATCTATAATTCCCAAAGGTAAATAAACCACTATCATGTAATTTTATATTTATCATGATTTTTTATCACCTTACATATATAGGGAAAATACATTGTCAATTATACAGGATCATCTTTAATACTCGGTTTGAAAATTACATCAACTATTATAAAATTTTCTTCTTTTTTTCCTTTTAATAACTTATATTTCTTTTTCAACATTAGTAAATCATCCTAGAAGATAAGTCACACATTCTTAAGAAAACTGAATATTTTTACACACCTTTTGAATAATTCCTCTCAGAACTCAAATCTATTATAAGTAAATAGACATGATTAATTATTTGTCACATATTTTTTTCCATTGATGTTTTTATATCATCAAGAATTTTTTTCCTTTTATTTTAGAGTTCCTAACCCTTAATTCAAGCCTATACTCAGTGTGTGAATGTTTATGATAGAAACTATATAATTTGTGCCCACACATTCCAAAATAAATATAATATCCTAATAATACCAATCTTAAATATTTATATTATTTTTTATAGGAAAATATTGTTGAGTTTGAACAATATTTTATTCTTTTGATTTCCTTTGGTGTGAGGATATATTTCCCCACATGTTTTTCTTTTCTTTATTTAATATAAGGTATTATCTGACTTACTTCTTCTAAACCAAAAATTTACTTGTTTTGGTTATTAAACCTACACAATTAGTAAAAAGATATTCATTTTTATGTCACATAAGTGTAGATTTAACTTTATTTTTTGAGAAAACATTCTCCATAGCATGATATGATTCAAATTTAACTTATACATCTATGTTGAAATATTAATTCATGTTTTTTAGAGTACAATCAAATTAATGTCAAATTTATTGTGTCTTATTTAACTAAAATTCCTTAACATTAAGTTTTTCATGAATATATTTTACTATATTATCTTTCTTAGTAACCTTGAACATGATTTTTTTAATGTATTCAATATAAGAAAAGTCCTTTTTGAGATGCTCCTATTATACCTAACTTTTAATTTAACCTAATTTATTTAATATTTTGACTTATTGATTTAGTTTTTTGTTTTTCTCAAGACACAAAATATGTTTTTATTTTAAAATATATTCTATTTATGTCTCATCACCTTCCCCTTCTTCACTATTTGAAATTTATTTATATTTTGCAACATGATCTAAGAAGTTCTGGAACTTTTCCAAAACATTTTTTTTATTAAATACATTTAGTGGAGTAGTCTTCCTATTCTTTTATCAATATAATAATTATTTTCTTTTGTTTTACCATCATCTAATTTATAAACGTTTTTTTAAAACTTTTACGCCATTTCTTTCTCTAAGGGTTTTTTTCTTTTGCTTTATCCAAATACTGACCACCATTCTTCCTTGGAATTTTTTTTGAAAGGTTCTCAATTCCACAAAAATTAAAAAAAATTATGGGGAGATAACTTTGGTACTCACCTTTGCATTGATTTTATTTTAGATAAGATATATAATCCTTTTATACTAATTATCCACATCTTACTCAACTTGAAATTACCTAGATAACTTCTCCTCCTCTTTATAGATTTAAATATTTCACATGGATTTAAATTCCATTTCCATATTTATATTCTTATTATATTTTTAATCCTTACACATCCCATATGAAAAATTACGCAAATAAATTCACTATTAGATAAATAATATCCATCTCCCAACACATAAATTTAAAACCATACCAGTCAGGGAAGTATCTCATCAACTTATTAATGATAGTTGAATCTTCCAATTTTTTTTCGTAAACCCATAATTTTATAGAATATTTCATTCACATTGGTGAAATAATCATAAATATTTTATTATACAATAATCCTTATATATTCAAAAATATTTCTCTAAATCTGTAACTTTTCGTCCTTAACTTTCACATTCTATTTAAACATGCATTCTTGTTTGTTCCAAATATTTTTAACTATTTAGAGACCCACCCCCTTTGTATAAAATTTGTTTTATAAGGACACAAGAATATCATTAATTTCCTTTACATCAACCACCATGTTTATATTATCATAAAAAGTGATTTAATATTAATTATCCTTTGTTGATAACCCCTTGGAAACAACATCAATAACATCCATTCCTTGTTAAAGAAAGTAAGGAATCATCATATTATTCTATCATTGATAATATTTTCCATTGGAAGTAATAATACCTATAATATTAAATAAATTTATATTATCCTTCTCCACAAATTTATGGATCTTTCAAAGAAAACATGGTTTTCATGGATACCACATGATGTTCCTAGGAATGCGAAGTACCACGAGGGGGATAATTACTTGAATAATTTTATAATTTCCTTTAAACTAATATTAAACTATGTGACTTGTTAGAGTGTTGATCCTCCAAAAAGTTTTCCTCACCCTTTCCCATATGAGAAAAAAATAAAATTAAATTCATGTAACCTAATATTTTTTCAAGGTTCACCCCCAGTGTGAGTGAGTATATCCTTCTTACGTTCGGGTCTAGTAAGAATAACAAACATTCCCCTAAAATCAATCAATGATTATAAGTGGTATGGGAATGTATCATCCTTTTCCAAAAATTGATTCCTGGCACTAATTTCTTAGGAAAAAGGATTATACTAGTTCCCACTATTTTACAATGTTACTACCAAATGAAATTTGTAATATTATATTTTCTCAACATTCTTTATATAACAAATTAAATATTACTCTAATTATTTTAAATAAAAAAACCTCAACCCATTCTCATAATATATGTACGATCCATTAGGAAATTTAGTTTAAGATACCTAGGGTATTTCAATCAAGGTATATAAATTATACCAACTCAAAAACATCAACTTCAAACTTTCACTTCTCTAGATGATATTTACCTCATGGTTAGAAAGGTCTCACTTATGTTTCTTCCATCAATGATGATTTGATGGTTACCACACTTTTCCATTACATTACCAGATCTGGAAAATTGTTGTTTAACATACTCTCACCACATACGTGTTTCAGAATGTAAACCAAAATTTCATGGATTACCTGAGTATTTTACTTAATTTACCCACATTGGGATAATCCAAGGAGTAAGAAATAGGGATGTTCCATGCATCGAAATCCACGAATCTCACTAATTGGTGTTGGGTTTAGGCAAGATAAATCATAGAACCGGGTTAATCCCCTTATAAGTAATATGTATGACTCACTAACTACCAAGGGATACTCTCTAAAACTTCTCTCCTTCACTCACTATAGTATAAAGAACACACCATTGATAATATATTCTAATAAAAAACAATATCAACATTTTTGTTGTTGAACCGGATATTGATATATTCCTCTGATCTCTATGATTCAGTCCTCAATATGTCTACTATGAAAATTACATAAACTACATCACCATTATAAGAGTTTTCAAGGAAACTACTACTCTTTCATTCTATGTTTTCGAGCCTATTTTCTAGAATATCTCTTCTTCACTACACAATAGGGATGCCTCCTTATTCTTCCTTTAAAATGTATTTAATAAGTTCTAATTCTCTCTACTTTTCTATATCATAATAATACACTCATCTTCATTCATATAATCATAATAAAATTTCATAAGAGAAGTATATTTTTATAAATATGTCATTTATCACAATTATTCCCTTTATTCTAAAAAAATCAAGTGATGGTATAGAAATATTAATCATTATTCTCCCATTATTATAATTCCATGATTATCTTTCTTCCTATTTTAGAAAGATATAAATTCCATTTTTACACATATCATTGCAATGGGTGGTTTATATGTAAAATATTCTAAAAGGGACCAAGTCAACTCCTCAATGTTCACACAATTTCTTCTCATTTGAATTGTTTAACCAAATATAGAAATGTCTAGATCATTGAGTTACTCATTCATTAATGGTGTGTTATGTCTCATTGTTTACAACTACATTTACATCTTCACAGTGTGAAAATAATCACCAAGGGAGGGTACATTGACATCATTAGTGTACACCATCTTTAGAAAAAATACCCTTCAAAATACTTAAACCATAATCACTTTCCCATTTCGACATCTTCCTGGGAAACCCGATACTCACAATGCCCTAAAATGTGGTGTAGTATTTATCCAACATACCACATTTACATTCTAATGTATGTACTCTATGATAAAAAAAGGACTATAGTGGGAATGCTCATTTCTCACAGGGATTCTAGAGACCCCCATCACATCTACCACAGTGTGGATATCTCTATTTTCCCATTTTTTACATTATCTCTATAGCTCTATCAATTAAATATTCCTCTATTATCTTACTCAAAATTCCCATAATTCACCTCCCCATTTCCCATAGAGATTATAAAAACTCACTTCGGTGACCACCATGATGTGGTTTCTAGTAGTTTTCAATTTTATTCCCACCACGACTTCCACTAGTGCATGACCTTCTTTATATTCCCATTTTTTATCTCTAGGTCTCAAAGTAATTTACTTCATAGACCTTGAATAAAACTTATGGTGCAAACAAGGTGAGATTTCTCATTTTTCATAGGTGAATCCATAATGGAAAATGCTAAGCACCATGATGTTGTGTAAATCTGTTCTTCATTTTTCAACCGCCATAGTTAAGGTTACCACCACCATAGTTTTATTTACTTATATTAATTTATATAATTTTATGCGTACCTACCTTTTAAATTTATACTACACCAAAAAATCTTATGAAACTCAGATATGTTACATATCACTTGAGACTCCAATAGTTTTTATTTTTTCAGAAAATCAATTCTTCACACCAAACCTCCACCATGATATAGCGAATATATACCATGACATGGTATATATCACATTGAAAATAAGTCATAATGATTCAGAAAAATTCCAAAAATATTTCTCATGACAAGGTATGATACTTTTAAATCCTTTATATCTTTTGGAACACTTTCTTCTCTTATGGAATTACACATAACCACTTACAGATAACTTCTAGTTAATCACCACTTCCACTTCTAGATAACCTATAGAACACCATCCAACCTTCTCAAAGCTTCCTAATCTTCCAGCTTAATATGTCCTATTTCAATTTTAATTACAAATATAACATAATTTATAAATATTGACAATAAATAAAACACTATCCAATACCAATAATTAATTAGATTTGAATAATCTACACATTTATTTTCATTAAAAACATGACTCTATCATAAATGAAAAATAAATTTATCATTTTCATAATTCTACCTACACCCCTAACAAGATTCCTACTTCCCATTATATTTTTGTATTTATGATTCTTAATATCCCCCTTTTACATCAAATCTAAAGCACACCACTTTCTATAAAGAACTTCCATATATTTGAAATTATTCCCATGTCTTCTTGATGTAAAAAACAATAGATAAAATCATTTTTACTCATAACATAATTGTGTAAAAGACATGATACCACATAATAAGATTCCAATTATATGAATTATAAAAGGGAAAAATGATATCAATTGAAATTGTTATAGGAGTACACAAATGATACCAATTAAAATTTTAATACCACTTTCATAGAGAACCATTAATAAATCTTCCCCTCATTTTTCAATATAGAATTTTAACCATAACAAGAGAGACTATCCCAGTATCATGAAATATAATTTAGGGATCCTATAATTTCTAGCATCATTATTCACCTTTATGATAATTTTAGATTTTAATTTCATGTTCAAAAAACATCTCAACTATTATTTCATTTTGAAATTCATTTAATGGGTGATCATACCACTTAACATTGGGCCATAAATACAATCTCTAAGCTAACTAATCCAAAATATTTTGTAGGAAAAATATGTTAAGCTATCCATTTAATTTTCCCTACTTTCATAATACACAATATTGTTTTTTAAAATATTATATATACACTAATACTATTTCTGATTTTTAAAATTGTTACTAATATTTAACATAGATATCTTCCATTATTCATGAAGTGTCTTTACTTGGTTAATGAGCATACCATATTTGGATCTATATCTCCAAACTCCCCTTAAATTAATTTGCTTCATCACTTAATATAGAATAAATATTCAGTATTAAATTCCTCCACCCCATTACTCTTAATATCTTAAAATCCATTACCCGATATCACATATTAAATAAAAATAAATAAATCATGATTTTTGGTTTTTGTTGTTACTCCATCAATGTATAACATTCAATATTCAAAATATGATACCAATTGATGATAAGTTTCTTTTGACATCAGCACCCCATTTTGAACTAAATTCCACATTGTGACATCAATTTTTATTACTCCAACCTATCTTCTGGTAATAATGTTCTTAAAATTCTACATTAAATAAGGTATTGATTGAACTACTTCTAACTTCATCTAGAACTATAGATAATTCCACAACATCACTTTTCATATCTCACTGCAATTTACCCGTGGATAACATATCCTCCAAAACCTAAAACACTATAATAGTAGTTAATAACATTTAAACACATGGGGAGAGGGTTACATTTCAATTCATTATGTTGAGGAATGGGGTTAGTGTTAGTGGACCAAACCTTTGAATCTTACATTCTTCAAAGACTATCTAGTTATTATACATTTATTGACACCACTTATAAGAACATCATTTAAGATTTTTCCTTTGGTATTGTCATTTCATGCCTTGGTATTTTCCTATATTGTGGGAATAATCCCACATGATAGGTTAAATATTTTTATTCCTTAACACCATATCCTTTATCATAATTCCACTATCATTGATGGTATCTTCCACTAGTATCCATCCCTTTCCATATAGTCATTTTTTGAGACCACATAGGCATGATTCATGTTGGCCTCCTTGATATCCATGAGATCCACCTTGGTAGTTTTCATCATTGTGGTCCCTTTTTTATTTAATCTTCCATCTTTCTCATAGATAAAGATGGTTTTTTATTTTTCCACCATATTGTTTTTAATTTTTTCTAAGAGGGATATTGTATGTAAACTGAATTTGGTGCTTGATGCTCCCCTATAGAGCTCAATTATATTTCTCTAAGATAGTGATCCTATTTTCCATCACAATAAATTTTCTTATAGTGTATTCTCTCTTTCTTATTTCCTTAGGAGTATAATAATTTATTACTATTCTTTCAACCCTATTTTTATTATAATTTTAATCCATGTGTTAATGGTTAGAACATATAAAACATCTCTCATTAAAATCATACCATGTATAATCATTCAATGGATGATATGTTGTTCGATCAAAATTCATAGCACCATTGAGCCCTTGGGATTATAGAACAAAACTCACAGTGAATCCGGATATTCTATAATAGTATAATTAGATAACTACATTCCATTGTGAGTCTTCTCTTTTGGATTTAGCAACAATATTTTTATTTCACATGTATTCTAGATTTCCACATGTTGATGTTGCCATTAGTGGTATATTCTTCTTATCATTATAGTTTTTTAGACTCTCCTTAAGCTTATTTATTTTTTCCTCCTTCTATATCAATTGTGAAGTCTTATCTCCAAACATTGGGCTAGATTAATTTCTAGAATTCATCTTCTCATTATTTCTTTCTCTATAGGGATACCATTACCTTTAAACTATTTTTATATGATAATTTGTTATCCTATCTAATATGAATGTTATGTGAGTAGATAACTTTAGAATTTCATTTTTTTCACACCTTTTTTTATGTTTTTATTTGATATCGCTTACACTGTATTTTTAGTTTTGTTATCCTCAACCAATTTTTCCATGTGTCCACAAATTCATCATTCTTGTCTCTATGATTTTGATCTTATTTTATGATTATGGTAGTCTCCTTGGAACTAGATTTAAGATCCTACAATTTAGAGGTAACTTCCTATGACTAATTTTCATAATAATCAATCCTTTACCATAGATAAATATCCACTTAAATACATCTTTTATTACGGATTTTAATTTATTAAACTCATTTTTTACCATTTAAATAAATTAGTTAATACTTATTATCTTCTATCGACATTATGTTATCTCATTATAAGAACTAATATCTCTAATTTAATATGTAAAAGGATTGAAAATTTGTATTATTTAGGTTATCATCAAAATTAACAGATCCATATTCACTTGGCATATCTGGATCTTTAACTAATCCAAAGACATGAATGGATTAATATATTCATAATTAGATTCATTTATATATTTCTTTCAAGAGCTACTGGATTCTTCAATCTGAATCCCAATTTCCTCAAAAACAATTCCATGGTATTATATTCCTTTGTATTATGATTCTTCATTTTATTCATACCATTTTATATGTCATAAAATAATATAAGATAAAAATGAAACTAAAATCCCAAATCCAATAAGATCACTTCAGATTGTAACAAATCAAATAAAAGAAACCTCGAATTGGATACCAATCGTTAGGACTCATTGGGGAATTTAATTTGACATAACCTTCTTTGTGGACGAATTAGGGTATAAAACATATCCTAAGATAACACTTGAACATCAAACGCTAACATCTTTAGATGACCTTATCCTCACGGTTATTGGGGTCACATATGAATGATAATCCTATGTTTACCAAACTTTTATTTAACTTTACATGATTTCATCAATGGTTGTCTAAACAACACTCACTAATTTAGACGTACATTATGTTAATAAATCATTAAAATAGGAAATTTCTATTTTACTTGGCTCACCTGCACTCACTTAATTCAATGAATCATCTATGTATCTTGAAACAAAATCCACTAATCACACTGATTAGTGGTGGGTTTGGACTAGGGATCTCTTGGGACTGGGGTAACTCCCCTTTCTAGTTTTACGAATAGATCACTTCCAACCAAGGGTCATTACCTAGAAAATTTCTCTTTCTATCACTATTTAAGAAATAAAACACCATTAGAAGCACTTTCCAAACAAAAACATTTTCACCAATGTTCTTATTTCAACAGATTTAGATATGCGACACTAATATCCATGAGAAAAGTTTTTATAGGTCTATTGGGAACATAATATAATAAATAACCTTCTTAGGAGTTTTTGGGGAATATTATTTTCCTTCCTTTTTTTAACCCCCCATCTAGAATTTTTCTTCTTTACTGCATAGTATCAATGCATCTTTCATTTTCCTTTGTAATAAATAAAAGAAGTTGCAAATCTCTTCACTTTGTTAGAGAATTTTAATATAATTCTTTTTATTTCTCTTCCCTTAAGTATGTCCTTCAATGGCGTTCTATTTTTCTAGATATTTCATTCATACATCATCTTCTCTTTATTCTCTACACATCCGTCAATGGAATGGAAATATTATTATTGTCCCCTTATTATATTTCAACATTTATCCTTATTCCTCTTTTAGGAAGTTATCACTTTCCTTTTTACACTCACAATTTTGATATGTAGTTTCATTGAAAATTATTCTAAAAGGGGTTGAGTAAACTCCCCAGACATCACATCATGTTTTATCATTTCAATTGTCTGGCTAAATATAGAGATTTTAATGTCATAGCATGAATACTTATTTTGAGGTATATTATTTATTAATGTTTAACACTTGATTTTCTATAATATTGTGAGAATAACACAAATATGAAATTTCACATTAATGCCCTCATTAAAATTATACTCTAAGATAATTCGCTTGAAAATCCCATGAACCATGATCACTTTACCATTTTTCATTCTGCTTGGGAAAACTAATACTCTCCATGATTTGGACTGTGAAACATGAGTTATATAGTATCCCACTTCAACATTATTATGTAAGGCCATCACAAAAACCAAAATTGACCTAGTAGACCTCGCCATTTATCACAGAGATTTTGGAAATCCACCACAGTGTGGTCACCAAAATTTACCCATTTTGTCTTTAACTCCAAACCTATATTAATTCAACATTCCTTGATATAATGTTACAAAATTTGCATATTGAGTCTCCTTATTTTCCACAGGAGATCCAAAAACAGTCCACAGTGATCACCATGGTGTGGTATCTAGAAGTTGTCCATTTTATACCCACTAGACTTCCACTATGGATTGTCTATCTTCACATTATTTTATTGGAATCTATATTTATCTATGTAATATATTAATTTATTTTTTTATCCTCAATTATATTAACCGCAATCTTAGTTTATGTTTTGCAAGAGTTTTTATTCCTCATTATAAATAGTTAAACACCAAATGTGAAACATTGCTCTCTATGATATAGTGTAAATATTCTTTCTATCTTGTATCCACCAATATTGTGGTTATTTACTCTATAGTGTGGTCTACATCTATTCACCCATATAATTTTATTCTTCCTTACATATTCTATTTATCATACTCCCAAAAATCTTACACAGCTCAAATATGTTACATATCACATAAGAATCAATGATTTATTATATTTTCCAAAAAATAAATTCGTCACCCAAAACCAACAGTACATATTGGCCAATTTATGACATGGAGGAATACCTATCATAGGGGAATTACTTACTAAATATAATTCCAAAATCTCTAAATGGCTATTCATAATTAGGAAATATCCTTTGGAAACCCTTCATAACTTCTAGAACACCATATTATCTTATAGTATTTCATATACCCACTTCCAGATAACATTCAATCATTTTCAATTCCACTTCTAGATATCATATAGAACACCATATGATCTCCTAAAAACATCCAAATCATTTTGATTACAATCCAATCATTGGGTTCAAATAAAAAAATCTAACACTATTGAAAAAAACTTCGTCCAATTACAATCCTCAATTGGATTCAAAAAATTCTCAACTTCTGAAACCACAGTTATCAAAAAAATTAGTTATCAATATTCTAAAATTAGAGATATTCCAGAATTTAGATTCTTACTCCGCTACTCTAAAATACTCTAGAATCGCTGTTCTTTTTCGATGAAGAGGATATTATAGAACTTATTGGTTAGGATTTATATATTACTTCTCTAAAATTGTAATCATAGATTTCTAAATGAACTATCCCTTTATATAACCAAACATTATCTAATAAAATTACTCTTAAAGATATATATATCTTTCTCTAACTTCACATCTCAATGATCCACCTATAATTCCATTGATGATATTATATGCTAGATTCATTAAGGATCCCACAATTCTTACCATCAAATTTCTTCAAGAATTCCAAAATTATTGGATATAATCATGAAATATAAATCATGAATTTTTTATATTTAATGGCCATATAATCATTTATATAAAGAATTTGACTTCACTTAATTATTAATTTAAACAGATTAAATACTTGGCTTCTTCCATTACTTCAACTTAAAAAAACATTGAAACAACCTTCACTTTTGTTCTATCTGTGTTCCTATGATTTCTTTCAAACACATGTATTATAAAGCCTTTTAATTCATAAAAAATATTCTGATATATCTTCTGATCTTATGTTCTTATTCTTCCATTTCCCTAACCTCTGTTTTGAACACTGTCTTCCAACGTCTCAATTGCACAATTTCCAACCAGATCATCTTCTAATCATCTTAACTTATGATCTAATCACCTTCCACTCTTCTAAAATCCATAACTTCTATAATTTTGGGCATAAAAAATATAAAATATTAAAACACATTCTAGAATCATCTTGAAATATATATTCCATTAGTCAAAAATATCATAGTTTTTTATTTATATGATTTTCAACATGCCTCTCTTCTTCCCTTAGACTTCATCAACACTGGATACTATAACATTTGATTCTCAGAATCATCATGTTTAGCTTTTCCAATTTTAATTTGGTAATTTAACTCAACATGAATGATAGTTGATATCTTAATCACTGTAATGTTCTTAATATGAAAGATCAATATAGCATAACCTAACAAAACTTCGTGACCATATTTCAGATCATAAACATCTCAATATTTTGAATTCTACTAACTAATAATTCTTACATTCCTTTATATTGACTTTTATATAAGAAGAATTAATTTTTATATATTCATGTGAGTCCATATAGTTTTTTGATATACAATGCACATGAATTTTACATAATATATATTTATTCTTATGTATCACATAATATATGGCACTTTTCCACATTTTCAAATTCCCTAGAAAATATCTTTTGCATGCTATGATAATTTTATTTATTTCATATGATACACACCTTTTATTATTTTTAGTGTTCTATTCACCAAATTTAATATGTATTCAAAAGGTCACACACATTCCATGCCTTAGTCACTTTCTAGTATACACACCTTATCACTTATAATTTCTAAACTCCTTAACTTTATATCATCAATAATCATCGTCTTTTAAAGAGCTAGGTGAAATTATTATTATAATTTCAACTTCTCTATATATTACCTCCATGATTACATCTAAAAAAATCCATAAATATGTAAATTTTGGGTATATAATTAGATCATCTTAAGTTATATCAACCTGATTCAGATCTCCAAAACATAAAGCTTCATCTTTAATTGGTACTCAAAAACTTTCTTAATCACAAGGTTGGAAAAAATACAACAACTTCAAAAATTCCAAACCAAGTGTTTACAGAAATACATCAAGGTCTAAAATATGAAAAAAAATATGCACAATAAATTGTTTATAAGATGATTTTGAGACCACTAATTTTAGTATTTATATACAAATAAAAATTCAATTTCCAAATAGCTTTAATGGATAGGTAAGGGACCATGGGTTCATGTATTATGATAAAATGTTTTTTTAATTTATTGTTATATATTATATAAAAATTAACATGATGAACATAGTATGATGAAAATAGTGATGTTAATATAATGGTGGAAGAGATGAATGTATTTGGTACCAATGACAAAAATAAAATTTACATAAATATTTCACACTTTGGCATCATCGATAAAATATTGGATTTGTATTATATAGAATTTGAATTGATATTTTTTTATTGTGTATTAGTAGATAATATAAGTACAATTATAATTAATAAATTACAATTTAGGAATGTAAATATTATTAAATAATGGTATATGTTTGAACCATTCACAATGGAATAAGAAACTGTACAAGTATTTTATTCTTTGAATCCTAAAATTAGAAATTGGCCAAATTTTCTATTGGAGACTAAAAAAGTATAGGATAAACTAAAATTTCCACCAATGAGGGTGCTTTTATTGGGATGTCACAATATTTTTATTGTGGTACCAAAGAAAAAAAATTATTGTATGTCATAGGGGACCACATTAAGGGTTCTTGGATACCAGATAGAGGGGTTAAATACTATAAAACTATAATGAAAAAACAAAGAGTTAGATACACTTATCATATGTATCTAATTAGATAATTTTTATATAAAATTTCATTCCACATAATTTTATGTGTTCAATACTATATTTACATAATCTAAATTAATTTTATAACTAATGGTGCAGATAATAAATTCTTCACCAACATATGCTACCAATTTTGAGGAATAAGAATGTAGTGATTTTTAAATTGAGAAATATTCAAATGATAAATTTATTATAGAAGTTAGAAACAACCTGAAGAAAAGAAACGTCCTCTAATAGAGAATTGGTTTAGAGGTACGAAAGTTTGAAAAAGTGATAAGGATGAAAAAAATAGGAATGTTGTAGCATGATGGTGTTAGTAAAAATTATTATGTTGAGAAGTAGCGAAAAAAAATTCAAGGTATTATGAAATGTATAAGGTTAGGATATTGGCCTGAACAAGTCTATTTTCATTAGTTACAATGGTGTCATCACTCTAATGGACATGTTGATTGATATAGATTCATGGAAAAATGTTGTTCCTGCATTGAAGGTGATAATTTGGGAAAGCATTAGAGTCAAATTATGATATTAATTCTTTATTTAATATAAATATCAAATAATAAAGAATTTTATAACTCTTTATTATCTCTTATTGAGTAAATTTATATTATAATCTCATAGGATGAAATTAATATAAATGTTTATTGGAAAGGGACATGAATAATTTAAAATGATAATTTCCAAAAATTATCTTAGCGATACTGAGGGGAGAGTAAATCCCCACCCACCAACTATATATGCACACATCCTAAAGAAAGAATCTTGTGATGCTTTTGTTAGCTATCAGTTGGAGGAATCATTTAAGGTGTATTGAAATTGATATTATTTTATTTAAAATTACAAATATCAAGAAATATTTTTCAAAAAAATATTAATTAATGATATATAAATGGAGTGTATAAAATAAAAAATGTGTATCAAAACTACCATACTGATATCATAAAGCAGGGATGGGGTATGCTTCACTTGAAAAAATGGTATGTATTTTAAATCTATAATATATATTTATGTGATTTTATACAATAATAATATCATATTTATGTGTTTATATATAGAATGATGAATCAGAATATCAATACACTTACATCGCACATTATTTACAATGGAAGGAGGCTCATGTAAATAAAAATGGATAAATTGTAGATAAAACACACAAAAGTATGTGAATCGTGTTTAAGTGTGGCATAATAGTATTATTTTTTTATTTAAACAAGTATTACTTAATAATTTATACCTATTTATTTTTATTTTTATCTAGTTTGAATATATGAATATTCATCTACCATATCCAATGTATAAGTACATTGAGTGGATTTAAAGATTCTTTAATAGTATGGCCATGTCAGAGTTGAAGACATTGGAGTGTCACCATGAGAATAATTTGAGAAATAAAAAATATAGGTGGATTCAAACTAGGAAATGAAAAATATATGAGGATATATATATTATTTGAAAGAAACTATTAGTTGGTTGGCATAAGTAATAAATCATTTTGTTTGAAAGAATAAATGAAAATAATGATTAGAGTAGACACATAAATATAAAGATCCTCACAACCCCAATTTTTTTGGATTACTATTCCCATGAAAGGGATTCCTTCCCTAAGGCAATCAAATTTACACAATAGTTTATACTATATGTGAATCAAATATCTATTGATACCTTTATTGCACTCAAATTATATAGGGTGAATTGCATTTTTGATTTATATATATCACCTCTCATTGATCATTGTCTTGTGAGTTTTATAGTGTATAATATCTAAGGTAATTTTTTACGTAATAAACTATTAGCTATATGATAAAATAAAATATATATGAGATATATGATCGAATATATTGAACTTAATATAATGTAGGCTGAGTGTATGCTCCTCCCCCTACATTGGTTGGGTAAATGCATCTACTACCTCTTTCCAATGTGGTTTATTTCAATTATTAATCCACTATAATTGTATTAATTGTAACATTAATGTCCATTGAATAATTTAAATGTATTCTACCATTGGAATAAAAAATATACACTTGATATGTTTCATATAGTTGACATGTTTCATTAAATGGTGAGTATTGTGGTTGGTTATATAATGGGATGTGATCCCTCATATTGTGAGTGGTTAATGATCATCAGTTGCATGAAAATATTTTTAAAGAACACTATCTTATCTGAAGCATCATTCATTTCATTCCAGTGAAGACTTTATCGCCCCTTTTAGAATTACATGAATCCTAAATTTAACAATTGGATCTATTGTTCAGTGTTCCCCCCTTTAAAGTAGGAGGATTAGTTCAAATTCTTGGTGATCTTTATCATTCCTTATACATCAAATATTGAAGATAAATTTTACCTCTACTATATTTTAATTAATGTTTTCATCATTGACATATTCAATTTTGATTATTGAGGACAGATCAGAAACATTTTGGGGTTATTTATTCTATATATGACTATAAGATGATCCAGTAAAACCAATCAGTTGTTTCAAAGCCATGTTATTTATGGATTAAACATGTTTAATTCATTGGTTTTTTGAATAATTTATATTATAATCAATATATGGTTGAATTATAATATACAATATGTTATTTTTTTATTTATATATACTATATTGTGTGATATATTTATATCATAAAGTTTTACATATTGTAAAATCATAGTTTTCTTCAGTGTCAAAGTTTATGATATGAGATATCAGAATTTGTTACATGGTTAGAATTTACGTGAAAATAGAGTATCATTATTTAATTTTGATACCAACTATATAATCAATTAAAATTGTCATTATATGATATAACCAATCATAATCAATTAGATTATTAATGTTTTATTATTGAGTACCATATCATAATATATTATTTATAAACACTTTTACCTCACCTGGATAACAATTATAAAATATGAAAAGATCAATGAATTAAAAAATTATATTTTTAAAATATGGTTATAAGTTTATTTTATTTTTTAAATTACAATCCTTATGAATTATAATACTATTTTTCCCATGAATAGATAAAATATAAAAAAAATTCATATTTGCTTCTCATTTTTGAAAGATAAATAATTTTTTATTTATTAAATTCATTTGATATTCATGATTAGTGAATTTTTTAGGAAATATATAAATTATGTATGGTTAAATTTTTATGATAAATTATTTATAATAAATACAGCCTTTTATTTCATGCTATTTGAGACTCCATAAGATTTATCTTTTCATCTACCTTTATATAAATATCTTATTTAGTGTTATGATATTGAAATTTGATGTTTAATATTGATTGTTCATATTAGTTATTAGAGATATTATGAATTGAATTCTATTTTTAGTAATATATCCTCTAGTAGCGGGACTGTGTGTTAGACTTCCCACTAACCTAGAGTCTTATACTTTATTCTAGAAAATTGTGGGTTGGATATCTATGCTTCAAGGCTTACTCTTATGGGGATTTTCAATTTCATATAACCCTATTCCTTTATATGGAATGTTCATATTCCTTATGCATGAGATTCATTAAGATTTGTATGAATATAAATAGTTTATATTTTTTTGTAAATAACACAAAATTATAGGTTTTGTAAAGGGTTATACATTAATGGGGTGTCAACACATCAATTTAATAGATGGAATATAAACTCCAAAACTAAATCATTAGAAGCATTCATATATAAAGTAATAAAACATGAGAATATAAGGAGTGCATATAATGAAATAGTTATGAATATAATATGAACATAATTTATATTAAATCTCTGATAATTTTAAAATACAACACCCTAAAATACGAAGTGTGAGATTCCTTCCAAAGAGTCACTTGTCAATACCCTGATCATCCAACATTGTAGGTTTTTACATCATAGGTAACCTCATGGTTATCTTGTGTAAGGAAAGAATGTTATGGGTGATGTTGAATTATCCTTGAGTCGGTTTTTCCAATGTAGGCCACCTCTTGGTTTCCCATCATTAGCATGTTCTTGGTGTTTTATTTGGGTGAAACCAAACTAGGAAACCCCATGGAAGTATATAATAGGAATGTAGTGTAGTTTGTCTGTGTAATAGATCAAGAAAAAGATATTCCCACTAAACTATCTACGTATCATACCTATTATGATTGGTATGATTCCCTACTTAAATAACAAAGTGATGAATGTAATTCTAGAGTGGACACATTACATAGTGATATATGGATATTGTGTCACAAAATAGATATGATGTAAGGCGTAACCAATTTTATTTGAAGAACATTCATTAAAATTACTTGATAAAAATACATAAAAAATGATACTCACCCACTGATTTGTATTTCTTGTAGACTATGTTATACTACATAATAATAATATTGAGATCATTTAAAGGTATTACCTATAAAATATAAAGATATTGTATTTATGATTGTGAATTGTTCTAAAAGAGAATAATTTTGGGTATTTAAATATAACTGTTATATAGATAAATTCCACAAACTCGGACTCATGGGAATCTTGTACTGGGTGTGCTTCATACATTATTTTTAAAATCATAGAATTGAATATTGAAAGGAATCATCAAAGGGTGAAGTAGATATTCATGTTGGTAACGGATCAAGAGTTTTTTTAGAAGTCAACACTTTGGATTTGACATTACCTAGTATATTAATTATAGAATTAGATAAAAATTATTAAATTCATAGCATAAAAATGAATTTGAATTATGGATCATGTGTGGGAAATAAGAGATTTTCATTCACTATTAAGAACAAAAGGTATTCTACATATAATAATTATGTATTTTATAGAATTGGGAATATAATAAATGACTTATACACTATAGATATGGAAAAAATTAATTATAACATTAATAAAAATAAATTCCAGGTTCATCCTAATCCCACATTCATTTGGAATGGTCACCTAATTCATATAAACAAGAAATACAACCAAAAACACCATAGAGATAGATTATGGTAATCATTATATTATGAATCATTTGAGAAGTGTGAATCTTTTTTATTAGAAAAGATGATAATAGAGACTTTAATTTGAAATAGTGAAACAGATAATGGACAATTACATCTCATACATAGTGATGTGTGGGAACCAATGAGTACACAATCATGTGGTGGTTTTAGGAACTATATTAATTTTATTGATGAATATATTCAATATGATTATATTTTTATGATGAAACTCAAGTACATAACTTTTTTACATGTTCAACGTGTTTTAAAAAGATCTATATAAACAACTATGAAATAGTATTATGATCCTATAATTATATTAGGATGGTGAATACTTGACCCAGAAATTTATTGATCATACAAGGTATTATAGAATTGTTTCATAACTCCCAACTCTTAAAAAACCAAAATGGAATAGTGTTTCTGATTAGAGTAATTATTCCATTTAAGGAATGGTTCGATGAATGATTATTCAATGTGACTTTAATTTTAAATTCTAGTATTATTCTCTAGAAACAATTGACTTACTGCTATACCAAATTTCAGCTAAGACATACAAAAAACTTACTATGTTATATGGATTAAGAAGCATCCTAATATGTATTTTATGATGATTATGGATTGTAAAGAATTTGTACATCATCTACATTATGATAAACATGAATCAATATATAAAAATGGTTATTTATTAGTTATACAAAGGTAACTAAGGAAAATTATTTCTATAACTTTACTGAGTAAAAACCGTTTGTGTCTTGACTTGATACATTTATTGTGAAAGAATTTAAAAAACAGGTAGTTAATGAGAGTAATTTTGATCATTAAGAATTTCAAGACCAATAAGTAGGTAATATTCATTAGAAGTAATTTGATCCTATTATGTAACTAGTTGTGGAATAATAATTGAATCATGATATAAAAGAACATAGAACATCTGGTAGGATTTATGAGAAACCTGCTAGATATATATTTCTCATGGAAAATGATAATGAAGTAACATTTAAAGGTTATGAACCTACTACATACCATGAGTCCATCAAGATTTCTGATTCAAAGAAATGTTTTAAAGACATCGAATCTAAAAAGGATACCTTCACACTAATCATATTTAGAACAAGGTGGGTGTAACTTAAGTGTTAATATACATGGGGTGTAAATGGGTTTTTTGACGAAAACAAACTAACATGGAAGGTAGAGTGTATATATATAAAGCACGCTTGAGGATAAAAGGTTACCCAAAAATTCATGGTATTAACTATAAAGAATCATTTTCACGTAATTAGACAATAAAGTCAATTCATATTTTTCTACACAAAAAAGTTCATTATAATTAAGATATATCTAAAATGGTTGTCCAAACTGATTTCCATAATGAGAATTTCGTTAAGGATGTATATATGATTTATAGAAAAGGTTTGACGTTGTAAATAAAACAGTTAGGATATGAAATATATAATAATATATTTATATATTGAAGAATGATTCCTAGAGTTAGAACATCTTATTTGATGGTGTATTCAAATTTTATGGTATCATCAAGAATATGGATGATTCTTGTGCATAAAAGTGGATTAGTAATATTATAATGACATTTTTTGATTTTGTATATAGATAAAATATTCCTCATAAAGAATGAAATCATAAATCCTTACTCCATGAATATATGTCTAGGTATGTGATTCTCAATAAAATATATGGGGGGAGTTGCCTACAAAGTTGGTATAGATATCTATAGAGGTAGATCTAAGAGGATAGTTAGACATAGTTCAGACACATAATTCTGTAAATTTATGAAGAAATTTAGCATTGAGAAACCCAAAAGGGGTCTTTACTTTTGTTACATGGAATGAATATTAGAATGATTTGGGATCTTTTATAAAGGGTTAAGAAGGATGGATAAATTTTTTTTATTCATTTTCTATAGGTTTTATCAGGTATTACATATTGTAAACCAAACTTTATGTCACATATACTATTAGAACAATTAGTATATACCAATCCAATCATGGTGTGAGTTACTAAATTTATATAAAGATTATTTTTAAGTACTGGAGACGGACTAATGATATGTTACTGTTCTTTCAAGGAGAGGATAAACTCTGTGTAAAATTTTACTTAGATTCTAATTTCCAATCTAACATAGATGAAATAAATTCTTAATATAGTTTCATGTTTTTCCTAAAAATTTGGTGTTGTTAGTTGTAATACCTCCAAACAAGGAACCCTAGAAAACTAGACAATATAGACATAGTATATCATTGTACAACTTTCGTAAAGTATGCTATTTGGATCAAAATGTTTATCTATGACCATGAAGTGGTTTTTATCATTCAAGGATAAGTCAAGATCTATTATGAATTCAATGGAGATATCAATTTGGATAAGGAACCCCAATGTCACAAATAGACCAAAAAAATCCTTCACAAATACAGTTTCATATGTGAGTTTCTTGAGATGGGTTATATAAGGATTTGTTGGATGATTATAGAGGATAATACTGAAGATCAATTGATGAATGTAATACTGTAAAAATAACATGAGAGTCTAATTAAGTCTCTAGGTATTCGATACTTGGTATATTTATTCAATGGATATATAATATATGATGACTTTATTATAGAGGAAATATCCATATATCATCCATTAATGTTTTAATGTATTTTACATGAATGGTAGATTGATTATATCTCCTCAAAGTATAACATTGAGTTTTCATTAATTGATCATCATCACATAGTCATATGGGTTGTGATAATATGTTAACATTATCATGAATATAATATTATAATAATTATAAAGTGTTTTGTATGATTTAGGAAGACTATACTCTTATGGGGATAAGTATATAATTATTACTTGGATTAACCCACTAAAGAATTTCTCTTTGTATGTCATACAGTCATTGATATACTTAATGGTTTGTACTTATTAACAATCATTTTTAGCTATGGTTTGTAGGATAAATAGAGATAGAAAGATCATACATTGATACCTTTCTAACAGAAGTAAAAATTACTTATCTATTCATGGTGTGGTTGGGTATGTTGTTGATCATTTCATTGGTTGGAGTGAAACCAAGATGAGGTTTTTCCACTTGTATGACAAGGAATGAAGTATGACACTTCGTTGAATTAGACCAAGGAAATGTATGGCCATGATTTTTTAAGTCACATATTTCTTTATTAGCTAAATTACAAGGGAAATGTGAGGTTATCATCTATTTGATGAATGGAATGTGTTATATTCAATGACTAGGTCAATCTATTTTAGAGATTCAAGAAAAGATGTTTTTTGGAGTTGGTTCCATAGAACAAAAAAATATATTTTAATATTACACAGATTCATGGTCTTGAATATTAATGAATTTTTTATGATAACATGATTGTACTTATTGATGAAATAGTTTGTGATAATTACTTAAGGGTGTCTATCAAACAGAAAGATCATAGTAGTTCTGTACTATGATGAGAACCTAGAAGTGCTATGACAATATTTTGAAATGTGCTTTCTATAGCTAGATGATATAATTTGTTGGATCACAAATGAAAAAAGATATCATGGGTATGGTGTCATAATATATTGATGGTTATATTAATGAATTTCATCCATGGTAACCTTCAACAATATGAGGTTATGAGAACATGATCTACTTGTTGTAAATCCACATTTATTCGAGTCATTGAATATTCCTTTTTATGTACTTGTATAATGGTCATTATACATAAGTATTATTATTAATTAATATCATGAGATGTGTACTTTTATGTATTTATGAAAATGATGATGAAATATGCTCGTGGTGAGGTTGGATATGTTGATTGGATCACAAGTAATATTACATTAATGAATAATTCAATAAAAGATTTATAGATTTTATTCTTTATTGGAAGTTGGTATATCTATCACTTTGACTGTAATGGAACATCCTAATTAATTCCATATCCATGGTATTCAGTTTTCATGTTTATTTATGAAAATCCAAAGAAATACACATCAAGCACATAGGTTAATGGCATCAGTATGAAATCTGCTGGACTTGAGATATCATGATAAATGGATTATATTACATAGAATATGTTCATATGAGGTTTTATGTTAGTGTTACATTAAGTTATTTCTCTATGAATGACTTGGTGATTTGGTAGATGCTAACCTAATAATTTTGGTGGTTCCACCTAATTCCACTGATAAAAGGGATTAGAGGGTCACACACTAGGTTTATCCAAAACCACAATTAACTTCTATATGAATATAACATATTGAATAAACATTATTTTCATATATGGTTTATTAATTATTCAAGTTTTTATTGATATAAAATATGTACTCACTAGTTATTTGAGAGAATAAATGTATGTTAGATATTTAATAAATATTTATTCTCAATTGCATTGAATATAATATTTATTTATCTATTGAAGAGTAATGAAATAATATTTATTTATTTAAATATTCATTATTTAAGGGTCAATAAACACCAAGGATGAATTATGGGCCATGTGATTGGTATTATGATAAATAATATATTATATATATTTTGAATAAATGTTAATTTAATTATCCAAGAAATTATTTTTATTTATCCATTATTTTGGAGCATATCTAGTAAATAATAATATTATTATTATTATATAGAAATGATTTTTTTGGGGATTAAAAAAATGATATTGTCATATGTTCAATTATTATTTTCTAAACCTAGATCTATTTAAACCCAACTATATCATTCTCAACCCTAATCATCATTGCGGAAAATGAAATTATAGAGAGATTTTTTCCAATAACTAGAGATACATCATTATAAAATGTTCTCAAGAACACAGATAAAATTTCATCCTCCTCTCTTTCGACACTAGAGAGAATAATAATAGTACTTTCAACCTTGAATTGATTATGGTGACAATATGCAATGAAAAAAGACAGTGTCATAATTCTTCGTGCTAACACATGGAGATTTCTACAATAATGTATAAAGGTTCGTAGAGCACATGTGGATCATTACTAGAGGGATCATACCCTTGAATCATCTCACTACATTGATAAAAAAATAATATGTGTTCTACTAAATATTAAATGCAGAAATAATGATAAATTTTGTTCACTCTTAATTTATATAAATCAATTATAAATTATATGTGATGATATTGTCTTATGGATTCTAGGGTTTCTATTAATCTTGTTCTGAAGAGAAATTTGAATATTTTTATGAATTTACATTATTGAGTGTTTTCCCGACCACTTATTCTATGGCCCTAAACCATATATTGGAATAAAATTTGTAACATATCAATTTATAATTTTTTATTTATCATTTAATGATTTATTTAATTTCCATTAGTTTTTCATTTATGTAATCTGTTCTATAAAATCTAAATGTGGAGATTTTCCCTTCTCCATTTTCTGCATAATTCTCACTAATATAATTTAAAATGGGTTATTAATATATGAGAACCTATATAGAGGTTCTGATAAATCTATTTTGATAGCACAAGGTTATATGGTGTGTATCCCATTGGTACACGTCATGTACACTCAACTAGGAAAACCCCTAAGAAATCCCGATCATTGTGCTAAAATACAAATTACATGTATTAATAAATATCAGGTGTTAACTGATCCATCCTAGGACATGGTTTTCTAGAATACACACCATGTAACTCACTTTTCACACCTTGCAATCTACGTGTTTTCATTGTGGAAAACAGACAGTCAAAGACACTTTGTTCATTTATTACACATTATGTTTGACTAAGAACCATGAAAATCAGAGGTCACATAGTGTGTAAATCCCATACAAGCCGTGTACCACATAAATATACATGATCTAAATACACACCAAATCCTTAGGTGTGTGTCTTATGTAAATCGATAAGCAGTATACAAGACATGCTGCTGGATTGTACACACAATGTACCCTACCTATTAAAACCTTATTTATATTTGTTAAGGTATTATTTATTAATAATACACACCCTGTGATATATTATATATTAATATATTAAATGATTATGTAATTTCTAAGTAATATTCAAGAAATCATGTTCTATATATTCATAGTGAATTAATTACTTCACGCACATTAAAAGCATTATACATTACATAAATTAACATGTTTTTGTGGTTAATTTATTCAAAGTACATGAAATATTATTATTTTACATAACATGTGAGTTATATACCACATGAGCAGACAATATAAGACCTTGATGCATGAAATGTAGTTTGGATGGGTACTCACCAAGTAGCCTCAATGTCCATACTTTATACTTAGTAATTTTTAAATAAAATTATTTTTTATTTTTTGTTAATTTCATCAAAAAAGAATATCATGGAAAGAATAAATAAAAATTAATATTAATAAAATTATTAATTCATAAATATAGTTAATTAATTTGAGAACATTTTATTTTAATTGAGAATGATTTAAATAAATTCTAATTTATTAAATTTGTAGTAATTTCATATTATGAGCTTAGGATGAACTGTGTATATGGCTCATCTCTTTTAATTCATTATTATTAAATTAAAATGATGGGTGACATGTCATTCCCTACTCCCTAATATTTAAGGGAATGTGTGCGTGCTATTTATTTTATGTAAAAACTCTTAAAAACCTATTTTTTTCCCCACAAAAACATGTGAATAAATGAATATATAAAGGATTGAGATCCTAGTTGATAGGTGGTGGTCTATGCATAGAGTTGAAGAGAAACCAACTCAGAACATACATGGTTCATGGGTGGAATGCTGAAACTCAAATAAGGGTAGGGTTCAAGGTTTTTTACCCTAGATTCAAGTGTAGGTTTATCATCCAACATCTAAATTAACCGTTAGAAAGGTCATATTCAAACCAATTTATTATTTTATTTTTTTCGGTTACATTTTAAATATTTATGGATTATTTATTGTGATCAATTAATGAATCAATTAATGATCATGAAATATGAAAATAAAATTGAACTATGCATAAATTTTATCTTGAAATGGATAATCAATTATATAAAATCCTCTTAATGTTATTAAGTACATAATAATATAAATTGGAAAATTTATGCATAAATGATAAGAATCCCTCAAATAAACATATTATATCATTAAATCCTTCCATTACATGGGTTGAAATTGAACCATTTTTCAACGTTCATGACCAACCACTATTAGAGAGATTTCAATTATTGGGGAATTTCTAACTTGAGTTTAGGTTCTACTTAACCGAGTTCACATTAAGGGTTTATTAACTCTAAGAGACTTTTTGAAACTAATAGGAAAGTGTTGATGAAACCCAATTCAAGGATTTTAGTATTGGGGAGTCCACTCAATGGATCAAGGATCTCCAACGTAATATAGTTAGAAGATTATTCCCAACCTAAATACCTTTGAGTAGCTTGTAAGGTCTACATATGGGTTTTAAGAAGGTATTTATGGATCCTTTCCATTAGAATATACATTTGAAAAGATATTATAAAACCAATGGTATGGGCTATTATGTTTCGATAAATTTTTTGTATGTTAATAAATTAAATTTATTACCAATTTTTTTTAATATTGATATATTACTAAAAATATTCTCTTATTTATTATAGAAATTGAAATCCATAAAACATTGACTTTATGATTATGATCTATAATAGATTGATAAATTTCTCATCATCTCGAACATTGTGGAATGGAATAAATACTTATGTGTTATACAATTCTATGAACTAAAATTATATTTGTTGGAAACCCTTATTCTTAAAGTACCTGGTAAATGTGTTTGTAATGATGAATGGTATCTCTATTTAAAACATTTGGATGATTCCAAAAATTTCCAATGTTCAATGTTATCATCCATGTTTAATGAGAATCTAAATAAACATGAGGATATGATGCATTTAGTATCACATCTCACCTTATGAATATTTATCATGAGAAAGAAAAAAATGAAAGATATTAGAGCTCCAATTCACTATTCATGTGAAATCTTGGAGATTCATCATTGATTGGGCATCCTATAGTCAATTTTATTAGCTAAATAAAGTGCAAGGACATATTAGAATTTAATGTCGCTGATGAGTTTCTCAAGAATATTCTCTTATCCTCACTACCAAATATATTGTATAGTTTCATTATAAATTATAATATAAGTAATAGTGAGAAGTATACCTTGGAACTCATTACATTAACTCACCATGTAGATAATACATGAGGCATGAAAACCCTATGGTCCTGATTATTGTCAAAACATTAGTAAAAACAATAAAAAAATGATTTCCAGATGAATAGAAAAAGGAGAAAAGGAATAAATGAACAAGAATAAGATCACGAGGCACATAGATTTAGATGTATTGATAATAATAACTACTTCTATAGATATTAAGTATCTATTCACTATAATTGGGAGAACGATTACAGAGTAATTCTAGAGTATCACAAACACAAATAAACTAGCTCAAATGAGATCATCAAAAATATGGTTAAACTTATCCACTAACCATATAGTAAGGTGATTGTGGTATAATGACTTGTGGATAGAAGTCTGTAGAGCTATAGTACAATTGTCTCCAAATTTTGAGATACTACATTATCCTCATCAATGTCCTCACTTAAAGAATAACTTGTTTGTGTCACCATTTATCTCTTCTACATTCAGATCAAAAATTCTACAGTGCCCGAAATTTTGGTTGGGGACTTTCATCCCCCAAACCCCAAAGCTAGGGAACACAACCCCATAAAACCCCCCAACAACCTCACAATGGAGGTCGAACTTTTATATTATAGATATGGTGTACAGTCTAATCTAGTAGGGGTTAGCCTAAAAAATGTCCAAGAAGATTATGCTACACCATTCCAACACTTATAGAGAATAAAAGGAAAAACAAGGTAAAGGTCCATAATACTTTTTCTATGTATAAGGATCCCAAGAACCATCCATACATGAAGAGGAAGATCCAAACACAGTTGAAGAAAACAATAGGTACTATCTTTTAAATATGGAAATATGGGCCATTGGAAGAATAACCACACCATGTTAAATAAAAAAGGGAAAGATATAAGTGTGTTTTTTTAAGTGTAATATTTAAAAATCAAATAATTGGATATTATATATAGATTTTGGTACTCAAATATATATTAGAATGTAGGAACCATTTAGATATTGTAATATTTACAAAGGAGAGGTGAATCTTCATGTAGCCAAAGGAGATGTAGATCTTTGAGTATCCATCAAATAAAAACCTAATTCCTTCGCTATATGATATTCCCATATTCCATTTCCAATAAAGATGATATTCATTTTGAGATATTTTTATTATGTACACATTGTTACCAAAAACCTAATTTATATTTCTTATCTAAATGAACATGGTTTTATATTAAAATTTTGGAAATAAAAGATATTTTGTTTATAATGAAAATATATTTTATGTTATGATTCATTTAAATAGAAATATTTATGTATTAGATTATGAAAATCATTTATTTTAAATTTATAATGAATCTGGTTGACACGAATCATACACACCTAGCTGTGGCATCCCAAACATGGTCATGTAAATGAGAATTGTTTAACAAAGCTCTATGCCGATGGCTATTTAGATCATTTTTAACTAAAACTTGTTGATAGGTGTTTCTGTTTTTTATAGGGAAATATAACCAAACCAAGTTTTGGTGGAAAGGGTGAAAATTCCAAAAATCTTCTAGAGTTGGTACACACTAATGTGTGTAAAACTATTTCAATAGAAGTGATATGTGATAATTCTTACTTCACTACTTTTACAAATGACTTGAGTATACTAGTAAATTCATATATAATGTAATATAATTCCAAGTCATTTAAAAATTCAAATAATTCATGATTGAAGTATATAATCAAAATACAATGAATATAAAGAAGATTCAATCTGATTGGGTTGGTGAGTATATTAAGTAAGAGTTCATCGATTATTTATGGTAGTTCGGGATTCTAAATCAACTCACTCCTCATTATAAACCACAATGTAATGGTTTCTATATCAATCCTGACCTAGTTCTCCCTCACATGACCAAGATGGGTTTCTACCTGAAATTAGGCATGAATCACTGTATTCTAGAGGCCGTCAACATGAAGAAAGGGTTAGGTGGATATGGTGGGGGGCCTATACCATCTGGTATAGAGTAACAATCATAGCAAAAATAAGATAAACAAATCTAGTAATACCACTCAAGAAGATAATGAGGAATAATCCAAATCAATCAAATTTAATCAAACTCTGTAATGACATGATTAATATAGAATTAAATATCATGTTGAAAGTCATATAATAAAATAACCCAAAATAAAGCTCTACCAAAAATAGGGAAAGGGAAGTGCTACCACTTTATCCATGATAGTAAAAAGGATCTGATATAGGGGTACCTTTATCAGAACTAAGAAAAGCTCTAATAAAGGGGTACTTTTAACAGTGCTAAAAAAGCATTGTTAAAGGTGATCCCCTTTATCAGTGCTTTTATAAAAGTGCTGATAAATGGTAATTTTGAAAAAAAACTTTACAAATCATATATTAATATATAAATCTCTAAATCAATTTTATATTGATATAAATATAATATATATTTTTTAAAAATATTTTTGAAAACGATAAACGGAAATCTGAAATTAATATATAAGATATTAAGTAAAAGTGTCTTATAATATATTTTTAAAAATATTATATTTAATAATTTTGTAATTTTTATCATGTAATAGTCATTTAATAATAGTTTGAATATATAAAAATAAAAAAATAAATAAAAGATTAAAAAATAAGTTGAAAATGCAACTTGAACTTCCAACAACCATAACTTTTGATCTGTGTGTCCATTTGAGCTCTACATCATATCAAATTGAATACTGGAAAGATATATACACTCTAGTGACCCAAGGGGACCTTATGTCACATTTTTCAAGGCCAAAAGGCCCATAAGGCCTCCAAAATGGAGTTTTTAGTCAGGATACCCCGATTTTTTAACATGCAAATTGCTATAACTTCAGATCTGGATGTCCTTTAGGCCGGTACCATATATCATATCGAACATCATTTCATGTTCATTGATTTTAATGGTTGTGGAGTTTAAATGGACCTCTAGATTAGAATTTATAGCCATTTTATCATTCTATGTCTTTTTATATACACTTATATATGTAATTATTCGTAAATATATGTTTGTGTGTGTGTGTTGAATATATGAATATATGTATGTATGTATTTATGTATGTGTGTATGTATGTATGTATGTATATATGTATGTATGTATGTATGTTTGTAGGTATGTATGTATTTATTTATTTATTTATAAACACACATAAGAAAACAAATTTTATAAAAGTATTCAAATCTTATCTTATAAATATATATTAATATACTAATAAATATACAGATAAAAAAATTATAACTATATATATATATATATTAATACACAAGCATATATATATATTAATATATGAATATATATATATATATATTAATATAACTAAATATATTTATATTTATATGAGTCTATATCAATATATGAATAAATATTACTATATATATATATAAATAGATATATCAATAAAATGAAAAAAAACTAAATGTATTAGTGGCAAAGGTGCAGGAGTGCAAGGGGGGTCTGGGGTTTGAGTTCTAGTGGTACTAGGGCCGTGCGTGGGAAAGTGCATTACGGGATAGCATTGTTAATGGGAGGGTGCTACATGACCAACTGTAGAATGTGGTGAAAGGTAGGGGGATTCACATATCATGGATAAAAGGGGGTTCAAGTGCTGATAAAAGCAGGGGTGAATCACTGATAAAAGCTCCCCAAATTATATATTTCTTTTTTATTTTTTAATTTTTTTTGTTTTTTATTAGTGCTAAAACCAAGTGCTCTTAAAAGACACTTTTTATTATTGACTTTTAGCACTCTTAAATGTGTCTTTTATCAAGGGTTTTTTAGTGTTGATAAAGGGTACACCACTTTATCTTCTCTTGGATAAACAACGCTTTTCTAGTGCTGTAAAAATCAGTTTATAGTGCTGAAAAAACTTTTTCGTAGTAGTGAAGACACTAGATAATTAATCCCAACACCGGTCTCAGACTGCATATTTAGTCCCATATTCACACTCTAGTCCTAACAATAAAGAAATTATCCAAACACATGAATCCTTTCCATTATCCATACCTATATCCATGATGTCTTCCCAGGTTCCAAATGGTTCCTATATAGGATGGGATAATAACTCAGTAATATGGTACAAATGGTTTCTAAACAAATATAGTGTATGTATAGTGTATGTAATAGTAAAATCAATAATAGAAATGTTACACAAAAAATTATAAACAATAAATAACCCTACCCACCATCATGTTCAAATTTGACACCTAGGGTCAACTATACCTACTTTGACGTAATGAAGTATTTCTCTTTCCTTGCACATTAGTGGTGATAACTGAGAAGGATATCCATGTAATGACTCTCAATCTATCACTAATTAATCACATGAAACCCTGCATTACATTCTTCAGTACCATAGAATAAAACAACTCACCTATATGCCCAATTAATAATGAACCTATCCCTCAGGAACCCAGTGACAATGCACCTCACCCAAAGGTATTAATTAACCATGTACCTCTCTCTCATGCATCATGAATCCCACTATCTCCCCTTTAGGCACCAATAATCCACACATCTCACCCTCATGCCTCGTAAATCAGTGCATATCTCCCTATGGCATCATGTGTAACCCTACATTACATCCTCCAGTACCACTAAATAAAACTAATCACCCATAGGACTAAGTAATAAGGAACCTATCCCTTAGGCACCAAGTAATCATGAACCTCACCCCCAGGTAGTAATTAACCCAGTACCTCTCCCTCAGGCATCATGAATCCTAGTATCTCGCTCTTAGGCACCAAGAATCTACACATATCACCCTTAGGCCCCATAAAATATTTCATCTCTCCCTGATGTTTAAATATCACATGTTTCATGCCCTTAGGCATCAATAAACCAATAAATCTTACCTCAGGAATCAAACTAATTTTCATCTCTCCCTCAAGAACCAATCAAGAGTAAAATAATATGTAAACACCAAACATACAAAACATAATATCATACTACAAATTGGATAACTCATAATAATTTATATTTATCATACTATTTATCTATTTCCCTTATTAGTTATAATTTCACATTAAAATTTTCCAATTTCATATTCACATAACAATCATACCATATCTAAATCCAGAAATTTAATCATACCAGAAAGATATAGGTTATAAATTTCAAAGTTCCAACTTAGGTCAAAGATTGTGTCACCGCTTTAGTGGCCAAAAAATATAATTTTCAATCACCAACATATCTAAAAGGGTTTGTGGGAGTTCTTGTCTATTGTATTTAAAAAATTTCAATTAAAAAGAGGTCAAATGCATTACATGATACTTATATCACAGAGGTTTCACATACTAGAGAAACAAATTAGACATTAAAGAGTTATTTTAGATCACCTAACTTAAAATCCTAGAGGATGAAATCGATGATCAAATGATGGATCAACGAACCACCCTACAATACCATGTGGAAATCTATATCACTACTCGTTAAAGATAGAAGAAGAAGTTTAAGGGAGAAGAAAATAGGAAAACGCTAAATCAAAACAAAAATCATTGATTCAAGATGTACGGAATGAAGAGAATATCAAGATATCAAATATTTTCATTGGATAAGCCAAAGGAACCTCACATTGATACCAATTTGTAATGTCCATAACTCGGTTCTCCCTCGCTTTACTGAGATGGGTCACCACAGGGGTTAATTAAAGAATGAATTGGGGTTTTGGGTGTCTAAAATATGATTTCACCCCTTGTTACCCTAGAGACTTGTTACCCCATCCTAGATCGACACCTCCATCTAGAAACTAAATACCACTAGATAGACAATGGAGTCATCCAATGAGGTTTTACGACTAACGACCCCATCATATGGCCGATGGGTCTCCTCCAGGAGAGCCACTATACTCAATCTCCACTGGCAAGCTGATGAACCTCTTGTTGAACTTGTGAACTACAAAACAGTACCTAAAATATATGATGGACTATGATGTCCATTTTTTGGCATTAAATCCTTTCCAATTTTTCACTAACACTACTATATTCCACTATAATTCCTCTGATGATCCCTCGAGCACCTCTGAAAGACCAACTCAAGCCGTAAATGCAGATTATTAAAAAAGTTTAAAATGATTCATGAAAAATTAAAGAGAGATCATACCTGGGTCAAAGATTAGGTCTTATAACATCCTAAAAATATAATTTATTATCCTTTAGTAGTTATCCCATGCATCATTGATAGGAATCAATGAAAAAATTGGGCCACTATTCTCATATACCATAATTACTCTCCTAGGTATCCTCTTGAACACGTCCTTACTGCTGCATGATTCACACCAAATGTACAATCTTTCCACAGTGAACCTTCTTAAAAAGGACTATAATACATATTAGGTTCTTCTCAAATGACACTTCAATTTCAGTCTCAACATAATCTAAATCTATCACATGATAAGGATTGAGGTGATATCTCTATAATCACGATACATAAATCATATCATGCATGGAACTATGTCACTATGGAAGATCTAGTTGGTAATCCACTAGAATAAACCTCTATTATATCTCGAATATCCTAACATACATGGGAACCAACTTCTTGTACTTCTAGATATGATGCAAACCTAGTCTTGGTCACACCCAAATAAAAACTTTTTGACCAACCCTGAACTATAAAGGTCATTTACAGTGGTCATCATAAGATTTTTGTCTTCTCTATTCAGTTTCCAACTACTATAGGATCAAATGAATATGTATATATGACTCCTATATGAGACATTATCCCACGAGTCTTATCTCACCTTCTTCTAACTAACAAAAGGATGAATGAAATAGCCTATCATATAAGGCCACTAAAGGATCCATCTGGATAAACAAAAGATAATTATTGTTGTAGGTGAAATGTAGAAGGGCTAGGTGTTTTTTCAACGAACCTCCAAACTCTAGGACATAGGCCCTCAACATGTACTCTATGTTCTAAATGGTTTACTTAGAACTCCGATTATTTTTAGGATGGTAGGTTGTTCTTAGATGAACCTGTGATCCCAATGCCTTCTGAAGGCCCTACAAAAACTGTAACAGAAATGAGAATCTTGATCTAAAAATATACTCCATTACATTGAATATAGTCATAATATCCCCTGAACATATAGGATCCATATATAATCAATAGATAAGTTATCCAAGATAGGCAATAAGGGGGATACTTTCATCAGTAGGTCCATGACCACCCATGCCCCAACATTCTTATGGCGTGTACTAGGTAAACCTATTTTGAAATCCATAGTGAAATATTAATATTTACACTTTCTAATGGGTAAAGGATACAACATACCTTCTGATCAATGATATTTAGAATTCTTCTTCTGAAAGGTGAGGCATTACGTCACAAATCTATCTATCTCCATTTTCTTATCTATCCATCAATACTATCTAGGGAGATATTGATACATATTTATCAAATTGAGATGTACTCCTCGCATAGTTGTATGAAAAATTTTCATCATCAACTCACACATATCAGTAGAAACCTAAATGTACTCATTAATGTGTTGAACCCCATAATCATCAAAACTCCAAACTGATGGTGGCTCCCCACTATTTACCTTCTCCCTAAGAGGCAATGATTTAGGTTATGATTGTTTCTTCTTATTGATCCTATCAAAAGAGTGGGAAAAAATACGTAGAAGTTAGAGTCATTCATCTCTAGTACTCTTATATATCCAAGTATTCACCTTTCTTCTCAATACATCAATAATGGCGCTTCCATTCTTAGGTGTGTATACCAACTTGAAGTCAAAATTGTAGATGTACTTTAAAACCATCCTCTACTGAAGGTTTAGATCCATTTGAAAAATGATACACCTTAGGATCATATGATTTGTATACACCATGAACCTTTACCCCGCCATGTAATGTTTCCAATATCTCTGATAATGAATGAAAGTGGCCAACTACAAATCATCGGTGGTGTAATTACACACATGTGATCTCAAATTCTAGGATCTATAATTGACCACACATCCATTCTACTAAAGTAATACTCCATCAAAATTTATGGGAATCACTATACATGATGTACTTCTTACCTAGATCCTATAAGGTCTAGATTGGTGTTTATTTCAACCTATTTTTCAGCTCCTAAAAGGCATCCTTTCAGCCATTGGTTTAGTCAAAAAAATACATCCTTTTTGGTCAAACATTCCATCAGTGTCGCTATCTGAGAAAAACTAAGTTTAAACCTCTGATAATATCTATTTAGACCAATAGAACTCCAAATATCAAAATCATTTTGGAGCCACTCCCAGGAAACAACTACCATCACCTTTATAGGATTTATATATATTCCCACCTATAATATAATTTGTCCTATAATGTAGACCAGATCAATCTAGAAGGAACACTTAATCAGTTTTGAATAAACATAGTGTTCACTAAATGTACATAAGATTATCTCTAGATTTCATTCATGATCCTACCTAGATTTAGAGTATATCGAAATCTCATTAATGAAGACAACCACTAAATACTCTAGGTATGGGTGGTGAATTTTCTTCATTCAATCCATAAACACTATTGGTTCATTCATCTATATGAAGGAAATAACCATGAATTTTTACAATTCATGCCTTCTTTGTAAAGTTTCATGAGTTATTTCAATTGGTCCCACTCTTAGTTGATAGTATGCTAATCTCAAATAAATCTATGAGAACACACGAACACCTCTCAAATAGTAAAGATTCCATCGACGCATGAAAGTGCATACCCATTCTTAACTTATATCTTGTTCAAATTCCAATAATTGATACACAACCATAAGGTATTTTCTTAATTATAAGATAAGATAATTGGATATCCTCATGTCAATGTAATAGGCTACAATATAACTCTTCTCTCTATATCCTCTAACCAGACTTTCAACTCATGATTCTTTCCTAGTGTCATCCTATAGGATGGTATTGAAATAAGATCAAATACTTGAAACAAATCAATAGTAATATCAATCTCTTATTATTGCATCACAACCGATAATTCCTCTATAAATATATCATGATACATGTCTTCCACTAGATGGGATAATTCTTACTTTGGTTCTCCACCATCTAACCCAAGGCTATCCAACTGATCTATAAGCCCCTTCAACCTAAGTTTAACTAGTCCGATCTGACCCATCTAGATATATCATTCACCATAGTGGATGTAACTTCAGTCCTCAAGTGGTGTGAAGGAAACACACCTATAGTAGTAGTCAATACGATCCTGATTCAAAACTGGCCAGTCCACCCCTAATATTAAATCAAAACCTTCCATCTCAACCACAAGTAGATCCCATAAGAAATTATAGTCACCAATGACAATAAAACACTCTTTATATCTTTTAATTACCACTAATAATGAATTTAGGTACTTGTCAATAGACATAACTCTATACAGATATTCCATGGCCAAAACTAAGACATAGAAAAATTGAGCAGATATGAATGACTATGATTCCCCGGTATGAAAAGAGCACGTGCGAGGGTTGAAGCTACTAAAATAATACAATGAATAGTGGAGGAAATTTCATCTATATTAGAAGGTGCATACTGGACCACTTATATCTATATCACCACTCTACCCTAAGCCATTTCTTAATCTCCCTGTGCTACACCACCCCACTCGTATTTTCATTCCTAACTTGGAGTTCCCTATCATTTACCTCATCATGTATGATTATTGTCACTCAGGTTTCTCAACTCCTACTTAGTAGAAAATTAATTTTCTAACTCTAAAATCTATCTTCATTTCCCATTATTGCATGTTTGTTGATAATTCATATAGAACCTCTATTTTACCCCCATTCTTCCATATATATAAAACTTCACCAGATCTCTATGGAACTAATCACCCTTGTGGCCAGGCCTACTACAATAAATGAACAGCACAGGGCTGCCACCTCGAAAAGGTGACCTACTAATTTTACTACTCTTCCCACTTTCTATCCTGATAGTTTCACTCACAATGCATCTTCATTCGTCCCTAGAAAGTATTACTAAACCACTCTACTAAAAATTTATACCCCATACTCGATGCCTCCCTCAAGTTCCTTTCAAAAATGATATCTGGATTCTTGATGTATGATAAATTTTTTAGATAAAATATATTCAACTAAGAATTTATATTTTATTGAAGACCCTCATAGAAGTGTTTTTTTATAGCTATCTGATACCTGTCTATATTTGGAGAAAAATAGTACAGGTCTTCGAAATAGTTATAGAAATCCATCACCATCATCTTCCCTTGCTTTAGGTCCATGAACTAACAATATATCCCCCCCATATTTTGGGTATAAAGACATAAATATCCTAATAACATCAATTTTAAGTCTTCTAATGTCATCCCTTTAGGATAATTTGCATGAAACGAGACATTTCACCAGTTATTGGCTAGTCTCCGTAGCATACACACCACCATCATTAAACTTATCCCCATGGATGTGTCCAAGTGATTGAATATCTTCTAGAAAACCTCATGGAAAAAATCTAATACTTAGGATCTTACTTCCCTTAAAAATATAGTTGGATCATACATATGAATGTCCCTCATAAGGCTTGACATGGTCAGTCCTCCTAAGGAAAAATCATCTCCATAGACCATATTACTCACAAAAAACAGTTTTGGAGCTGATCATCCATAACGTTCCTATGATCGACTTGGGGATTCATCTACGCTTGGTGCAATGTATGGTCGTCTTCACCCAAATCATAACCTATAAAAATATTATACATAGTTATATTTCTACATATTTTAATGCCCACCACATTAAAATGATATGAAAAAATAAAAGGGAAAATAGATCATGAAGCCATAGTAGAAAAAGTAAAACAAAAGAGGTGTTCACAGTTCATGTTTGAATCAAAAAATATATTAGATTAAGTTTAACCAATTAGTTAACATGTTATAAAAATATAAAACCATTATTCATTAACTAGATATTACTAAAAACATTTAATAATGAATAATATAAACATTATTATATTTATATACATGTGAATGAGTCCCTAACATTCCTAGAAGGATGACAAGATGCAACATGCCTATCAAGATGCATGCTTATGAACCTCCTTTCATACCAGTCCATGAGTAAAATATCATAAAAATAGTTACATTATCCAAAATATGAATCAAACCATGTGAAATAAAATCAAAATTGTTACAATAGAACCTCAAGAACAATTATATCTTCCATTTAAACATGGGTTTACCCATACACATGGGTTAGATATTCCTAGAAACTAGCTCATTACCAATCCTCGAAGTATCAGATTCACTTATCTACCTTTCCCAAAATAGTAACTAAATAGAGAAAAAACCTCATTTTATACTACTTTATTACTTCCCCAGCCCAATTATCCATGACATGACTAAGAAGAGTCTCTATAAGGGTTAATTAAATGCTAAACATGGGTTTTGGGGGCAGAAAATATGATTATTCCCCTTTTACCCTATCCAATTTCGATGCCATTGGAAATCCCTTGGTGTCATCCAATGTGGTTTACTGATTGCAGACCCCACTGGCTTGTCAATAGGTCTCCTGTAGGACACCCACTATACTTAGGCTCCACTAGCTGGCTAGTGAGTCTTTTGTTTCCTTACTAATCTACAACACACGCCAACAGATGTCTGATGGACTACATCGGCTAGCTGGTGGCACTGCATCTTATCCAATTCTATAAAGTCACAACTAAATTCCATTATATCACCTCCTTCAAGCCCGATATCTCCTTTTAAATAAATATTCATGCTAGGGATGAGGCTCATTAATAGAGTTGAAAGAGATTCAACAAGGCATAAATAAAGAGCATACTTATGTCAAAATGGGGTTTTATAGTGTCAATGAAAAGTGGAATCATGAATTTATTAAAATTTCAATGTTGATAATGATTCATATAGATCTTCAATTATCCTTTTGGAGATATTAGTTAAAGTCTATGGTACTCATTCTGAACTGAGTTCCAACTAAGGAGGTAAATGGAATACCATATGAATTAACATATGGAAAGAAATATTCATTATATCATACTCTTGTATAGAGTTATGATTCATTTCAAATAGCCAAATCTAGAAAAAATATATCACCTTAGAACATTAAGTCTATATTTATAGGGTTTCCTAAGGAAATAAGTGGATATTATATAACGACCCAATGTTTTTCAATGGAAATTCCTTTCTTATAATTATGTCATATAATCACATGAAATAACAACAAAATTAACTACTAAGTACTATGTTACCTTTAAACATGATATTGTCACTTTTGTGATTTAAATTTCAAAAATCTGACATAAACGGTTGCGATAAGTATGATGTTTGGAGTCTGATAAGACAAACTTTATTTTTGGTGTATAATAACCCACCCTTATGTATAGTAATATGACTCTTATAAATAGTAAATTTTCCATAATAATATTATCCTCACCCATGATTGTATTAATAAAATTCAAGCATTTTATAAGTTATAATATGACCATAGTAAAAGTGTTGGTATTTTTGTAAGTTAAAAATAATTAAAAATAATTAATTAATGTAGTTAAAATAAAATGTATTTTCCAAAAAGGTTTTAGTAAATTAATAATTTTATGTCTTATGGTTTATAGATAATTTTATAAGGCCTTATTTAATTTTTGAAAGCATTATAAAGTGAGCTATAGTTTTAAAATCAGTATTTTTCATGTAAATTATGATTTTAATTAAAAATTAAATTAATAATATTTATAAAATTATTTTTTAAAAATGGATTTAATTTTTGGATTCTAAACATTGAAAAATAGTTAGGGTGAATTTTTGGGAATTTTCTAAAATAATTGATTTTTGGTGAATAGTAAAATATTATAATTTATGATAAATGATAAATAACATAATTCCTGCATCATAATTGAGTCATGGATGATGTAATTGGACATTGGAGATAACTCACATGAATATATTACTATTTTTGGTAAAAATAATTATTACTATTTCTTGTCTTATGGAAAAATAATAAACTAATGATTAAAATATTAAGAAAACCCTCCTCACCTCCACTAAAAAAATCACCCACACACCCCTCTTCTCCTCACTCTTCTCAAGATTTCTGACTTCCCAATATTCTTCCCAAATCTATCCCAAATATCCTACCACACGTACAACATCCCTTGGTCTCCTAAAAAGACCAAATCCTCTCCATTTAAGAGGATCTCGTGGAATATTAAATCAAGAGGTAAATTCCCCTTTTCTTTTCATTCATTTTCTTTTCATTATCCTATGTTCACTTTTCATTCCTAAAATATACTCATAAAAATGGTATGAATAATCCATTACCATAAATATAATATAACTATATATGCTAATGGTATAATTCATTATCATATCTACTTTCTCCTTCTTTTATATGAATGAAATTAAAACACCGTCTCATATATGTTAATTTTTCATATTCAAGGACGAGAGGTTATCAATTTCAATTACCATATTCAATTATGGTCATGAAATTTTTTTTATGATTTAACCGGAATATTAAAAATTTATCTTATCTTATGTGATGATCTGAAATCCTTTTTTCAGACATTATTTAAAATAATAATACAAAACAAGTTAATTGTGAGAAAAATCACCAAATTAATCCAAGCGTTTTACATTAATGACTAATATAACAATTAAAACATAAATCCATGTATCCAAATTTAATTTACAACCATTTAACCATATATATTTTCAATAAAAAAATATAACTCCAATTCTAGACAACCTCCCTCATTTTAAATGATTATTCATTCATGTATATATGTAAACTGAACATGAAACAATCAGACCCAATAATGAAATTGAACATCGTAACCAATCAAAAAGGGTATGAATGAATGTAAAAAGGTTATAATAAATAAATTAAATTTAAAATACTTTTTTTAATTATTAATTAATTAACCTAATTGTATTATTCAGGTCATTAATATCAAGTGGAGAACACTATCAGACTTAAGCAAAGGGATCCTCTCTTTCTCTCATTTATTCAAGAATCTCCTCAATGTTATGTACTTTTATGTGTGATTCCTAATGAAGTGATATCATTTCTTACCACCCCCACACATCCCTCATGATTTATAAAATATTTGAAACTCCTTTATCTCTCATTAATCCCTCCTAAGTACACACAATACCATGTTGATATTCTGTAAGGGATGATACTTGAACTTCCTATTTTCCTTTGTGTTGCTACATATTTCTTTTTACCCAAACTATGTTGTCTTCTATCTTCATGTAAACCTTTAAATACTGTTTATATGATCCAAACTCGTGTTTCAAGATCCATCCCTCATTGTCTTTTAGGTATATACATGTTTTGAAATGATTCCCTCCCAAATACATTTCGATAAGTAAACCCGTTTTAAGGGAACTTTCTAAATTCATACCAAATTTCAAATGCACTCTATCATATGTTTTAATCCACCTTTGTTTTTATAAAACCAATGTTTTTATTTTGAATAATTTATTGTATAACTTCTGGTTTTATATAAAATATTATTCACTTTTCTATTTTGAATGCTCATTCATATTTTCCTTAAAACCAAATGAAAATTTATTAATGATAAAATTTCTTAAAAAATATTCTTTCATATTGTAAACTCTATTTGAAATCACTTACCATGATATATTTTTAATTTACCATATAAATTTACATGTTTGTTTTAATTAATTTATTTCATGGAATCTTGTATGAGACACCAATTCATTATGTTTTATAACATGATTATGATACACTTTTCTTTCCATGGGTACCCTTATGTTTATGTATGATCAATTATGTATGATTATTAATGAAGAAAACATATTCATGAACATTTTAATATGGGGGAACCCAGATATCACTTTAATTATTCAGGTAAAGTTGAGTCTCTGGAGATGTTATGTGCAACGGTCGTGGCGGTTATCCTTAACTCATGCTACCATATGCAATTGTCTTGGTGGTTAAACTTGAAAAGTGCTCCTTTATATGAAATGAGACTTGACTAAAGCTAAAGTTATGTTTTATGTTTCTTCCACAATATTATGACTCCAGTTTTATTTGAACCCAAGTTTAGATGTTATGATTTCACATTCTTTATTCATTATTTAATCATAATTCCACGCCTTCAAACCCTTGTACTAAATATTTATTACTATGTTTTTTCCATTACTGGGATTTTGGTTCATCCCTTCATTCATCCAATAACTAGGGTACCATTTGTATATATAAGCGTACATTTTAAGTTATGATATCATTATGAATATTAAATAAATATGTGTTTACCTATTTTTTTAGTTTTATGTACCTGGTCTTTGAAGACACTAGACTTCATGATCGTTGGATTTTACTCTTATGTATTATTATCATTAAAATAATGTAATGATATGTGTAAAAGGATAGGGTAGCTATATATTACCTATATGAACACACATACAAGAATGTCATTATGGTAATAAAATCTATATTTCGTGAGAGGTAACACATATATAAATTAGATAATATGAGAAACATTAAATTTAATTAATTTGATGATCTAGATACATACGACTTGGTGCAGAAATAGATTCCATAAGTCTCCAAGAAAGTGGATATTCCTAAAACATAAGTACTACATTGGATCACCTAAGATGTTAGAGAGTCATAAAGATATTGGTTTCCAGTCACTGGGTATGGTGACTCATTTTTCATTGAAAATAATGATCTTTTTTTCTACAAGGAGGTAATAGAGAGACCAAAAGATTCAAGATGGAAGAAATCAATGAATTCTGAGATGGATTCCTTATTTCAAAACCAAGTATGGGATTCGGTGAATCCTCTAATTGATGTAAATCCAAATGGTTATGAAAGGTTATTTAATATAAAAATGGCCATGAATGGTAAAATTAATACCTATAAGTAATGACTAATGGATAAAGGGTTTAAAAACATCAAGACAAATACTATGATGAATAATTTTTTTAGTTTCCATGTTTATGTCCATTAGAATTCTACTTTCTATAACATCTTTCCATGACTCTGTGATTTGTAAGTTGTATGTCAAGACAACATTACTTAATTGTAAAATTCACCAATATTTCAATATTTCACAACCATAAGGGTTATTGAAACTAAAATATGCTAACAATGTATGAAAGTTTCATAGATCCATTTATGGATTGAAGCGAACATCCAGGTCATGGAAAATTTGGTCCAATGAAGCCATAAGATAATTTGGTTACATAAATAACTAATGTGATCCATGTGTTTACAATTGGTTTAAAAGGATTTTAGTCATTTTCTTAGTATTATATATCAATGATATGCCACTTATTAGAATCAATATACCAGTCTTGTAGATAATTAAGGATCGGTTAAACAAGTGTTTCTCCATGAAGGACATAGGTGATGTAACCTACATTCTATGGATCAAGATTATTCATGATATATTAAAAATTCTACCTGGACTATGTTAAAGTAGATACATTAAAAATACACTAAAGAAATTAATTATGGACCTATCCTATATGGGATTTTTTCCAATGTCACATGGTATACATCTTTCTAAGAAGATGTTTCCTAAGAAACAATTGGAAAGAGATAGGATGAGTAGGATACCATATGATACTGTGATAGGATCCATCATATATTTCATGTTATATACAAGGAATGATGTTTCCTTTTTCTTTGATCATGGTAGTCATATATAAAACTGGTCTAGTTGTCCAATATTGGATTGTGGTTAACGATATTATTAAGTATCAATGGCATAATAAGGATATGTTCCATGTATATGGAGGATATAAGGAGTTAGTAATTAGGTTATATATTGAATATAGTTTCCAAAAATATAAAAATTATCTAAAATCATAGTTAAGATATGGCTTCAGTCTCATCGGAGGTTCTATGAGCTTGAAGATTTCAAGGTAGCTAATTTTCGCCAATTGTGTAGTGGAATCAGAATATATTTCACCTTTTGATGTGGATAAGTAATTAGTGAGGATATATAACTCATTAAAATATATTTATGTGGTTCCTAGTACTAGTTACTTTGTGAAATTGTATTGTGAAAATACTATAATGTTGACTCTCTCTAATGATTCAAGGTCACATTAACGGATGAAGAAAATACTCTAGAAGTATCAACTTGTGAGGGATTATTACCAAAGGGGTCAGGTTATTGTGAGAATAGTTTTTAAGTAAGATAAAATGGTGGAAATATCGATAATTCATTATCTCTGTAGAAGCATGGATATCACCTAAGATCTAGCAGACTGAATGTTAATACCAATTATCTAAAGTATAAGTGGGAGTCTAATGGAGTTATATCCCTAGAATCGACTAATATCATCTTTATTATTACATATATTCAAGGGTTTTAATATCAATAAATTTATTATAATAAGACTATTTTTATTCTACATGTAATTTGATGGGATAATTCCCTATGTGTAAATGTCACCTTGAAAGTTCATAACAGTTCCCCACTATGATGAGAACCTAAAAGTGATATATTAGTATTCTAAAATATATGTTCCATGATCGGATGATATCATTGGATGAGATACAAATAATATAGGTTATCAATATTAGGGGGGCTATATTACATTGATACTTCTTCTCATGATGTTTGTCCATGGTAATCTCTAAGAAATGAAGGTTATGAGAACTTGAATTGTCAGTAGGAAATATATATTTATATGCATAATTTTGTGTTCCTAGATATGGATTCATGTAATAGTCCTTTGACATTAGGATTATTATTAATTCATAGCAAGAGTCACATTATTTTATATATTGATGAATATTTTGCCAACATATGCATACAGTGAGGTAGGATATGTCGGGTGTGTCATGAGTGATATTACATTATTGAATAACGTGAGAAGGGATTTTCCCATAAGATCTTTAATGGAAGTTAATATCTATATCCATTTTATGGGAATGGATCTACTTGATTAAGTATATTTTCATGGTGTTATGTTGGAATGTTTCTTCATGGAATGTCAAATAATGATATGTTGAGTACATGGGTTGTTGACATTAGTATGAAACCTACTTGTATTGAGATATCGAGATAAAGAGGTTATATTACAGGTTTACATTCATAAGAGGTTTTATGTTATTTAGAGGTTAACTTCTTTCTTTATGGGTTCCTTATAACGTTTCTAGATGTTAACCATGTATTTTATACGGTTTCGCCTAATTCCAATTATATTAGGGCTTAGAGATTCAAACATTATGTTTATCCAGAACCTCAGTTAAATTATATATGAGTTTAACATGTTGAATAAATAAAATTCACATACATAGTTTAATAATTATTCATTTTTAGATGGATTATAAATATCCTGTAACTAATTATCCAAGATAATAAATATGAGTTGTATGATTAATAAATATTTATTCTTTATTATAGTGAATATAATTATTATTATTTTTGAGTAATGCAATAATTTTTATTTGTTTATGTAAAATTCATTATCCAAGTTTTGCTAAATATCAAGGATGAATAACGGGACAAGTCACCGGTCTAGTGATAAATAATATATTAAATGTTATTACAATAAATATTAATTTATTTATTAAATAAATAGTATTTATTTATCCATGTGTCTAATTATACCATGTAAATAATAAAAATATTATTATTATTTATACATGAGTTTTTTTGGGTATTAAGAGTATGATAAGTGATAATGTGCAATTATTATTCTCAAATACTAACTCTATTTAAAATCGATTATATCATTCTCAACCCTAATTGATGTTGTGAAAAAATATATAGCGAGTATTATTCCAATACCTAGAGATATCTTCCTCTACAACACTCTAAAAAAGATAGATTAATCATTTTCTTACTCCGTATAAACTATAGAGAGGATAAGAAGAATTCTTTCAACCATAAAGAAATTATCATAGTGATAATTAATGAAAGATGTAAGTGTTAGATTCTTTTGTGTTAGCACTCAGGGATTTCTATGGTGTTTTTTTAAGGTTCATGCTATACACATTGATCAATATTATGGTGACTATACACTTAAATCCTCTAATTCTAATGATGTTCTGATAAAATGTGGTCTACCAAATATTTAATGATAAAAGAATTCCAATGAAAGTTAATTATTAATTTAAATAAATTAATTATAAATTTTATGCAATGATCATATATCAAGGATTCTAGGGTATCTATTCATCTGGTTTTGATTATTAATCCAAATAATTTATTGAATATCCAATGTTGGTTGAAGGTTGATCGATTCTGTTGTTCCCAATAATGTCAAAGAAAACTTGTACTAGATTGACATATTCCATGTTTATTAGTCACTCTGTATCATATAAAAATAAATTATATAGTTCTACATATAATATATATGATACATTTTATGGTGTACATTTTTTTATAGAGATGTGGGTATGTTTGATTGAGATCACACCAAAACACTTAGTAGCTTGAATAACACTAATGATTTACTAAATTCCACTATTTGATTACATTTATGAAACTAGTATTTCTTATTTTTTATCAACTTTAATAAGGCCTACTAGGTCACACAGTTTTTCCTTTGGACAATTGATAAGTTTAAGATATTTTTTTTTCAAAATGAACTGAGATCAATTAAACCATACCCAAAAGGAGTTTTGGATGGATTAACAAAGAGTTGAATATTTTTTCATGAAGTCATTGTAGATTTTTGTGAGAGTGCGATATTTTTGGATATGCACTAAAATATATGTTTATGATATATATAATAGAATATGATACACTCAACATAATACTGACTAAGTCACTACATTTTCCATCTCACAGGAGGAGTGCAAGTATTTTCCACATCCTATTCACAAGGTTTCTTTCAGTCACTAATTTATTTTGAATGGATTAATTATAGAATTCATATCCATTGAATATGTTTTATATATTCTTCCAATGGGAAATAACATACACACCTGATACATTTCATGTGGAAAACGCTTTTCACAAATGGGGAGTATCAAGGTTGGATATATAAAGGGATGTGATCCCTCCTGTTGTGAGTGGTTAATGTATATTAGTTTTATCCAAAGAATCCTGAATATTAATCTCTTCTACCGAGCCTTGTTAATCATGTTCTAGTAAAGGCATTAAAACTCTTTCATATATTATGATAATTCTCACGTTGTAAACTTGGATCTGTTTGCTGGTGTTACCTCCTTGGAGGTAGGAGGCTTAGTTTATATAATTTGTGATCTATATTAAGATTTATCCCTCAATGAAGGAACATGGATACTACATTTTTCATATTTAAGGTATATTTTTCTTTTTTTATATATACATGTTCCATTCCTGAATAATAATCAGGGAAATATATTGGTTCTTTTTTAATCAAATGATCATAAGATGATCCCTAAAAACCTATCGTAAACAACTTCCAGAATATAATTTAATGCTAGGTATTCTTATTTCTCATGAGAAGAGAACCAAGATACATGTTCCCCATTATGATCATGATATTCACATAGTAGAAAATAATATTTTAATTTAAATAGTATAACCATTTAATATTATAAATAATCCCAATGATGAAGTGGTATTTCATTTCAAATTTGATTCATTTACAATTACGTTTACTGTTAATAAAAAACTAAACTAAGGAATGTTATTACTAAAGGTGGAATATATGGTCAAATATAAGTCCGAGTTAATAAAATCTATGATTGGTTAATAGATAAAAAAGGCATGTTGAGGGAACCTTTACCCCACCAATTTAATTTCCACATTTATTAATATAATAAATAAATTTAGATAAAATATTCAATAATAGCTACTCTACATAAATTTAATTTTAATATAAATTTAATGGAAATATCATAAATTCCATGATTATTCTTGATAAATTAAATAAAATTATGAAGAAATAATAGTTGGGAGACTTGATTGTGAATGCCTACATGAGGAATATTTTTATAATTTTTTAATAATAATTTATGAATAATTTTATTACAATTTAATACTATTAATATTTTCTCCAGGTTTTTATATCACACCTATGTAAAGGGAAAACCTTATTTAAAATATTTTTTATTTGTTCGTCTTTATGTCACTTCTAAATGAAAAACATCAATGGAGAAAAATGCAATTACAAAAGGGGCACACCAAGTTGATATGTTGTTTGAAAAAAAAATAACAATTGTAGAATGTTTTTAATACCCATAATATAAGAATAAAGGTATAAAACATAGTTGTATAAAATATATTTTCATTTTCACCATGAATTTTTCATTTTCAAATTTTTTTTGACCCACTAGATGCTCTTTGTGATTAATTTGGATGGTCTGTAAATAATTTTTTTTCATTCCAATGTATGAATATCCAAAAATTAGATAACACATTATACCCCTTATGAATCTATAAAACATTGTATTCAAAATTTTACAAAAAAACTCATATTATATGTTTTTAGTTATTTTTTAAACAACTATTTTTTATGAAAGGTTGATGTCTATTTATCATAAAAAAACATGGTATGTGGATAGTTTGTGTACACAATAATCATATGGATTTATAATAGTGGATAGTTATTAAGTTATATATAATAATATCTGAATATAAAAGTATATATCATATCAAATTTATTATGTTTATAAATGTTTTACTGGTGTCCAAATCAATGTAATCACATCAATTTTGGTTATTAAATTTATAAAATTAAGAACGATATCATATCCCATCCATAAACTTGTATTACTGAAGCGGTATTTCCAAGAATAATCACAATTTAATATAAAATATTTATTAACTACTTGTATATTTATTTTTTATAGTACAAGAATATCAATAGTACACTTATTAAAATGAAGAAATATATTTGTTTAGGGATGAGTGAGTAACCTACATGGTGTTATAATGTTTACAGATATCATGATGTGGTGGTTTTTTAGTATATATATATATTTATTTTATTTTATAACACATAAATCGTGATGTTGTGATTTTTCCACTTATTATTTTTTTAATTTTATTATCAATGAATATCCTTATTTGTGACATTTATTTTAATTCTATGTGACTAAAATATTGTTCTATGGCCCAAAATATTGATTGATGTTTCATTATACTTTAGTAAAATGATCAGTTTTTCATTTGTGGCATGTATGAATTAACTAACTTTTAATATGAAACATGGTTTTGTTGGTATTATAACTTCCCCCCTTCCCAAACAAATAATAAATGCCCGGATCAGTGGTCATTACCATACCTCATGCACACCTCGTCGTACGCTAGAAGCTACCGACTAGTGGGGGGTCGATGGTGGTATGACGGGGATACTACACCTACCTATCATAGTATATAAACAATATAGATAAAATAAATAAAATAAATCAACTAATAATATAGTAAAAATACATACTTCAAAATTAGACAATAATCAAATCACCTCATGCTGCAATAAATGAAAAATATACCATACATGTGAGGAAGTTATAAAACAAGACTGAAAAGACCAAAAGATAAACTGGGAAAAAATATGGAAAATGGTCTTGAGTACAGGCCCAGTCCGAACTACCATTATCAATACATGCAATCCAACCCATCAAGTGTCATGACTTTCCCAACATATACCAGCAACCAAGTAGCATCTTCTCGAGTACCCATGTAATATGGGGTCCCATGAAAGTTGGGGTACAACTTAGTAGGACACCACCACCGACAACCCTAAATATAACCATTTTGAATAACAGGTCATGATGAAGTTTAGTAAATAGGCAGTTTAACTTTTTAAACCATGAATAAATGCCACAAATAACCAAAAAAACCCTGAGTTCACAAAGACACCCAAGGTCAGTCATACCATCGCATATCCTTATCTCTATTCCCCTGATCGACCATACCCACATTGACTAATAAAAGGGTGTCTTTGAGCACATCACAGTGAACATTCCTCCCAATAAAAGACTTTGGGTACCCCAATATAAAAAATAAGTATCATAGACTTACCCTAAAAAATTTTACTCATCCAGAGCATAGCCCATGAATATCACATACCTATGGAATTCTTTAAGAAATCACCTTCATAGTATATCGGTTCAAGCCTAACACTTTATCCATATAATCCCCACCGATTGTGACATATCCCTACCCTATTAGAGTTTTCCTAGATTGTAGAATAATCCTAATAGTAACATGGACCTCCCGTATGTGAGTTTTTTAGCCAATCAAGTACCACCTTATATAGTGTTTTCTTTATAACACCAAAACTCTCCCAGGGGAATCATCCATACAAGTATCAAAACTACCACCAAGGTAATTTTTACTCAATATAAATAGTTATTACCTTTTAGAAAAATATTTTACTATTTTACAAAACAAAACCATTACCATTTTATAAGAAATTTACCCCTTCAGGTTTCAATATTTACCACATCACTTTACTAATTCAATTTCATTACATTTAACATGACACCTCCCAAAATGGGAATTTTCATTGTATGAAAATAAATTTTAAACTAAATTATTCGAACCATTTTCACACATTTTCATACATAATTTAACAAAAATTCCAAAACACGCATTTTAACCTTTAACATTTACTTTGACCAAAAACTATTCTAACTTAGGACATCATATTTTCATTCAACATTTTCCATTTTGTAGGGTCCAATTCAATGGTCTAATTCATTTTAAATTATTTAGGATTGTAAAATTATATTTCAAATTCATCATTCTGTAAAATAATTTCTATTTTTAAACCATATATTATAATTTAACCTTTTAGTGGCATCAACCCAATTCAAGGAAAAATTCATGACTAAGGAATTCACTTGTAATCACCTTTCTCAAGTTCATATAGCTTATAAATGAAATTTTAATTATGGTGAGACTCACATATAAAACATTATGTTTAACTAGACTAATACTTGGAAATGTATAAATGAATATACATCACACCACTAATAAAATAAGATGATACTATGGGTAGAAATGTTACTATGTATAAATGATTATTAGATGGAATAATTACTCAAATACCTAATTGGGATAACTAAAATTTGAAATATAGAAGGAGTAGGATAAGGGATATCATCAAAGGGATAATATTACCATGAAACACCATGAGACGGAACAAAAACCACGCCAAGGTAAATGGGAATCCAAGATATAGAGGGGGGAGGTATGCCTAGTATTTGTGAGAAAAGGATATAGGAAAAGAGATGTTTCCCTAAAAAAATCTAGGTAGAAAAATTATAAATTTCCCCTTATGGAGTGGCTCATGCCACTGCTAGACTCCACTGGGTATCCTATAATGGGAAAATATTTATTCTATGGATACCTATTGTCTAGTAGGAAATAACATCGACCACATGGTGTTCTACTAATGTTTTATTGAAAATAATGACCATATTGTGACCCTGATTCCTATTACAAAACTCCCATTTTTAGTTTTCCAAACTTCTATAATACTCTTATAAACCCTAGTTATTAAAATAAACCAACTATTAAATGCAATTTAAAATTTCACTTGAAATTAAAACTCTTTCAGACACACATCAAATTATAGGTATGAATGAATGTGTGTGTTTTCAATTTAAAAGTGGAATTTTAGTTTAAAACATGGGTCACAATGGTAAAAATAAGAAAACATTCTCAGATAACTATAATACTTTAGTGAAATTTTTAATGATTAATTTATGATATATATTCATTAACTGCATTTTAATATTATATGTAGGTGTAGTTTATATGGATGAAAGTGCATGATTTATATTTAGAAGTGATATTTTGTTCAAAACTGCATCACATAGTCAAAACCAATTATATGTAATTTTATTGCAATTATACTTTATAGAAATGATCAATGATTCATTTTTGATATATAAGAAATAACCACATATCATATTAACATGTAGTGTAACAGATATGATTAAAAGTTTAAATTTTTAATTTAAAAATGATATATATATATATATATATATATATTTGTTTAAAATTATGACATACAATATAAATTGAGAAAATTTCCTTATATAAACATAATACACTAATAAAATGATCAATTATACATTTATGAGGTGTATTAATTAACCACAGATCAATTGAACCCATGGTGTGGTTGAGTTGACTGAATGTGCATGTTTTCAATTTTAAAGTGGTATTTTAGTTCAAAATATACATCACATTACCAAAAATAATCAAATTTGATCATATTGACATAATTCTTTCAGAAAAAGAGAATTTATTCATTTTTGATTTATAGGAATTATTCTAATGTAAATCCAATGTATGGTGTGACCAATATGATTGAACATTCATGTTATTACTTTAGAAGTGAAATTTTAGTTCAAAACTTGCATCACATAGTCAAAACTGAGAAAACATGATCAAATTTTCATAATAATTTAGAAATATGATCATTGATTCATTTTTAAAATATAATAATTAACCAAGAACCAATACAACACATTATGGGACTAGTTTGTTTGAAATTTCATGTTTTAAATTTAAAAGCGACATCTTTTTTCAAAACATGGGTCGAAAACTCAAAACCAAGAAAAAAATTCAAATTGTAATGATAATTTAAGAAAACCATCCATGATTTATTTATTACACATAAGAACATAAAATCTATATATCCGATATACGGTGTGTCTGGTATGACTGAAATCATATGTTTTTAATTTAAAAGTGACATTTTAGTTCAAATCATGTGTCACATACTCAAAATTGAGAAAATGTTTTTGTATTACTGTGTTACTTTTGTAAAGTTATCAATTATTGATTTCTCACATGTAGGAATAAAACACACATAAACTTCATATGTGTTGTGACCAATATGACTAAATTTCATGTTTTTAATTAAAAAGTGACATTTTTGTTCAAAATGTACCTCACATGGTCAAAACCAATCAAACATTCTCAAATTATAATTATACTTTAGGAAAATTACTAAAGATTCCTTTTTTAATTTCAAAAACTAATGTCACATTATTCAACATATGGCGTGGTTGGTATAACTGAATGTAAACATTTTCAATTTTAAAATGTTATGTATTTTAGTTCAAAACATGTTTAAAATTGTCAAAATTGAGAAAATGCTCTTAGATTACCACGATAATTTCATTTTTACAATTGGTAATTAATCATATATCAATCTAACTTGCGGTTTGACTAAAATTCTTTAAATTGTGTGCTTAAAATTTTAAATTAGTGTTTTAGTTCAAACCACATTTCTCATAGTCAAAACCAATCATACATACTACGAGTATGGTAATACTATAGGAAAATAGTTATTTATCCATTTTTATACAGTCATAATTAAACTCATGTACATTTGATAAATGGTGCGAATAGTGAAATTAAAAGTCCATGTTTTCATTTTAAAAGATGAATTTTAGATGAAAATGTGTCTCATATATTCAAAATTGTGAAAAACACACTTTAATTATTGTGATACATTAGAAAAAAGATCAATGATTTAGTTATGAAAATTAATTATTAAATTCACATCAATCCAACATACAAGGTTGATGGTATGACTAAAAATGCATGTTTTCCATTTAAAAATGATATATATATAGACACACACACACACACACATTTATATATTAGTTCAAAATTTACAATGTATACTAAAAACTAAGAAAACATGCTCATATTATCATGATACTTTAGTAAAATGAACCATCATTTATTTCTACATGTATGATTTAACTACATATTAATATCATACACAATGTGGATAGTATTATTTAAATTACATGTTTTCAATTTAAAAGTGATATTTTAGATCAAAAAACATGTCACATACTAAAACCAAGAAAACATTCCTGAATTATTAGAAAACATTAGAAAAATAAATAATGAATCGTTTTTGGAATGTTAGAATTAATCAAATGTAAATCTGAAACATGATATGACCATTTTGACAGAAAGTACTTATTTGAAATTTCAAAGTGACATTTTAGTTCAAAACACACATTTCATAGTCAAAACTAGTCAAACATTCTTAGATTGTTGTGGCACACTATAAAAATAATTTATGATTCTTTTATGACTTGTAGGAATTAATTGCACGACATTCCAACATATGGTGTCATTGAAATGACGAAAATTGTATGTTTTAAATTAAAAAATGATATATATATATATATTATTTCCAAACCTGAGTCACATAGTCAAAACTAACCAAAATTACTTATATTATTGTGATAATTTAGGAAAATTATAAATACTTTCTTTGTGACATGTAGAAATTAACATTACATCAATATGACAAGTAGTGTATTTCGTACGACTAAAAGTGCATTTTATTTTAAAAGTGATATTTGAGTTCAAAACATGCATCACATTTTTAAAACTAATCAAACATGATGGTATTTTTGGGATTCTTTAATAAAACTATCAGGCCACTATTTTTTACATGGTAGAATTAAATGCTTGTAAATTTGAGACATTATGCATCATGTATGAATGAAAGTGCATGTTTTCAAATTAAAAGTGATTTTTTAGTTCAAAAAATCATCAGAAAGTCAAAACTAAGAAAACGTGATTGAGTTTTCATAATACATTATGATTTTTTTATTCTTCATGGAAAAAGGGATTATACCCATGTGCATATTATATATATGATAATTCTTATAGTGGACATGTTTGTATAGTGATATAAGAATGTTTGATAGAGATCACAGCAAACCCCTTAGTAGATTAAGTACAAATAATGTTTTTATAATGTCCAATGTTTTTTAAAATATATGAAATAATAATTTATTATTGGTTTTCAACATTACTAATGCTCATAGGGCCACACAATTTGGCCTTTTTATAAGGATTTTGTTTCTGATAAATTCTTTGTTCAAAAATAAATAGAGTTCGATGAAACTGTATCCAAAAAGAGTTTTAGATGGATTGACAAAAATTTGTGGATTTTTTCATGAATTCCTTATATATTGTAATGAATGTGAGATATTTTTTGTTATTAAATAAAAAAATATTTATACGATACATATAATAGAATATGTTTCACCCAACATAATGTAAACCAGTGCATACATCCACCACCTCATAGGTTGAGTGAAGGTATTTTCCACCTCCTTACCACATGGTTTCATTCAGTTAATAATCCATTAGGAATGGATTAATTATATATTCCATGTCCATTGAATGTATTCAATAGATTCATTAAATGAGAAATAATGTACACACCTATTACATTGCATGTGGCCAATTCTTTTTTTAATGGAGAGCATTGAGGTTGGCTATAAAAAGGGGTGATTCCCTCATATTGTGAGTAATAGATGATGATTAGTTTTATGAAAGGATTACTGAATAATACTCTCTTCTCCTTAAACTTCTTCATAATTTTCTAGTGATGTAACTAACACCCCTTCAATCATTATGATAATTCTCATGTTATGAACAAGGATCTATTGGTTTGTGTTCCCTCCTTAGAGGCTGGTGGCTCAGTTCATCTACTTTGTGATATTCATAAATATTTCTCCCTTGATTTAGGAATATGTAGGTTATTGTTATTATGTTTTAGGTACTTTGTTATTCATTTTCATATGCTTGTTTTACTATTGGAGATATACTTGGAAAATATATTGGTTTTCTCTTCAATGTATGATCATAAGATGATCTATCAAAACATATCGTAAAAAAATTATAAAATATAGTGTGATAGTAGAGATTCATTTTTATAATGATATGGTCCCCAAGATACATGTTCCCATATATGATCTTGTTATTATCATAGTCAAAATTAATATTGTAATTTTCATAACATAATCATTTAATCTTATAGTGGAACATAATGATAATGTGGTATTTCATTTCCAATTTATTTCATATACAATTAGATTTAAAATTAATGAAAAAAAATTAAACCAATTAATGTTATCAATAATGGGTAAATACAAGGTTTAATATAAGGTAGAATCAATAAAATCTAAAGGATCGATTATTGGTTAAAAAGGCATGCTGACAACACCTTTACCCCACCAATTTAATTTGAACATTTTTAATGTTATTATTTAATATAGACAAAACATTCAAAAATAAATATATGAATTACAATTAATTTGAAGAGGAAATGTATCAAATGTTCATTAATGACATGATTAGTCTAGATAATTTAAATGATATTCTAAATTCTAAATAGTTGGGAACCATTTTTGTGAATGTATACATGATGTATATTTTCATATTTTGTTTATCCAATAATTATGTATTTTTTTTATTAGAGTTTAATAATATTCATGTTTTATCTTGGTCAATATATCACACCTATGTAAAGTGAAAAAACAGATAAAAAATTACATAAATATTTAGTCCTCATTTCACTTCTAAAGTAAAAACATCAATAATGGAAGACACAATTATAAAAAGTAAGAATAAAGTAGTCATGGTGTTTGAAAAAAATTAACCAAAGAATGAATCTTCTTAATACATACAATAGAGGTGTAGAAATCTACACTCTAATTGTATAAAATATTATTTCATATTTTGTATTACTTAATAATTATAATTTTTTGTATGACTCACCAAAGGATCACTGTGATCATATAGTATAAAGATAAATTTTTGTTGTTTCAATGAATGAATATGTAAAACATTAAAACGAATACGACACCCCTTATGAATTTTTAATAAACTATGTTCAAAATTTTTCAAAAAAAACTTCATATTATACGTTTTAACATGTATTTTGTTATGAAAGGGTTATGTTTATTTGTCATAGAAAACATTGTATGGGGATAGTTAGTGTGCACATGAAACCTATGGATTTATACAAGTGGATAAGTATTAAGGTATATATAACAAGATTTCACTATATATATATATATATATATCAAAACATAGTACTTATATTTATAAATATTTTAGCGGCATCAAAAACAAAAAATCAAATCAATTGTAGTTATTTCATTTATAAATTTAATATATATATCATATTCCATCCACAAACTAACATTGCTAAAGGTCTATTTCCTGGATTAGTTAAAATTTAATTTAAGATATTTAGTAACTATTTGTATATTTATATTTTTCTCATACCTGATGGTTGTTAGTAAACATATTCAAGTAAAGAAATGTATATTTTAGGGATGATTTAGTATCTAGCATGGTGTTATAATTCTTTCAGACATCATGATGTGGGGGCTTCAATATTTTTTTTTATTTCAATGAAATCATTATGTGGTCATTTATCCACGAATTATTTTTATAATTTTCCTATCATTGACTATCATTATTTGTTTTATTTATTTTAATTCTGTATGATTAAAATACAATTAGATAACCCAAAATATTGAAGGCATTGTCACGATACTTGAGGAAAATGTTCATTTTTTCATTTGTAACATGTACGAATTAACGATATATCGAATGGACACATAGTATGGATGGTATTGTAACATCCTACCTTTCCAAAACATTAATTAGTTCTTGTACCAATGGTCACTAATATACCTTATGCATGCCTCACTATATTACATAGGCATCTGACTAGTATTGTGAGTCTACAGAGGTTTGGTGGGGAGAAAGTACCCTCGCATCAGAGTATATCAACAATTGAAATAAAATAAATCACATAAATTGATTAGACAATATGGTACATATACATGTAGGTAGGTACCAACAATAATAAAAATAAATCATGAAATAATAAAGGGAAAATATACCATACATGTTAGGAAGTCATAAAATAAGACTTGAAAGACCAAAAGATAAATTGGGAAAAACTATGGCCAATGGTCAAGAGTCCAAGCCTAGTCCCAACATCCATGTCGCAAACTATAAATATAACCCATCAACCATCAGGCCCTTCCCAACCTATACCAGTAACTAATTAGCATCTTCTTTAGTACCCAAGTGATATAAAGGCTTGAGTAGGATGTGATTATAACTCAGTATTCCACCCCCGACATCATCCCTAAATATAAGTAGTCTAAATAATAGTGCAAGCATAAATGTTATAAATAGGCATTTTAACATTTTTTTAAAAAAAAATAGACAATCAAACATAAATTACCATTGATTCCATGGGTTCACAATGAATCTCGAGTTCAGTAATACCATTTTTGATCCTTAGGTTTGTGACCTCTATCGAATATATCTATTTCATTTAGTGATGAGGGGTCCATAAGCATATGACAATGACCGTTCCACCTTATAACTGACATGGGTTTCCATAACGAATCTCCCCTTGGTGAGTTTTCTTAGTCAGATGATATCCCATAAGTATTAATAAAATATGTAATTATCCTAGAAATATCCATCATAGTATACCAGATAAACACTAACACCATATCCATGGAATCCCCATTGATAGTAACACAAACCACCCATATGAGAGTTTTCTCAGCAAGGGGTATAATCCCAAATAATGACATCGACCTCCACTTTGGGAGTTTTCTCATCCAATGACGGACCACCTCATAAATTATTTTCTTTATAATACTAAAACCTACTCACAAAGGGTGTTTACCATATAAGAATCATGACCACTACCAAGGGGTTTTTTCATAACCCTAAAAATAATGATAACATTTTATAATTTTTTCCATTTTCCAAAACATATCCATTACCACTTCATAAGAGAAGAATGCTTATATATTTTAATATTTACAACTTAACTTAATAAGTTCAATTCTATTACCATTAAAACAACACTACCCAAATGGTAATTTTCATCCACTGAAAAAATATTTTATATCATAAGGATTCAAATAAAATTCATCCATTTTCATACATATTTTAACAAAACATTCCAAAATCACATTTTAACCATTACTATTTTCTTTAACCAAAAACCATACCAACCCAAAACATTGGATTTATAGTCAACGTTTACAATATCATTCGGTCTAATTAAATGGTCTAATTTATTTTCAACAATTTATGATTATTAAATTATATTTGAAAATCATCAATCCAAAACAAAATTCCCCATTTTAAACAATTTAAGACAAGTTAACCTTTTAGTGGATTCAGCCCAATTCTATGCCAAATTCATGACTAATTCATTCGCATGGAATATCAATTTTCAAGGGTATATATCTTATAATTGAAATTTGTATTAGGGAGATACTCACCTTTAAAAAATTGGGTTTATCTAATCCAATTCACAACAAGCCCGACATGACCTTCCATTACACCACTTATAAAATAAGATGAGACTATGGATTAATTATAGGGACCACCTACCTCATTTAAAGTTTCATCTCAATAACTCACAGCTTGACAACCCACATTCCTAGCTCATCTAGGACCCATGACAAACAATCCAACCACTCATGATCCTATCATGAATCCAAACAACACAAATTAAGTAATTACAATCCAATTATAAATAATTAAAAACTTATAACTAACTAAAAATATTAGTTTACTATAAATACATGACCAATTACTCACCAGATGCTTCATACACACCTAAAACAAGACCAAACATCCTCTAGTGTTCTGCTCTATTCTTTGGGCACTTTCTCTAGACACATCTCAATCAACCAAAACCAAAACTATTTGTGAATATATTTATTTATCTCAATACTCATTGAAAAATTCATATTGTGACATACATTCATAAAAATAATGTGTAATGGTGTGCATAAATTGTCACAAGAAATTCTCTAACTAGGTATTATAGATATCCCATAATCAAAGGATGATTCCGCCATTTTGTGATGGAATAATTAATCAAATCCCTAACGAAGAGAACCAAAATTAGAAAGAGGGGAGGAGGATAGTTAATAATATCACAATATGGATAATCTTATCATGAATTTATATTAAATAGTTCCAAAATCACCCCAAGGTGAAGTGGAAACAAAGAAAGGGGAGGGGAGGAAACCATGGTTTTCCCCAGTTAAGGAGATGGGGAAATGAGATGTTTCCCCTATAAAAACCTAAGGAATTTCATTTGCAATTCATCTTCCTAGGTGGTGGATCATTGCACTACTTTCCTCCACCATCTAGATGGTACAGGGTCTCTGATAAACAAGTGGACCCTATAGGCTAGAAAACTATGTCCTTAGCCACCCAGCCTTCGTCCGGGGTTTTCCTTCTACTACTGACCACCTTACGACGATGATTCCATTCCAAAAGAACCTATTTAGGTATCCATTAATCTAGAATACTCTTCCAACCCATGGTTATTAAAACAACCCATCCAATAAATGAAATCTCAAATTTCCCTTGAAATTCAAATATGTTCATACACATGGGATATTATAGGTATTATTAAAAGAGAGTTTTTTAATTTAAAAGTGAAATTTTAGTTAAAAACACTTGTAACATACGTAAAACTAATTAAAAACACTAACCTTGATGTGATAATTTAATAAAATTATTTATTATTTACTATTTATATATATGCATTAAATGAATTTCAATTTGATATATAGTGAGGTTGATATGACTAAAGGTGATTATTTTCATTTTAAAAGTGACATTTTGGTTCAAAACATGCATCAAAAAGTAAACACCAATATCATATGCTTGGATTATCATGATACTTTTTGGAAATTATAAATGATTCATTTTTGACCTACTAGAATTAATTTCAACAAGAAGTGTGGCCAATATGAATAAAGGTATCAGTTTTAAATTTAAAAAAGAAATATATTTTAGATCAAAGCTTGTGTAACATAGTCAAAACTAAGAAAATCCTCTCAGGACATCATTATACTTTTAGATAATGATCAATGATTTATTTTGGAAATGTAGGAATTAATTTCAAATAAATTTGACATGTGGTGTGGTTGATATGTCTGGAAGTTAATGTTTTCCATTTAAAAGTGATAATTTAGTTCAAAACATACATCACATATCCAAAACTAATCAAATATGATCATATTTAAATGATACTTTATGAAAATGATCATTTACTCATTTATGATACTTAGGATTTAATTTCACATCAATTTAACACATTTTTGTCAATATTACTGAACATGCTTGTTTGTTAGTTTAAAAGTGAAATTTTAGTTAATTACATGGATCACATAGTGAAAACAGATCAAACGTGATCAAATTATCATGATATTTTATAAAGTTACTAGTGATTCATTTGTGACAAATAATAATTAAACACACATCCATATGACACACTATGTGGTTGGTATGACTGAAAGTTCATGTTTTCAATTTAATATTGATATTTTGGTTCAAAACATGTGTCACAAACTCAAAATAAAGAAAACATGTTCAAATTTTCATGATATTTTAGAAAACGTTCCCATGATTCATTTTTGACATATTAGAAATGTACATGTATATATCTAACATACTTTGGCATAGGTATAATTAAAATTTTATTTTTTTAATTTAAAACTGATATTTTAGTTCAAAACATGGCCACATACTAAAAATTAATTAAATGTTCTAGTATTAATTTGATAATTTAGTAAAATGGTCAATGATTTATTTTTGTCTTGTAGGAATAAACCACACTTCAATCTGACATGACATGTGACCAATTTAACTGAAGTTCATGTTTTCAATATTTAAATGACATTTTAGTTCACAACATACATCAGATGATCAACACCAATCAATCATTCTCAAGTTATCATCATACATTTGATAAATGAATGAATATTTATTTTTGACCTACAAGAATCAATGACACGTCATTACAACATTTAGTGTGGTTAGTATGACTACAAGTGTATGTTTTCAATTTAAAAATTATATATATTTTACTTCAAAACATGTGTTACAAAGTCAAATTTGAGAAAATAGACATGGATTTTCATGGTACTTTCATTTTTACATATAGAAAGTAATCATACATTAATCTAACATGTGGTGTGACTGGTGTGACTAAAAGTGTGTGCATTCAATTTAAATGTGGAATTTTAGTTTAAAAGTTGTGTCATGAAAATTAACCTCTTGGATCATTAAAAAATCATTGGGGGTGAATCAGTGATTCTACATATTTTATGTATTCTTCATGGAAACAAGCCTCATCACCATTTAAATTGAATTTTGATTATTTTTTAAAACTCTCTCTCACACACAAGAATGGTATAATATAATTACAAGGTTCAAATCTCAAAATGAAAAGGCTAGACCTTATAGTGATCCCAATTTTAACTAAGATAATACAATCCAGTAGTTTCAACATGTAGGTTCAACGATTCATGTTTATCCTTGAAATCATATTACATAAAGTCTACCAAATGTGGTAGTTCATCCCACACTATGACAATAAAATAGGGTTTGATATAATCAAGAATTAATCCTTCCAACCATAGCCATTAATTGTTGTTGTAGTTTTTATCCTCTTTTTCTTCAACCTATGGAAATATGATAATAATCTTATCACTTTGTTACAATATGGAAAATTGGTAATTCTTCATGTATTATTATTATTATTATTATTCTTAATTTTCCTCTATATTTTCTCTTTTTAATAAATAATATCTCTTAATCCACTATTTTTTCATCATAAATTCATGTTTTAATTTGAAATTAAAATTAAAATTCAAACCACCAACTTATTACAACTCTTCTTTCATACTCATTATTTTGATCTTAATTCAAAATATCCCAATCATCTAATTTGAATTTGGTAGTTATTATGGAATAAAATAACCCACAAAGTTATCATATGAAACCAAATGAGCATGTTCTTTTGAAACTTCCTAGATTTCACTTATATGACATAGTTATGTGGATTACAGTGCAACCAAATAATTTTCCAATATTTACACATAACTGTCATACTTTTTAGTGGCATGGATTTTCATGGACTGGTCACTAGGGCATAGTCCTTCATGAATTATAATAACTATGGTGTACTTAAATTAATAAGGTGTGGTGGTCACTTAAATCCCAAACCACTGAAATAATTTTACAATTACTCTGCTGCATGGACCTTGACAATGGTGTGGATTACATAGATTTAATAATGCCACAAATAATTGACTTGGTTCCTCTATGGTTAGATCCTCCACTTCGATGTGGAGAACATATGATGAAGTCTTCTATATAGTGTCTACAGTTTTTTTGTAGCACAGTGTGAGCTCTTAGGCATGGAATCACAATGTATTAAGTCCGTTCTATTTAAATTATACTTTCATCATAAACACCCAACATGATATAGAGACACTAAATAACCATTCACATAGAATCATCTAATTATTATCCTCTTAGAATATTATTTATGTATTGAAATAAAAATTCAACAAACATAATCATATCCTCTTCTCCAAATATTCAAACTAACAATTCAAAATAACCATCAAAGAATGTAATGGGCTCAATAATCCCCCCTTTTTATTTTTCTGGATGAAAAGAAAATAAATCACTATTAAACTATGAAAAATTATTTTTGGATCACCATTCAATAATTCAATAACAATATGAGTGAAATATGTGTTGGAAACAAGAACATTGAATAAATAATACCATGAGTTCAATAAGATAGTGATCTACATGTTTCTTTCTTTCACACAAAGTTCACAAGCTTCAAACTAAAATTTATCATCGCATCATCAAATCATTAAAAAACAAAATATTTTTTAAACCACTCAAAATAAATTTTTAAAACAATTTATACATATTGAAATAAACATTTACCCCCTTTAAAAACTCTCTATAAATATATAATTTCAATAAAGGTAACACATATCAATGGATACTCCCCCTATATTGTATACCACCTTTAAAAAACATGAATATAAAAATAAATAATATATTTATGTTATCATTTTTTCTCCCCTTTTGAAAAAAATATCCAAAGACAATATGAAAGAGGAGACAACCACACTATACCCTAGCCATGTAAAGAGTGAGGTTTAACTCCCTAACTTTAAAATCAAATTATAGAATTCATTTTTAGAATATTTCTTGGAGAACACATCTTCAATTTTCTTCTTTGTAGAAAAAATAAAACTTTAATTCATTCTTATACTTTATCTCATTGATGAAGTGACATTTTCTATCAACATGCTTGGACCTTGAATGTTGTACTATATTTTTTTAATGGTTAATTACAATTTTTTTGTTACATCAAAAAAAGGAATCACAAAATCACTTGAACATTAAGATATTCTAGTTGAGTATTTATCTACATAGGTTGTGTTGAGTCCTGATTGGTAGACAAATATTCAGCCTCAATAATGCTCAAGGTAACTAAATTCATTTTAAATGTATGATAGAATATCTTATTCCAATAAATAATGATCCACTTTATTGGGATATTCAATAATTAACACATCATGGCCAATAGACATACGAAAAACCAAATACATCAGGATTCTCTTTACTGTAATATTTCAACACAAAATTTTTTGTGCCATGTATGCATCTAATAATTCTCATTATAGTTTAAAATGAGACTATTTTGGTGCTATTTGATACCTGGAACAATTAGTATCTATATACATAATATATGTTCTTAAAGATTTTAAGTAAAGTATACTTCTTAATAAACTTCCATAATTCTCTTGAATCAAATTCCATCAATTTTTCATATTTTTTTAACTTCATTTCTATATAAATTGAAGTATCACCATGATTTCAATCCCCCAATCCAAACTTCTTCAAAATTTCATTATCATAATATTATTGATATAGAAGCAAATAATCATTATCTTGATAAATTTTAATTTCAATAAGGCATGTCATCTCACGAAGGCTGAAATTTTAAAATATATAATTCATTTTTTATCAAAATTATTCAAAAAATCCATCATTATTTTTAGAAAAAAACATCACCTACATAAATAATGAGAATTAAAAATACCTCATCCTCATCTTTGATAAAGATATTTCTACCAACTCTACCTTGTTTAAAATTCCACTTCTTTAGGTAGGTGTCAAGCATAGAATACAATGATCATAGGTATTTATATAGACCATATAAATCCATTTTTATTATGAAAATGAAATTATCATATTCACTAAGAATGAAACCACTCAGTTTTTCAATATAAACTTCCTCTTATAATTCATCATTGAGAAAGAACGAATAGAAATCCATTTGAAATATCGTACAATTAATTTATGCTATAATGGAATGAAAATTTATTATGGTTTCAAGACTTGAGACGTGTGAAAAGGTTTCATTAAATTCAACTACTTAAACCCATGTAAAGTCTTTACACAAAAATCATGCTTTATTTTTTACTAATTCACCTTTTTTATTCATCTTATTTTTGAATACCCACTTTGTCCCAATAATGTTCTTTTTATGAGTTTGGGTAACAAATCCCACGTCTTATTCTTTTCAATTAGATCAAAATCTTACTTCATTGAATCAATCAACTCCTGATGTTTAATTTATTCGTGCACATATTTTAGTTTAACACAACAGAATATTGAGATATGGGAGTTTTCCATACAATTTATTATAGTTTATATATGTTTTATATGATTTACAATTATATTTTCAACCTGAAATTTTATTCTTATCCTTGGATGATGTGAAAAATATTATTCTTCATCACTCAAAATTTATGAATCAACTTATTCTCTTTGCACTTCCCCATTAATCACACTATTTTCTAATGCTCCACCTTAATGTTTCACAAAAATAGACTTATCATCATCACTTATATTACATTATTAATTATAAGAGTTTATTTTTTTATATGAACCATCACATTCACATAAAAACCTTTTTGGCCAATTTTTTAAACAATGATATACTCTTCCATTTAAGGACTAACCATGAAATATATCATCAACATATCTTGTTTAAATTTTACAACACTTTCACCTTTATATTTGACAATGCAGGGGATACCAAAAAATATTAGATACTTCAAACGTAAAGGTTTATTTTAATACATATCATAAGATCACATATCAGAATTTGTCTTATAAAGACAATGATTTCGTATATAAATTTCTGATCTAATGTATTATATCCATAAAAATGATATGGATCATGATCTAGCACCACAATTTGAGCCATATCTACAAGACATGTATTCATTCATTCAACCACATTGTCTTTTTAGTGTTTATGAAGAATTGAGTTCATGGTGAACTCCATTTTTTCAAGATAATATTCAAATATTCCACTATTATACTCATCACCACTATCTGTTTGATTATTCTTCAATGTGTAATCATACTATCTATCTACAATTCTATTGAAACATTTAATCCTTTTTAAAACCTCATATCTATGTTCTATAAACATAACACATGAAATGTGAGTTAATTCAACAACAAATGAAATAAAATATTTAGCTCTATTTATTTATTTCATCCTCACAGGACTATAAAATTCAAATTGAATAAACTATGAATGATTAGTAGTTTGTATTTCAACATACTTGTATGGTTTTTTCACAATTTTTACCTTTTTTCAAGTGGAACATATCCAATTACTTTAACTTTTAATCTTAGGAACATCAAAAACTTTTTTTTCATAAATAATCGTACATATATTCCTTTGAAATATATGTACAAGTCTTTGATGACACAATTTTTTTTAATTTTCTTTATAACAAGGGAATCCCTGTGTATGGCCTTTTAGAAACCCTATACACAAGAGATCACCATCCCCATAAATTGGTCACTGTAGAGAGATCCCTTGATTAGAAGGATCCATTTCCAGGAAAGATGGTAGAGCATCTCGGAGGGTTTGATATAGAAATCCATCAGCATGGTCGGGGGCACAACATTTTTCCCACCCATTAATGGAATAGGAGAATTAGTAAAAGATCATATTTGGGGGGAAGGAGAAGTTTTCAAATGATAGGTTTCCTAGGAATCAAACCATTAACCTCCCAAAGAACATCATGTTTTATACCGCCTTCCATTTCTATTAATCCTCCACTGAAACAACACAATTTTTTTTCTTATTCCATGATAAAATTATAATAATTTATAGAATCACCAATTTGAAAAAAAAAATTAACCATTATTTGATTTCCTCCTATCATGATACATCCATATTTAAATATCTTCACAAAAAAAAACAATCTTTTAGAAAGATCACTTCGTTTATTTTATCACATAACTAAGACATGCTAAAAATATTCTGTTTTTGTCCTTTAACATACAACATGTTTTTGGATATCAATTAATATTTACCAATTAATGATGATCCAACACCATTGAATTTTAGTAATCTATAATTTCCAAAGGACACTGATACTTTGTTACATTTTTCAATATCCTAAATAAGATTTAGATATCTTATAATATAATAAAAACAATCACTATCCAAAATACTTGGACCATCTCATTTGGGTGCTTTGTAGGAAACTACACAAAAAAGTATTTTTTTTATTTTCCTTTTTTCCTTATAATTTTGATATTACTCAGAACTCTCTATTGTGAAAATTTACGATGGTATCACAAGAAGAAACCCTTTCCAAGATGACCATGTTTCTCATATCATTCACAAATATATTTCAATAATTGAAATTTATTTTTAGTTTTCAATTCATATTTCAAAATTTATAACTAAATTGTTCTCTTATGAGATAGATTACTACCCCTATATTTATGAATTGTAAACCTTATAAACTCATAATTTTTTTGGTAATCAAACCAAAACATACTTTCCACATTACCTAAACCTCCACACTTCCAATAATAGCCATAAAAATCATATTTTCATTTATAAACATCCTGTTGTCCCATACTATGATCCTATCTCTCAACCTTCTTCCCATTATTAATTTTGGATCCTTTATGTAAACTAATATTTTTTTTCACTTTTGACTCTTTATTATTCATATTCAAGTTATTTGTAGATATTTTTTCTTTCACTATTTGAAGCTATTTTTTCGTTCCAGTAAATACACTCAAAATTTCCAAAAATTTTGAGAGTGACATGTTTGTTCTAAAAACATGGTCTTCAGGATTTTTTTATTCTTATCTATAGTTGAAAAATTTATATCAATTTCTTATATGAGCCTTTTATTTAATTAATCTTTTCCCAACATCATAAAATTATTTTTAGAAATTCATCTTACATTTTTCAAAATATTTTTCTAAACTAATTAATTTTTATTTTAAAAGATAAAAATCCTTTTTTCTCTTTAATTACTTCTTATTTCATAACTCGTGAATTATTAAATTCAACAAAAAGATTTTTTAATGCATAAAATTCTTTGTGAAAATTTAATTTTTCTTCAATATGAAGTTATTAATTACTTCTCGAAGATTTATTTTCCCTCTCTCAACTTTAATCCATTTTTGCAACATAGATATATTTTGTAGACACTATTTGAGTTATTTTTTCAGCATGAATTCTATCCTAGTTTATTCATTCCCTATAGATTCCTACAACTCTCACAAGTGAATTTTTCTTCATTCACATTTGCAATAATAAATTTTTCCTCAAAATCTATGGACATCTCTATTTATTATTCCCCATCACTACTATCATTGATTTCATATTTAAATAAGAAACTTATTTTCCTCAACTTTTGGAAATATTTTTTCTTACCATTATAAGAAAACCCTAGTTAATCACACTTTTTTATCTATTATTATGTACTCTTCGTCAATCTTATTATTCATCATCACTAACACCATATTATTTTAATTTAAGATAATTTACCATAAAATTTTTCAAACACTCAACACCCAAATAATTTTTTTGTAATCATACCTTTAAACATTACATTTACTCTTCTCACATTTTGAGATGTTATAGACATCATCTTTTCATTATTCTAACTCAAATCAGAATTGGAATTAGAATAATCAAATATTTTTCATTATCATTATTCCTAAAATTTCCTTTATTTTAGGCCTTGGAAGATAATTATTTTTCATATTTAATCTTTTTCTTGAGAACACATTAATTCCTCACCTAAAAAGAATTGATAATTCAATGTAAATAATATAGATGAAGTGATTCAATTCCCATGTCTTCAAAAGTAAATACTTTATCAACAAACATATCTAGTAAGATATAAAGTATTTTCTGAACCACTATCGTGTCTTCTAATTTATCTTCATAAATTCTGATGGTACTCCCAATTTGATTAAATATTATCAATAATTCATATATAGTTTCTTATTCTTGTATTTTTAGATCTTCATATTTCAAAATACAAATCCTTATCTTATCCCGATTCACCTTCTTATTGCATTAATAGATATTTACAAATGTCTAGGTGTCCCACTTGACTCGCAGTATCACTGATCACTCCATGCTCTTGTTATCCACATGAAAGAGGGTGGTCTTGTTGGAATGGTTCCACTTCTCTAGTCAGTGGTCGAGTCTCCCTGGCTATCAATGGATGGTTAGGATCATTTGGGCCGAATCGCCTTCGGGGAACTCTTGGATGTCTATTAATTCCATGTTATGGCACCTCAAGCTGGAACTTCAAACCTGGAATCAGTCCCTTCCCCCCTTGGATCAGGAGTTGGATGCGCTCAAACTTGATGTGGATAAGCTCAAGGATAGCCATGAGGAGAACTGGGACGACTCGATCTTTGGAGCACTTGTTGATAAATGGAACAACCTGGTGGTCATGGTTCACTTTCTGGAGTGAAACGCAATGGAAAGCTCTATTGTCAAATAGATCAAGGAGGGGTACAAGAATACCACATTTTTTCATTCGTGCATTCGGGAGAGGAGGCATATTAGAAAAACAATTTTAGCTCAGGTGGATAGAACTTTCACAGATGATAGAGAGGTGGTAGGGGGATGGGCTCTCTCACATTTTAAGGATCATCTTGCTGGTTCATTTGCATCCATGGTCCAGGGGTACCCCTTCAAGGATGCCTCCTTATGGGAGGGGATTCCAGGAATTGTGTCTATCCAAGACAACGGTCTGCTGGAAGTTATTCTTTTGGAGGAGGAGATTCATGAGGCCATTCTAAGACTATAACAAAAGATTAAAGTAGGTCCTGATGGGTTTGTTGGCTCCTTCTACAAGGGCTCTTGGGTGGTTGTGAGGAGTGATATCATCCATTCCATCCAGGGTTTGTTGGGGGGGGATTCCTCGGAATGCCTCAGTTACGACTCTCATTCTTCTTCCAAAGATCAAAGATCCTTCGTCCCACCACCACTATCATAATATAAGCATATTTAATTTACCTTACAAAATCTTGTTGATTTTCCTCAACAGGCAGCTGTCTAGACTTCTTCCCATGTGGATTTCCATGGAGTGACATATGTTTGTGAAAGAACATTCCATTCAGGGTGCTATAGTGTTGGAACAGGAAAAGATGAGAGGTCATAACTTTAAATCCTGAGGCTCCATCATGGTCGTTATGATAGAAATGAGCAAGGAATATGATAGGATGGGGTGGGGATTTATCAATAGGGTCCTTACAACAATTTGTTTTTCTTATGGGGCTACCGACCTCATCTTCAGATGTGTTAGCTCTTCACGTATGGTTGTTTCATTCATGGGGTGTATTCATGTCTTTTTTAAGGCCATTTGAGGACTAAAGAAAGATGACCCATTGTCTCTGAGTATCTTTATCCTCATGCAAGATACACTCTGTAGGTTGATCAATAAGGGTATTTTCGATGGGGTCATCCTACCATTCTATAAGTAGTTTAGGATCCATTCCACATCGCATTTTATTTTTGTTGATGATACAATTATTCACATGAATGAATGGAAGAGCTTTGTCCACGGCAGTAACTAATTATTAGAAAATTATTGTTGTTTGAGTGGATAGAAAATCAGTAGAGAGAAGATCGACTTTAATGTTTCTGAATTATGTAATGAAATAAAAGTGTGTGAATGGATTATCAGGTAGAACATGCAGCGGGGATTCTTTCCCATTGAGTATCTCGGCTCCCATGTTTCTCTAGGAGGACTCCGTATCTGGGACTTCGAAATAGTGGTTTACAAAATCATGGGTCAAATTATCAATTGTAAAAATCACTTCTTATGCTTTGGAGGTCGCATATCACTTGTAAATAGCATTCTTTTAGCAATCCTAGTGCATGCTCTTGCTTCCTATACAATACTGAAGGGTGTCATATGGTCCATTGATAATCTCCTCACATGCTTCATCTAGTATATGAAATCTGAGAGGAACAGACATTGGGATTCATGGTGGATGTTTGCAAGGCCAATTTGTGAGGGAGGGATCAGTGACAAAATTTTGGCGGTCACATTTCAGTTCATTCAAGCAAGGCTCACCTGGGATATTATTGAGGATCATACCCTGGGGGGAAGCATATCTCCCAAATGCACTGAACCAGTTCTAATTCTCTTTTTACTTTGGGTCGTCCTTATTTCACTCTATTCATAGCATCATTTCGAACATCCTTCCACACTCTTAATGGATAATTTGTGAAGGCAATATCCTCTACTAGTTTCATAACTGGTCGGGTAACACACTTTCCTATCCTAGGTGTCAACTCCCACAATTTCTTTCAAGGATTCGATCCAGTATCCAATGTTTTTAGATCTGTTCTGAATACATCTCGACTGGAACTATTCAACTCCATTATCATTAACTGAGAGCAGGATAGGTGTGTATTTACTCCCTGTATCTCTGGGAAATTTAACTCAAAGGACTATCGAAGGTTTATTTTCTCTCAAGGCTCTTAAATAGATGGAATGAGATTATCTGGTGAAAAAAAATCCTGCAAAACTCTACTTTCTCCCCTATAAAATTTAGAACAATGTTGTGGAATCTGATTCCAACATCAAATTCCTCCGTATTTGCAAGGCCTCCTACTGTCAATGTTGTATGGATATATGAGAAGAGAGTATGAGATATATTTTCTTTAAAGGGGTTTGGGATCACATGTTTTGGAGTACCTTTGGGGTGTTTTCAGATTACTCACCAAAAGTGGCCCGCACATATGTGTTCCTGGAGTGCTGATTTCAGGGGTTCGAGGGTTTAGAAGTGGAAAAGAAGGCACATTCCTTAATAATCAATGGGGGTTGTTGTTACTTATGGAAATCCAAGACCTGAGCCAGGATCGAGGGGATTATTTTCACTGGTAGTTCCATCATAGGAAGTGTTTGGTGCATGATGGTTGAGTTGATTTTCCATTCTCGTATCTGGAAGGAGGATCCATGCATTCTTTTATTGGGTTTCTCTGTGGTTGCAGTTCATCACATAACCTCCAGGGGGAATTTGATTTTATGGGTTCCTCTTGATACCGGCCTCAAGCTTAATATTAATGGGTCTTGTGTCCGGGGGGACATGCATGGAGGTTAGGTGGTTCGTGATTCTAGTGGATGTGTCGTCATGGAATTTAGAGCTCTCTTTGGGAGTGGCAATTGTATTTGGGTGGAGGCATCAACTATTATCTCAGGATTTTCCATCATCTAGCAATGGGAAATTTATATTTCCCAAATCGAGAAAGATTCTATTATTATCCATAATGCTTTACATAGTGGAGGCTCCATCCCCTGGCCGATATCTTACCTTATTCTGAAATGTAATGAACTTCTGAGAAACAACATTTCGGTCACCCACACTTGGAAGAAGGGGAACAAAGTGGCGGACTAGTTGGCCTCCCTTGATGCTTCTGGTAGGCTATTTAGTTGTCTTTATTATGTTTTCTTATGTAAACACAAAGGGGTGAACAGGATTCTAGATGATTCCCTTGGCTTGAATTACTTTTGGGCTCCATAGGTCCTAGTTTCTTTCTTTACCTATTGCTCATCTAGATTCATAATAAAAATTATTATTTTTATGATGATGAATAAGAGGGGGAGGGGGTTGAATCAATGATTCCACTTATGTTGAGTTTGGTGGATGAAAAAAACCCATGTCACCATTTAACGTGAATTGTGATTATTTTTCAACACACATGCAAGAAGGGCATAGATAAAATATGAGGTTCACTTATAAAAATGATAAGGCTAGTCCTTGACATGATCCAAATTCCACTGAGATCATTCAACCCACTAGTTTGAACATGTTGGTACAACGAGCAGGGTTTATCCTTGAAATCATATTACATCAAGTCTCCCAATTCTGACAGTGCATCCCACATTGAAATAGTAAAATAGAATTATATATCAATAAGAATAAATCCTTTCAACCATATCCTTAAATTATTGATGTATGTATTCTCTTCTTTTTCTTCAACTTGTGGAAATACAGATATGATCTACGCACATGATCCTCAACCCAATTGGTGAGGACTCGCTAGGTGCATCCAAGCGACCCAAGATCAAATCCGGGTGGATGCATATTTCTAGGTAATATAGAAGTACTATAGAAGGCACTGTAGCAGGAACTGTAGCAGTATTGTAGCAGACACTGTAGCAGGCACTGTTCGGAACTGTAGTAGTCAGAACTATTCATCCATTTGGGCCTTCGGGCCACCGGTTTTGTCCCTGTGTCCTACAAGGCTTTGGGGCCACCCATGGCCTTCGGGCTAGTTTATTCTCAAGGCCTTCGGGCCACATGAATGCGGGGCCCGGATACAGTACAAAAAATGAGTAGTCCCAGAAGAAGATTCTGAGCAGGTGCACTCACCAGAGCAGAGCCAAATGGATTGTCAGAATGAGAAGGTATGACTATGCCATCGGTACCAGCCTTTCCTTGCATGAGAATCCTAGCCAGATTGTCATGCAAAGCTGGAGAGATACTATCAGGATGCAGATGCTAGAGAGGGGCAGCTCCATGTAGATAGTCTGGTTGAATTCCCTAAGACCATCAGGTCAGGTAGTCTCCTAAGCCTACGGGCCATGTATTCTCTAATCCTAAGGGCCTTGTAAGGGATCCCCCTCATCAATAATCAATAAAAATAAAGGCCTTCGGGCCATTCAGGCAGGTAGATAGGAAGTATCCACTCTGTACCATAACTCAAAACCACTTATTCTTTTTATTCTATTCTTATTTTTAGTGTTCTTGTTACTTTCTCTATATATTTTTTCTATCTAATCAATTTCCACTACTAATCCTTTTTTTCATATCAACACCTTAAGTTTTAATTTTAAATTCAAATAAAAAATCAAACCAACAACTTCTTTAAACTCTTATTTCAAAAATATCATTTGGATCTTAATTTAGAATATCCTAATCATGTAATCTAAATTCGGTACTTATTATGATATATAAACACTAAGAAGATTTCACATGGCATAGTCCGATTATAAATCACTAATCATATGATTTATGAATTGAAAAAAAATCCAAAAACATAATCATATCCTCTTATCTAAATATTCACTCCTATAAATCACAACAACCAACAAAACACTTTTTGGTATCAACAACTCTTATAGTCAAAACCACTCATACATTATTCAATTATAATGATACATTAGTAAATGTTTTTTTATCCATTTAAAAATGGTTTTAAATAATATCATGTAAAAATGATACACGATGTGAATAATGTAACTAAAAGTGCGTATTTTAAATTTAAAAAGTGTAATTTTAGATTAAAATGAATTTCATATAGTCAAAACTGATAAAACACACAATAATTGTTGTGATACTTTAGGAAAATGGTCAGGATCCATTTTTAATAAGTAATAATCAACTAGATGTAAATCCAACATGTTGTGTGTCTGGTATGATTGAAAATGTAGGTTCTCTATTTAGAAATGATATATATTTATGTTCAAAACATGTATGGCCTAATCCAAACTAAGAAAAATTGATTATATTATCATGAGAAATTAGTAAAATGATACAAAATTGAATTTTAAATTTTAAAATTTAACCATATATCAATATGAAAAATAGTGTGACCATTATGATTGAAAGTACATGTTTTCAATTTTAATGTGTCATTTTAGTTCAAAACAGGAATATCATAAGAAAACTAATCCCAAAAACCTAAATTATTATGATACTCTAGTAAAATAATAATTGATTCACTTTTTTAATGTTGGAATTGATCAAACATCAATCCGAAACAAGGTGTGACCATTATGACTGAAATTTCATATCTTTATTTTAAAAGTGAAATTTTAGTTCAAAACATACATTACATAGTCAAAACAAATTAAAAATGACCACGTTGTTCTAATAATATATGAAAATAATTGATGATTCATTTATGACTATTTGGAATTAATTTCAAGACATTCCATGATATGGTGCGACCAAAGTGACTAAAATTGCTGATTTGCAATTTAAAAATGATACATATTTCAGTTTATAATTTGATTCATATAGTCAAAACTTATTTAACATGCTAATATTGTTGTGATACATTAATAAAATGTAAAATTATTATTTTGTGATATATAGGAATTAACAACACATCATTCCGAGTTGTAGTGTGGCTAGTATGATTGAATGAGTGTGCTTATTATTTAAAAGTGATATTTGAGTTCAAAACACAAACCACATAGTTAAAAACAATAAATTATTATTTTATTATTGTGATGCTTTAGTAAAATGATCATATATTAATTTTTGACATGTATTATTTAACATAATTTCAATTTGACACATGATTTGTCATATATGATTGAATGTTCACAGTTTTAATTTAAAAGTGTCATTTTTGTTCAAAACATCATCACATAGTCAAAACTAAGATAACATTATTATATTGTCATTATACTCAAGGAATGTTTTTTATGATTCATTTATGATATGTATAAATTAACCACACATCAATCTATCATGCGGTGTATCATGTATGATTTCAATTGTGTGTTTTTAAATTTAAAAGTGACATTTTAGTACAAAACATGCATCAAATACTCAGAACCAATAAAACTCAATCATATTTTCAAGATACTTTACGAAAATGATCAATAATTCATTTGTGACATGTAGGTATTAACTGCACATCATTATTATATACAGTGTGACTAATATGAATCAAATTGTTTGATTTCAATTTAAAAGTGATATTTTAGTTCAAAACGCAAGTCACATATTCAAAACTAATGAAAGGTGCTTGAGGTATCATGTTACTTTGAAATATATTATATTTATGTACAATGTTATCTGTTTTATTTATGTATTTTGTTTAGGTTTTTTATGTTTTATTTGTGTATTGTTATATTGTATTTATGATTTATTTATTTCTTTTTTAATATTATTAAAATGAGAATTATTTTCCATTATATGAAAAGGATTCTCAATAGGGTTGTGTTGATCCATAGAGAAGGTTTCAACTGAGTTTTTATGAGTTTATTTGAAACTATAATTATTTTTAATGGATTTATCATATCAATGTAATTGTAATGTATTTGAATTTTTCAGTTTAAATTTATTTTATTCAGGTGGTTTAATGTGATTATGTTTCTTAATATATAAATCTATTTGAATTTATGAAATAAATATTTTTTATTTTTTGACTACATGACCTCTATAATGTTTTGTCCATGTGGTAAGATATTGTAACAAATTGAGATGGAGTTTTATTAACATTAGTCTTAGTGTGGATAAAACATGATTTTATCACCATTAACACGAACACTACTAAACAAGATATTCTTCCAATGCTAAATATCATGTTGATAGAATATAATTTTTATTATATATAAAACTGGTGCTGGAAAAACTTAATTTATTAGCACTAATAAAATAAGATGGGCCTTATTATTGTTCACATTATCATTGCTTTAAAAGTAATGATAAAATCATTTTTATGTACATTAAAATATTGACTCTATTATACGGTAAAAATATCATTACATGATTGGTTAATAAATATTTTAAAAGATAATTTGAATATTTTAAAACATACAAATAGTAAATATAATTTTTTGGAATAGTATTTTCGTATATGGAGTATGATATATTTCAAAACCTTTTTGACATGGATCTACGAATATGGGTCATCCCATTCCAAATGGATCATTCTATCTTGGGATGAACATTGTATGAACAAGAATTTAACAACTCATTTGTTTTTAAAAATTTCATAATTTAAATCCCACTACTAGTAAAACAGTGAAAAAAGTTTGGGTTTTTTTAATGCTTTTATTAAATAATAATAAATTTCAACATTTTTTAGATATTTTTTATCATCTATGAAACGACAAATTTATCAATGGTAAAAGTATAAATGATAAAATATTTATCTTATAAAATATTAAATTAAAAAGTATATATGCTAAAATTGTACCCACATACTGTTGGAGTTGGTATCCATAAAACGACTAATTTTTTAATTAATATTACATGAATATTCATATCTGTGAACATTAATTTAAATATTTTATCACATACTTATTTTTCATCTATATAATATTAATGAGATAATTTATTAGAGTATTTATTACATTGAAAAATGTAATCGAAATCCCCCCAATGATGAGAACCTTGAAATTCTATGATGATATTATTAAAATTCATTCCACGGAAGGATAAGTTAATATTAAAGGGAACATTTTACATAGATTTTCAGGTGTGAGTGCTCATAAGTGGATGAAGCTTTTTCTCATGAAGTTCAAACTTGGTAATCTTAATGAAGGGAGATCATGAGAACATAACCTCCTATAGAAATTTTTCATGTTTTGGTGTCATTATATATTCCTATGTATGACAATGTGTAACGGTATTCAGAATTTAAGATTATTATTAATCCATGACATGATTCACACACTTAGATTTACTGACCAAAACCATCACATCATATGTTAGTGGGAAGTAGGGTATATTTGGTGTGTAACGAATGACATGTTTTTTAATGGATAAGTCAGGGAAATTTTTTTCGCTACCATCTTTATACAATTTGATATCTCAATCATTTGATTGAAACAAAACTACCACATAAATTCTATAGACATGGTTTTATGACATTTATTTCTGATAGTAAAATAATTCTGTATCAAGAATATAGGTTTAGGATACATATGTGAAACTTCCTTGATTAGATTTTTAGAAAAAGGGATTATTTTACACAATGAGTGTTTATATGTGTTTGTTGAGTTTGCAACATTAAATTCATTCTTATGGGTGTTTTGAATAGTTTTCAGAGAGTAATCTTGTACATTATGTGTAAATGACTAATGAAAATAATAAATAATACTAGAGGATCAGAAACTATGAATTTTTGTTGATCTTAATGAAAATAAATTCGAATTTAATTAATTGAATAAATATTATTCTCAATACCAAGGAATAATTTTATTCATGTTTAATCAATTGTATAAATAAAAAAAATATTTATTCCCCAATTATTGAATTATATACATTTATTTATTTTATTGAATATTTAATAAATATTTATTCACTAGTTTGTGGTTGAAATTAATGTTAATTTAGGTATTCTATAAATATAAATGAGTTCTAAGACCAAGACCGTGTCCGGTGATAAAAATTAATTTACAATCTAGTAAAATAATAATTGTTATTATGCAAGATAGAACACACAAAATATAATAATAATAATATAATTATTATATGACATGAGGTTTAATAAATATTATAACATTATTTATGGGTCTATAAAAAAATAAATAAAATTTTAACTAAGAATGTTGCTCTATAAATAGATAATTTTATATACTTTGTAGGGTTACTCAAAAATTGAGGATAGAGAACCATTGTTCACAATAGAATTCTATCTCTCTCACTCTTGAATTCAACATCTCTTCCTCTCAATAATGAAAATAAGTCATTCATGCCTGAAGAATCTTAGAGTTATCTAGACAAACAAGGTAGTAAATTTGATTCACCATGCTAGCACTTAAAAATCAATTAGCATTGGTCAAAGATCAAATAATCACATGAGGATCACCGCTATAGGGATTCTACACATGAATCCTTACAATGCAGTGAAGGTAATCTGAAAGGGTTTTTGAAGATCAACTACATTATCAAATAAAATATCCTAATATGAGGTAATCATTCATCCTTATCTAAATAAATTATTTATAAATTTAATGTGAAATATTCTCTCTCGGGGTTTCAAGAAACAATCAATTAAAATAAATTTTAATTTATTTCCCCAAATGGCGATTTCTCTCCACCCAAAATCTACAAGATGTATCAAAGAAGTCAATTTTTAAATTTGGAATATTTTATTTGATTGTTGATCAATATGAGTAATCATGGTTGAAATTTTCATTTCTTATTATTTTATCATTAATCCAATTGTAATTAATAATTGTTTGACATTTTAATATATTCATTCATGATTCATCATTTCTTATGTTGAAAAAGAATTAAACAATGTCCAGAGATGTCATTGAGAAGTGTCAAGAGATCTGTAAAAATATCACGGGATTACACGATGTGTAGCTAGAGTACATGTAGTGTACCAAAGTACATGGACTTGTACATGTCACAGGATTGAAGATGCATTGAGTATTAATTATATGAGGTGCATTTATTTCCCACTGTGTATAGTCTGATCCAACCTAGCATAGGGCTTGTTGAATTATATGATATGTACTTAGTGTAAATTTCATTTAGTATAGATGTTTTAGTGGTGAAATTTGAACAATCTGTGTGGTTATTATACATGGTCAAACCTTGGGAGGCAGACAACCTAGAGCATTAATTATATACAGGACATGTATGTCGTGTAAATGATTTTTAGTTATTTATTTACTGCATCCAAAATACATACCGATCCATTTGGAGAGTCATGAGGACACACAACATGAGCGATACAAGATATGTAGCTGGTATGTACATGTCAGGTTGTAATGATCAATGAACATGTCAAGTTCTTGGGGGGGGGTTGTGAAGACACATGAAAAGTGTGATATAAGAAATATTGATTTGTTATACCCACTATTTCATCAATCGTATGTACACGATCGAATCCCCGGGCATGTAACTCAGGTACACAACAATTGTGGTACATTGTGTATAGCTCATAAGTGCACATCATGTATTCTCCTAATAAATGTAAAAATTAAATTACATTTTATTTAAAATTATTGAATTAAAACCTTATTTTATTGATTAACATACATGGTTTGTTTTACTAATGATTTTCAAGAATATTAAATTCTAAATTAATTTATTGAAATAAATAAATGATTATTAGTTCTTCCAATTATTTTCCATGAATTCATTTTATGATGGGTATCTAAAAAATGAATTCGGATGGTCATTAATATAAATAAGAATTAATTAATTTATTGATTAATTAATGCGAGCATGTTTATCTTAATAACAAATAAAGAATTTAAACAAAAGTTTACCGGTTTACTTTTTCATATACATTGCATGTATGATCGTATACAAGTTTGATCAATACCTATGTAAGTGTTGGATCTTTTAATTTAATTAATTGCATGGGTTTGTAGTAATTAAATATTAAATTAAATTTTCCAGTCTATATGTCACCCCTTCATTATTATGCCTAACTTGTGTATCCATGATTATTTATGTAATCCCCATTAACTAATCATTTGTTTCCCCTCACCCACATTTAATTTATAAATAATTTCCATTAATGGATTATCCTGAACTGTGTTTAGGGGATTCAAATGAAACCATAATTACTCAAACATAGGTGATACATAGGTGAATAGGGGGAATGTTGTAACTCGTGCCAGGACAGACATATGGAATTTTCCCCTTGGTCAATGGTTGATTTATTTTATGATCAATAAATCAAACATTTGATTAGATAATGATTAGATAATTTATCAATTAATTATTTTTTATTCTTCATTATTTATTTTAGTGGTTAAATACTTCTATAACATAAATAAATGAATCAATGTTTAAATATGGAATTTTAATAGACGGATTATGTGGAAATGTTTTATCCAACATGGTTAAATAATTAAGTATAATCCACTTATAATTTAATAAGGCATATAAAGGATGCAAAAAGATAAAATTTATTCACAATAAATTAATACCCATTGAATATATATTCAGTTATGCTTGGAATTCCATTATTTGATTTGGAATGAATGCCTCAGAAAATAGTGTTTGACAAACCGTCATTGGGATAATTACTTTTATCATGGAGTTATTATGAAGTTTATGGGTTTAGTTAACCATCTTATATATAAAGAAGTATCCCTTTCTAGACTTGAAGTAAATTTCAGGTAAGTGTTGAAAAAAACCAATTAAGGATTTCAGGATAGGGGAGTGTACTCAATGGATCAAGGATCTACAATCCCACAGTTAGAAAAGACTTCCCTACCTAAATACCTTCAAGTAGCCTGGCCAACCCTTGTTGGGGTTATATAAAGGGGAACATAGATCCATTATTCTTGAATGTATTAGAAACATGATATTTTTATATAAATGGTGAGGGATATTGGGACATTATAAAATTTTGAGAGATTTAATAAAATAATTTATCTTTATTTATTACATGATTTTTTGATCAAGAAAAGTACAAATCTTTTGTTTTAATTATATTAAAAAATGATACGTAACACCATGAAGCCACGACAATAATTCATCAACATAGGGTATTTCATTACAAATACAAATTTAGAGATATGTTATAATCATTTATGTGATGCATTATTGTCATAAATTTTGTATTGTGGGTTAGAATCCCTTATTCATATTCTTCCACCCCTGCAGGTGGGTGAAGGTGAAAAGGATGCCTACCAGAGATATGTTAAGGATGACTCCTATGTCAATTTAATTATATTATCAACTATCTATAAAGATTTTATGATCCACCATAAATACATGGATTTATATGCTATAAGATCATATCCCCATTATATTGAGAAATAGAATGAAACGCTTGAAATAAATTAGATTTTCAATGAAATATATCAGTGTAAAATAGAAGAAGACAATATATCTATGGATCATGCTTTAAAAATGATTGGGTATATATCTCATTTATCAAATTTGGATTCCAATTGGATTAAAAATTATCCATTAATATTATTTTAGCGTAATTACCACCAAGGTTATCCTTATCTATCGTATCCCTGACAAATGAAATGGATATGCTTCTTAGAAATTTTTTTCCATACTTTACCCAAAAAATATGGAATGATTGAAACATGTTTCTCCACCCCTTATAGTGAAAACATTGAAAGACAAGGCGGAATAAATAATGGATAATCTAAAGCTAAAATACCCTTTATGTAGTTCTTCAAATAGATAAGAGACTCAAAGGTAAAATAATGAACCAGAGGATATTTGATTATAATATTGAAAGAATGGAAACGTTCATACCCTGACCCTGAATTATTAATTATTTTTAATAATTTAACTACATTTTTTTATCATTCTTGAGTTTCAGGATGAGCCTATTTTTAAAATTTCAAATGTTGGAGTTTTCTACATAGGTGCACAGTTGGTGCACAGTTAGGGTATGTTGTACTCCAGGCTAAGGAAAAAATTATATCCTAGAAATTGGTTCTTTCTAGGATGAACGGTCATAAACAGAACCATTATCCATCCCTTAGGATCCAATGCAGTTCTAGAGAGAGGTTCCCATATTGTGGGAATATGGTCTTGAAAACTATTCAACCTAACTATGCATCCTTCCTATTTAAAAAAATGTAAAAAATGATGATTATTATTTTTTAACTATTGTTGTTGTTGTTATTATTATTATTTTTATTAATATTATATTATTTTTATTTAACCCTAAAATTTGTGTTTTCTTGTTTTTATTACCCCTCTTTTACCTGTCATGCGACACCACTCTCCCCACTCCCTCTCTCTCTCGATGCCACACAAAGTAATGATCACTAATGCCATGAACTCCCATTCTCTTGTGATATTTGGTCGATTCTCCTCCCAATATTGGGTGAGATCTTCTATTGTAAGATTATTCTATCCTCCTCCTCCTCCTTAATTTCGTGTTTTTATTCTCTTTTATGTGGTGTGCATGTCTTGGAAGAACCCTAACCAGATTTGGGTGTTAATTTGGTTCAGTTATTATTATTTAGGGTTTGTGAGCCTCAATTAAAGCTATTTTTTCCATAGTCATTTATGTAAGTGAATTGTCTTTGTTTTTTAGTATGTTTTATTTATTTCTTTGTCATTGGATAAATTTTAATTGGGTATTTTTTTTAATTTTTGGGTTTCTTATATTCTTCTAGATTACTTTGGACATCGTTGCGGTGGAATTGAGCTACCATTATAAAAGGCGACATACATGTTTATTCGTAGGTAGGAATATAGATATATAATTTACCCACTTACATATATTCACTCATGGAAGTTTGAATATATAAATTTGGTCTAGGTGTTCTTATATATATATATAGATATATATATGAAAAATGTATACGTATGTAAGTGTAAAGTGGTAAATACAACTATAAGAATATATATAAGGATCCCCTTGTACATATTCATGTCCCTGAAAATATGTACATTGGGGATATGTTTCCATATATATAGGTGAAGGATCATATATATGTAATTGGAAGAGGAATATTTTGAGTTTCCATCTTCCAAAAACAACACATATTGAGGTAGGTTCCCTATTTATGAGCCCTAAATTTGAATTCCTTAATTTCTTGAATGTTTTAAAAGTATGATTTTAGTATTAAGTAGTATGTAAAAGCTATTAAACATTTTTCCGGTTCTCATAAATCTTATTTTCACCTATTTTACATAATTTACCAAAGAAACATGGGTTTTATTCATCAGGTATATTTTACAGCTTTGATTGTTACATAAATTATTTTTAATGTACCATTGGTTATATAAATGTGTTTTAATTTTTAATGGGTAATTTTAAAAGGTGTTTAGGTTTTTTTGAAATGGTTGTGAAATCGAATTCCCCAAAGGCCTTATTGAAATTTAGTGCTTTAACATGTGAGAGTTGGATTTGAATTATAGTTAGTTTTTATGTGGTTGTAAAATTGGAAACATACATGATTTGGAAAGTTAGAGCACTTGGAAATCCTAGGTATCATGGTGGGAAGACTAGATCTAGTACACTAGGTGAGTTATAAGGTCTGTGGTTCGACCTCCAAACTAGGATCACATTGTAACACTAACTAAAATTTTATGATGGGGATTGGTTGGATTTAGATGGTGACAAACTTTCATATATAGGATTTTATCACCAAGATTATTAGGATCCTAGGAACCCACTAACCGAGTAAATTAGTGTTATTTATTTATTTTATTCTAATTTATCCTTGGTAATGATTTTAAAATGAATTTTTTTTTTATATTTCCATATAATTGTATCTATTTTTGTGTTAATTACCTTTTATAAATAATTTTTGAGAAATTTATTTCATGATTTAAAATTGGTTTTGAAAATATAAAATAAGGTAGTTTTTCTTAAAAATGGAAGGTTTTTACCTATTTTTCTCAAAGAGTATAAAACTATACATTTTTATATTTCTTAATTTTAATCTAGTATGACTTGGATTTACCTTAAAAGAAAAGGCATACGGAATAATTTATTTGGGAATACCTAATAAGTTTTAATACTCATGCATATAGCTCTATCTTTGTTTTTAGCTTTTGGTGCTATTCTCAGCTCGGACTCAGTCAATGTGGATTGAAATTGGTTTGGGTATTGACGGTGAAATATATGGTCACAAGGAGGTACATTCAGTTTTATTCCTTTTATATTACCAGTTCAGTCTAATTAGTTCCATTTATTTATTTATTTATCTATTTTTCAGAAGCTAAATCATTCCCAATTGAGTATTATTCATGTTTAACACTAGTTTCCAACCAGTTAGGACTAAGAATGCCTCTCGAGACTTATCATGGGAGGGCTTGGGTGAATATTTCGGGGTTGAAGAAGTTAGGTTCATGATAGACACTAGAATATAAATTGCAATGAGTTAAATAATAACATCTCTTCAACAAATTTAGATATATTCACCATGTTTCTATTCACTTCTTTTGTATTACATACAATATTCTAACAATATACATATATTTAAATATAAGAAACATGAAATAATATAAATCTTATTGAGTGAACTCAAAAGGTTTCTAGAAAGGGTTATTCCTATGTCACCCAAGGGGGGTCACTATTTATCATTTAAAAAATGAAATGATTCATGTTTGTAATGAGTGTTATCAAAAAATTCTTCTTTATGTCTATCTAGACACAATGATACATTATTTCACATTTGGAATAAATGTTTTTTCGTACATCAATACTCAAATATTGGTTCAAAATCTCTTGAATCTAATATATCCATCAAAATAAATGATGTAAATAAAATATAACAATCTTACCCAATTATGGAACGATAATTTATTTTCTAATAAAATTGAATGTATTTTAATTTTTTATACCATAAAAGTTGTTTTAGTTTCTCTTGAACTATTATTCAATGTATAAAAACAAACAAATTATCCTTTTTTGATAAATAAACCTATATACATAAAGTCATGTCACAATGATTTTATTGTTATTTCAACATGAGAACTATTCTAAATTTAAACATAACTTTTAATACTTCATGAGATTCCTTTAAGAGATTTTATAATTGCACAGTGAAGTAAATGAGTGAACTTGGTAAAGATTACGGAATATATAAGATGGATTGTTAGAGAACATATTAAACAAGTATTCATTGATCATATATATGGATTAAAGTTAATACTAAATTGACATTTCCTTAAACACATCATTCTCATGATGGTACTAAAAGGAAAATCAATTGGGATTCATATATATGTTTCAATTATTATATTATTTCATCAAAGATATGTTTTTCAAATAAAATTGAAACAAATAAACCATTTTCCATCTAAATTGTATAATGGATATCATATCAAATGTGATATAAGTCACTACCACAAGTGTTTGTTGAATACTATTTGTTAAAAGCTGGCATTAGCTACAAATGATCATAAAAACACAATGGTGTATCTGAGTTAATAATACCATTTCCACTGAGGATATTATCATCTATTCAAGAGTGGATAATATCCATAATGGGAACCTATATATTTAAAGATAATGGGATAAGAATTCACATCTATGAGTTAAATATATGTATGCATAAGGGTTATCATAACAATACTAGACTCTACTAAGATTTGTGGGAGGAGTACTTCTATAGAAACATGGTGTGTAGGATTTTACAACCAAAGAGGTGGTTTATGTTCACCGTAGAGGGTGATACATGTATTATTATTTTAGAGTAATGATTCATACATTGCAGTAATAAATAAGTTTACACTAAGGTTGAAATGTATATATATATATATATTCAAGTATTGGAATCCATGTATCAAGATTTAGGGACTTTGTATTTTGAATGTTTCTAAGACTTGATACTACTGGAATGTATTCTAGAGAAACTTGACATGGATGGTACAAGAAGTTACCAATAAAGCATGATCTATCTTTGAATAGTAGAATATATGACAAAACCTATACGTTGATCATCATGAATAAAACCCATCTTGAAATCAAATTTTTCATAGAATATATATATGATCATCATATTAGCCAATGGATTTTAAATACCACCTCACTTTGGGTAAAACTCATGGTTGATTACTATATTATATGACCGAAAGGAGAGAATATGGTATATATCAACTCGGAATAACTTAAATGGGTCAGTTGCATCAATAAATGAAATTAAGATATACAGATAACCTGAATTATTTTTTTAAAAAAAATCATGCATTGTAATCAACGAATATTATTATTGGAAGGAATGAGTGTCATGTGTCTCTATCAGGTATGTGGGAGAACTATATATTTTCAAGATAGATATTTCAATTACATATGAAAAAAATAATGTGTCTTACTAGTTTTTTATGACTGGGGAATGAAATTTCTAAAAGTATGACATAAAGAGGGAACCATGTTATAGGGAATAATATCTACAAGAAAGATCCATAAGTTTGTCAAATTTATCCATAAAAAATTTATTTAATTTTTAATGAAAAATATATTTTTCAACAATTCAATATGGAATTGTTGTTGGAATATAATCCTCCCAACTGAACATGCATAGGAATATAGTGATATTATTGTTATTAATATAATTTCACAAGCTTATGTGCTAGGAATTCATTTAATGTGTCATGATATGTACTGATTTTTTATATTATTAATGAATTATTCACAGTATTTGAATATTAAAAATATCCTAAAAATTGCATCGAGTTGTAGTTCGATCTATCCAAAAGTACTTTTCAATGTAGAACTAGATGATTTCTTGCTGTCAGGAGAAATGGTAATACTAGTGATCAAGTGATTTGAACACTTGTATTAATTTAGTTCAATATGATCTATTAACACATAAAAGGATAAATTAATATTAAAAAACATATTACAACTAGTTGTAACTATATCTACAATATTCGAGGATTCTTCATCTTCTAATGCAGCTTAAGGAATGATATAATAACATCCTATTATGATTTTGGTTTATACCAAAAAAATAATTTTAACATTATCTTGATAAGCTTTGAATATGGATTTAGTAAATATTTCAAGACTTTGACATGGGAACAATTATTAGATATTTTATATCAATACTTGAGGGATATTCTTAAGAGAATAATGTTGTAGTAAACAAATTTTCCATAAAGAAATTTGGTTTTTCCAACCCGATCCATAAAAACATGATAGGCCTAGTAGTTTTAGTTTAAAAAAATGGAATAATGTTTCAACATTTGAGAACTAACCGGTCATTAATATTTGGCTTTAGTGAAAGAGTGATTTTTTTGGATTTGGTTCCCTAAACCAACTAATTTGTTTTTAAGGTTACATGTGTATTCAAATATGTGAATATAAATTAAAATATATTATCAAATATTGAATTTTATTCTATAAAACATTGATGTGATAATTTACTAGAGTACATGTCAAATTGAAAAGGGGAATGGTAGTTCCCTACTATGATGAGAACGTTGAAATTCTCTGATGATATTTTTATAACTAGTTCTATGGTTGAATATCATACTATTAAAGGGAACATAGTACATAGACTATCATGTATGAGTACAAAAAAGTGGATGAGGATAAATCTTACAAAGTTCTTACTTGATAATATCCAATATAGGAGATTATGAGAACAAACCCATCTGTAGTAATTTTTCATGTATTGGTGTTATCAGATATTCTTATATACGAGCATGAGTAACAGTTCTTCCACTTTATGATTATAATTATTTCATGTTCTGAATATTGAAAATAGATTTACTAAAAAAAATCATGCCATATTCTGGTTGAAATTTGGGTACATTGGGTGTGTCATAAGTGACATGTTATTAATGGATAAGTCATGGAAGGATTCCTACCTTCCAAATTTATGGAAGTTGATATCTCAACCATCTTATTGAAATAAAACTATCTCATAAATTCTATGGTCATGGTGTCATGATGTTTATTTATGATAGTGGAATAAATACATATCAAGAATTTGAGTTGAGGATACGAATGTACAACCTTCTTGATGAGATATTGAGATAAAGGGATTATATGACACAATGAGAATTCATATGTAGTTGTCGATGTTACAACATTGATTTTCTTTTTATTATGTGCCTTAACCCATTAATAGAAAATAATCTTGAACATTAGGCATACATACCAAATGTAAGTGAGAAAGAATCATATAGGGTCACACACTAAATGTTTTCATCAATCTCAATTAAATTCTATTTGAATTTATTCAATAGAATAAATAATATTCTCAATATTGGGGAATAATTTTATTTATATTTTTTGATTGCACCAATTTAAAAAAAATTATTCGATGTCATGTGAATAAAATTTATTTATTTAATTTATTTATTATTTAATAAATAATTATTCAATGTTTTGTGGATAAAAATATTTATTTATGAATAAAATATCTATTCAGGTATTCAATAAATGCTGAAGAGTTTAAATGGACCAAGAACGTGTCCGGTGATAAAAATTATTTTACAAACTTGTAAAATAATATTTTCCATTTCTCAAGTTTTCACGTTCCATATAAAAATAAAAAAAAATATTATATAGGAATAAGTTTAATTAAAATAATAATACAATTTAAGGGCTGGCGCAAAATTAAATAATATTTTAACTAAAACCCTAGTTATATAGATAAATGGTTATGTTTATTATGTACGGTTAGTCAAAAATTGAGGATAGAGAATTGTTACACACAGAAAAATTCTCTCCCTCTCTCTAAAATTATTCCTCTCTTGCTCCCAAGAATGATAAGTACCCCTTCAAGCATGATGTATCTTGAATCAATCAAAGATGAACCACACAAGGTATTTGATTCACCAAGGTAGTACCCAAAAATAAATTGGCATTTCATAGTGATCAAAAGAGCACAAGTGGATCACTGCTAGAGGGATTCTACACTTGAATCCATATAATAAAATTAAAGAAATATGAAAGGGTTTTTATCAGATCAACAACATCATCAAATAATGAATCTTAAGATTAGGTAATCATTTTTTATTTATCTAAATAAAGATATTTTAAATTTAACATGATATATCCTCTCTCAAGGTTCTTAGATACTCTAAATTAAAATGAAATATAACCTAATGCCACCAAAAATGATTCTACTACACTAAACATCTACACATATAAACCTACATATAGAGACTTTTGGTTTTTCACTTTCACATATCTCATTGTAGTATATATACACACACATACACACATTTTTCCTCTATAATAATATATATTATTATAAGATTATATAAATATAGTTAGAATAATATTTCATTATAATACCAATATAAATGTATATACTAAAATTTAAATTATATTTATAATTTAAATAAAGAAAATAATAAATTAAATTAAACAAATTTCTATATAAATAATATTTTTCATACATGTAACTGTTTTGGAATACATATTCTGATTCAAATGTGTAATTGAAAAATTTATATAAACATTTATACATAAAATTATGCATTTTAATTTCCTTTATAATAAACTATATAAATGTTTATAATTTTTAATTTATTTAAAATAAATATATTTTAAATATAAAAATAATGAATTGTATTTTTGAAATAGTAATTCAAATAATTATATTTAATTAGTAAACTAATGTTTTTTTTGATATTTATAAATATCACTATATATATAAAGTTATAATATTATATAAAAATTATATCAATATAAATTTATAATAACATATTTTATTTAATAAAATGAATTAATAATTTTAACTTAACAAATTTACATAGAAGTCATTATATATAATTAATTTCAATCAAAATTACATAAAATGATATTAAAGTTTTCATTTTGGGTCCCCAGGATGATTGATTGACAAATGCAGCTTCGGATGACAATCAGATGATGTGCAAGTTTGATGAGCATCTGAAAAAGTGGCGATGAGGTATTACAATGGAGGTTATATTTTTGGTATATTGGGGTTTTTTCATTTTGAAGACACGAACACATGATTCCACATAATATGTATCACACTCCTATGTCATTTAGGGTTTTAAAACCCCATTATATATTATATGGGTTGTACCCTTGAACACACATGGAGTTAGACTTGGTTATGTGGCTCAATATTTCCTAGAGTACACCCTAATCACCACTCACACCTTGTGTTCCATGATTTGTATTAAAACCACATGAAGTGGGTCTTGTCTAGGTACACTCTGACTATCCCATGAGAAAAACACAACATGAATGTAAAGAAGATGTATTTAGACAATACCCGAGTAGACTATGGGTCCCACACACTATATACCTATCATAGAAACTCTATGTAGGTTGAACATTTCATGGACTGTTTACAATAATACAAGACCCAACTATAACCTTGTGGTTACATGTCATGTCCCCAAAATTGCAGGTCATGTATATTTTTCATATCTACTTGTCAGATACAAGAACATGATCCCACAAGTATTTTATTTTGAGTGCTTCTCCATGTAGAACATGATTTTACATTCTTGTTTTACATTATATGTTAGTCATGTGTTGATTCCAGAAGGTTGGGGTTTCTTATTATCCTAGCGTCGATGACTGGTTTTGTGTGAGAAGATTCGAGCCAACACATGGTTTGGTACTCTCCTAGCAGTTTATGATGACTGGGTGTGCTTAACTCACATTAATTTCTGATTTTGGTAACCACCTCATACTCAAGTTGTGGTCTTTCCATAATTAGACATGGATTTTATACTCCCATGGTACTGACAAGGTGTGAGTCCCCTATGTAACATGTAGAGTCAGGAACATTCCCACTATCAGAGTGTGAGTATTCTATATATGGATTGAGGTACTTCCCAATTCATCGAGTTTTTATCAATGTGGTATGAGTCCTCTGTCAAAGATATCACTCCCTAAATTGAAACTCTCAAACCTTGGAAAAGCATGGGTCCCCCCATTATAGTTTGTGAGAGGTGACACTAGTATGAAAAAAATAGATAGTTCAATTTCTTGGTTTTAAATTAGTGATCGGTCCTTCTATTTCTAGCATGTGAAGAATAAAAATATTATACATATCTAGTTATAAAACATTAAATAATATTTTGGTTACTTTATACCTTTTCAGTTTTTATCTATCTGTTTTTAGCTTATTTTCATTGTGGTTTATATGGCATCATAATGAGATTGTATATGTTCACCTATGCTTGAGAATTTGACCATATGTGTCATGTCTTATGATGGTAGAGAGAAGTTTGGTGGTGATCATGGGTGACATATTTTCATTCTGGAATGATCTTAGTGGTCCTTGGAGGTAAAATTCATTGGACAGTGTTTGGGTTGGGAGTCTCATGTCAAGGAGTCTCCTTCATTTCCAGTTATTCCAGGTTAGTTTACATTTAATATATCGGGATCTTATTTTTTACCTCAACTTTTTCTATAACATGGTTTTGTTCTCTATGTATGATTATCATGTATATAATGTGAAATTTCGGGGCACAGTGGGAGCACCTTTTTGAGATAATAACCATAATGTTTTTTCTTTAAAATTAGGTGGATCATTCACAATATTGTACCTGACAGGAACTCCTTGGCCAATGAAATTTTTCCACGGAATATTGTCAAAATAAAAACCCAGAACCCAAAGAGGGTATTTGCATGTTAATTTTATAATTTACATATTTATAACTAGAAGAAGAATTACTTCATATTAGTGTAATCCTTTAATGTAGATGTTGATCATCTCTAAAATCCCTATTCAGATTACCTTCATTTCTCTAGTAGGATCCATGTGTAGAATCCCTCTAGTAGTGATCCACACATGATTCTTTCACCTCTAAATTATTCCAATTGATTTCATGGTGCTTGTGCGGTGAATAAATTATCATGCATCATTCATTTTGATCACATCTAGTGTCTGTTACCTTTAAGTAATCTCTTTAACACTTCTCATTCATGAGAGGAAGAGAAGATGAGGAACTGAGATAGAATTCTACTGTGAGAAAAAATTATCTGATTTTGATAAAAATATACATAACCATATATTTATATAGATGAGGATTAAGTTAAAATATTATTTTATTACATAACTGACCTTAAATAACATAATAATAATTATCAAACCCCACACCATATAATAATAATAATAATATCATTATTATTATCTTATTTCATGCACTAACTCACACAATGATAAATATATTTTAGCATCTTGAAAATATATATTCCTAAAAAACAATCTTGATCCACTCCAAATCCTCTACATTTATTGAATTCTCGAATAGATATTTAATTAAATATGTCCTTCATAAATAAATAAAATAAATATTTCATTCACAATCACATGAATAAATATGTTTTAAATATTCATATAATCAATTAATATATTTATTAAGGAATAAGTATTTATTTATTACTTTATAATTATTAGTAATCAATAAAACATGAATAAAATTATTCCTTAGTATTGGAAATAATATTTATTCCGATATTTAAAATTAATAGAATTATATTGTGATTAATTAAAACAGTTAGTCTGTGACCATCTATGATTATTTGTCATTAGGATTAAGAAGAAATTTCTAATTTCCAAGATTACATTCTATAAACTAGTCAAGACACCTAAAATAAGAAACGTAATGTCACAATGTTGAAAACCACATACTAATGATTTTTGTGTAATATAATCACTTTTTTACAATATCTCATCAATATGTTATCACATTTGTTTCACCAAACAATATACTTGATTTGTTTTTCTTTGAATATGTGAAATAAGAACATCATTTCACCATGACCACAAAATTTAAGTTAAAAATTCTATTAAAAAAATGGATGAGATATAAACTTCCATAAATATGTAAGGGACAAATCCTTCTTCGACTTATCCTTTAATAACATGAAAATCCTGATGCACTCGACATATCGTACTTCCTCTGAACATTTGGCATCATAGTTTTGGTCAGTAAATCTAAGTGTGTGATTCATGAAATGAATCAATGATAATACTAAAGTCAAAGGACCATTACACATTATTGAAAATAAAAATACCTGATAACAAAAAAACATATATAATTCCTAATAGTGGATCTATTCTCATTATGATTCTCACCATACAAGGGAACTACTATGACCATGTAAATGTGACTTATAACCTTGGACATTATTACATTAAAGTCATGAAGAAAAATAGAAAATATGTAATAAGGTGTTTTTATTAATATTTAAATGTATTAATATATATGTAATCAATGTAAAATCAGTTTGTTTAAGAATACCAACTCCAAAAAACTCCCACATCACTATACCAAACATCATACTACTTTTATTTCACTAGAACTCACAGAATGATCATGTTTCGGCTGAGTTATGGGGTCCCCTATGTTGTCTTATAGGGACATTATGCTCACTTCAACATCATCACTCTGAAAAACATTTCTCAAGAGATGACACTTCTAAAGTATATGATTCTTCCACTAATGTGACCTTGGAGACACAGAAAGATCCACCACTACAGTATTATCATAATAGAGGGTGATGAGATATATATTGATAGGTACAAAATCAAACTATTGGATGTAATTTTCTATCTATACTACTTATTTAGCTACCTTATAAGCTGCAATATACTCAAACTCTACACTAGAATCTACGACCACAACTTTCTATATGTTCTTCAAGATCATAACACCTCCATTAAAAATGATGATTTTTCCTATCTATGATATTTGACCGCCTTGATTTATTTAGAAACTATAATCTATAAATCCTTTGATGACTAGTTCCTCATCTCTCTAATATTCTATAAACATATCCTTAGTACACATCAGATATTTAAGGATAGTTTTGAATTTCATCCAATAATGGTGACCTAGGTCATCTTGATATCTTCCAAACCCACACAAGGAGTAGGAGAAATATAGTACAGTACATATAATATCATACATGTCTAACCCAATCACTAATCCTTATGGTATCCTTGAAATTCTATTTCTTTTTTTACGTGTATGAGGACACATTTTCTTGGAATGATGTGTTCTATGTGATATTGTAAAAAATCCCCTCTTATATTGTTCCATACTGAATCTATTCAGTATATTGTCAACATATTTACCTTTACATCAGTTGAGAAGTCTCTTGGATCTATCACGATTGATCTTGATCCCAAGAATATATGTTACCTCACCTATGTCCTTCATGTAGAAGAATCTATTGAACCAGGCTTTAACAAATTGTAATACAAGTATTTCATTTCCAATAAGTAATATATAGTCAATATATACTATTAAAAAAATGGACACCCTCCCACTAAACTTATTATAGACACAAGGATTTTAATTTTTCTTTATGAATCCAAATTTTATTATTGATTAATTAAATAGAATGTTCTAAGACATGGATTCTTTATTTAACATATAAATGGAATATTGTAACTTTTAAAACTTTTTGGAATCCTTTGGAGTCATAAACACTTTGGGTCATGTCATATAGATATATTCCTAAAGGATCCTATTAAGGAAGGCTATTTTGAAATCCATTTCCATATCTCATAGTGATGAAAATCCAAAATGAAATATAGAATTCTGATATATTTCAACATAGAATCAAGTGAAAAGGTTTCATCGTAGTCAATCCCTTGATTCTATTTAATCCCTTTTGAAACTGTTCATGACTTATATGTACTTACATGATCATCTGTATCCATTTACTTTATGAATAACCATTTAGAACCAGTAGATTTTACATCCACAAGAGGATATACCAAATTCTAGACTTGTTTTTAGTACTCGGGATCCATTTCAAAATTCATGGATTTTAACCACATGGAAGCATTTGTGCCACATACCACTTTCTTGTCAATTAGAGGATCATTATTATCAATTCAAAATGAGTCAACATCCTTGGTGAATAGAAAACCATATCGTTCTAGTTATCTAACTTGTCTTGTACTCCTACACATTGCTTGTGTCTGTAGAACAACCTCTCCCACACATATTTATGGAATCTGTTCATGTGCCAACCCTTATATACCTTGATTCTAGTCTAAATAAAAGTCTGTCTCACCCCCACTATTTATTTTAGAGATGTGATCCATCTCAAGTAATGTGTCATGTTTGGTCACTATAAAAATATTTATGAGAGATCGTATAGGTAATATCCCTTTATTTCCTTGGGGTATCATATAAAGGTACACTTCATTCCCCAAATAGAACGTTTGTTAACTAAAGAGGACTCAAAAATTTTTTTGCAACCCCACAGATAGAAACTCAATAACACATTTTTTCCACTCCAATGTTCATATATATTAACATTTATCTATTTAGTCGAAACATGGTTTAGTATATGCGCTTTTATCTATAACGTGTATCCTCAAAAGTATTTTGGAAAACACACATGACTCATTATTGATCTCACCATGTATTACAAGTGTGGTTTCACCATTCAATTACACCATTGCACTGAGGTGTATAACGAAAAGGGTGTTGTTATAAAATCCTAAACTTCCATAAATAATAAACAATGTCTTGATTAAGATATTATCCACCATGTTCTAAATGGGGTTTCTTACTCATTTTTCACGATTGTTCTCAACTTCATTCTCGTATTCCATGAAAATTTTAAAGTAATTTTAGGAATACCTCATTTATTAGACATATCCATATCAACTAAAATCATCAGTAAAAATTATGATGTATGAGTACATACGCCTTGCTTCAATAGGAATTTTTTCACACATATTGGTATGAACTAATTCAAGAATCTCTTTGCCCCATTATCATTTTAAACTAAATGGAGTTGTGGTAATTTTTACTTATAAGCACACATGACATACACTAAGTGGTTTTAGTTCTAAGAAATTTAAATATCCATCTTTATGTAATTTATTCAAATGATTTTCATTTACATTACCGACATATTGATTTCAATTTTGGGTGTGGTATAATTTATGTGATCTTGTTTCACTATCAATTTCCGTTACGTGGTTCGCGTAATCTAACACATAAATAATATTTTTTAAATGTTCCTTACCATAAAAATGTTAAATTTATAAAAAAAGAAACATTTATTCCAAAATTTTAAAATAAATCTACTCATATTAGGTTTGGATATAGAAATAATGTTTTTTGTAACAAATGGATGAAAATAACAATACTTAAAAACCAAGATCATTCTCATCGACAACGTGAGGTGATAGTCTCCGACAACCACAACAAATATTTTTCATTTGTTGGATACTTATATATATACCACCAATAAATATTTCTAAATATATATTGTTCCAATATTTTAATACACATGTTATCATTATAAAATGCATATAATACCCAATTTATTGAATTAGATAAATTGAAATTGATAAAAAAAAAGCCAATGAATCACACCATGATTCTTTGGATGGGTAAAATTTTTATTCTATTAGACCTTCTTTCTATATTTGAAATATATGTCATCCTAATACCTTTCTATCCCCTTGATATTTTTTTTCTTGGAAGGGTGTTGTAAAGAATATTGGAACTTAGAGCTCTTTACACGGCCTTTCCATTTTTCTACCATAGGTACATAAGTATTTTCATAAATAATATCATAATTGACCTAGTGAAGAAGAGTGAGAAGATATAGGATGGTATTCTCAATGTTCTTCATATTAAAATTTATAAAAAAGATAGATAATCTTTAAGGGAGTGATGTAATAATTAGATCAGTGTTCAATTCATCAGGTAGTGTAAATGATAAAACCTATAGGAATTCAATGTATCCAATGAGTTTGAGTACAAGATGACCAACTGGAGTACCCTCTCCAAGATTACCATAAAAGATTTACATAATGATCTCAACATGTTATTGTCTTTCTCTCTCCTAGTATAATCCATGAGGATATTAATTCATGATATAAGAATCCATGTTTTCAGGTGACTTCATGAGTTTTCTTAACATGGATGAAATAATTAACATGAAACATCGACCACATATTTAAATATTTTATCGTAGGCATATAAATATTCATCACTCAACTTCATTATAGGAGGAAACGTTTTAAGGATTCAAGCATATAATATATTTGTTGGTGGAGAAACACAACCTGAAGGTGTCTATACCATTCCTGAAAGTTAATTACAGTAAAGAGATGGTCTTTATCCAATATTAATTATAGAGATAATGTGGATTATGATCTAACCATTATTCTATAATTATAAAAACAATATTATTAGTATTTTTAATGATTAAATATTATGTGATACATAATATTAATTTTAATTTTATCAAGTTTCCCACTATTTTATAAAGTCTCAATAACCCACAACATTGGAGTAAGAATGTCTAGTTTCTTAGACAATCTAATTAAAAGGATCCATATGCTCATTCACATAACCCCAACAAGGGTTGGTAGATATTTATAAATCTATTTAGGTTGTAATGGATTTTCAAACAGTAGGTTTGCAAATCCTTAATCCGTTGAGTGGATTCCCCAATCTAGAAACCATGACCAGGATTTCTTCAACACTTTCCTACAAGTTACTCCAAGTCTAGAAATGGACACTCCCCTTGATGGAAAATGGTTAAGTAAACCCAAAACTCTCATACCCACATCCCTTATAAAACTATGTTTCCAAAAAAGGGTTGTCAAACACTTATTTCTATTGATTTCATTCCTAATTAAGCAATCTAAGGATGGGTCTGGATTAATATATAGTTGATGGTTTTTTATTATGCATAACATTATTTGATTTTATCTTTTACATGTATTGTTAATATTAATTGGAGTTTAATTAAGTAATTAAATTTGTTTTGATAAAACATTTTCATATAATCCATTTACTTCAATTCAATATTTTCACATTAGTTCTTTTATTTATGTGACCTCAGTCTTGCATCTATAAAATAAATAATTCATAAGACATAATTAAATAAATAAATCGATCATGATCTTATCTAACGATGGATTTATTGTGCAAAAAATACATCAACCTATTAACTATGGAAAAAATCCTTTCACCAATCATGGAATATAGCAACCAAAGCCTTTTACAGATATTATTAAATGATTTTGAAAATAAATATGAAATAAGTAAAACCCAAAGATCACAAGGTCTAGTGTTTTTGGAAGATGGGGTTAATAATACATAGAAGGGAAACTAAAACATGAAATACATATTTTATTCTCCAAAATTAACTTATAAATCCATTTAATCTTATAAAATATCATTAGATAACCTGGGGAAATACTTAAAAGTAATGGGTGAGTTAAAAAAATCCTAGTAATGGAATAAACATGATAAAGAGACATAACATATGAGTCAAATGTATACCATGATGTATTAAAAGTGAAGGCTCATGATTAATCACATTGAAGCATACCATAAAAATAGTACCATAAGATCATAGTAATATAGGAGATGTTATGAAAACATATAATATAACATAATCACGAGTCACGGATAACTGTATAGGCAATATAACATGGTCTAAAATGTCCTATAATGGATTAGGTTTTCTCCCTAATCCTATACAAAATTTCTCATGAGAAAAAAGCATTACCTAATTAATTGGAGAACTATCTAGGAACACCATTCATAAAATTTTCATTATTATGTGTGCTACAAAAAATAAAACAAACAGAATGCATAATCCTAAGAATTACCCAAGGATAGAAAATGGGTTTCATAATATTTCCTCTCCTCATAACCAAAAGAAATTTCATAACGAAGGCATTTGAGAAATGAACACAAGGAATGTATTAACCAATAAAATTATGGGAGGATATTATATGTATATATGGCATAGGTAGAACTTCCAAACAATAATCCACAACTCAAATTATCTCTATGCTTTCAAAAGCTCCAATGTACATGGGCCTTAGTTTCCCTTTATTACCAATCCTTATGACACCCTTCTATAGAGATAATTTCATAAAAATATGATCTCCCACTCGAAACTCCAATTATTTACTCCAGTCACTAACATAAATATTTTTCCTACTTTTTTATGATTTTATATGTGTTTTAATAGTTTTCACCTTTTTTGTTGTTTCCACCACATATTCTAGGCCTACAATATTCCTTTAATCAACTTCATCCCAACAAGTTTTTGTATGAAATCTTTTTCCATACAATTCTTCATATAGATGCATTGGAATATTTAAATATAAACTATTATTATAGGAAAACTCTAACAAATGTAAATAATAATCCAAAATTCCTTGAAATTCAATTGAGAATGATCTTGACATGTATTATAATTTTTGGATCATCCTTTCAAACTGCCCGTCAGTTTGAGGGTGATAAGTACTCAAACAAAGCTCAATATCCAAATAGTTATGAATACTTTTATATAATTTTGATATAAATATTGGATCATGATCTGAAAAAATTCAAATAGGTTCCCTATGAAGTCCTAAAACTTCATTAATATATAGTTGTTCAAGATGATCTAGTGGAAAAGCTTCCATTATAGTGAGGAAATATGCAGATTTAGTAATTCGATCAACAATTATGCATGTTGCATCATTCATTCTTGGATTTTTTTGGTAGTACTGTGAAAAAATCCATAGTAATATTATTCCATTTCCATGTAGTAATAAGTGTAGGTTTCATTAATCCTATTGGAAGTTTCCTTTCATCCTTCACTTGTTTACATACTAATAATAATGATACATAATCAAAAATTTCTCAATTCATATTAACCCACCAGAATTGTTCCATCAAATATCAACACATAATTTTTATACTAGGGTGTATAGAGAAATTAGAGCTATGGGAATCATCCAATAACTCCTTTTTATCTTAGGTAAAGAGGGAATTAAAAGACTCTTTCGAAATTTCATAATTACAACCACATACACTAAGTCTATAAACTTCCCATCATTCATAGATTTAATTTCCCTTTGAAAATTATCATATTAAGACTATTAATTTTTAATCCTTTTTAATATATATAGTTGGGAAACCAATTGAAAAAGTAATGATGTTTCAACTTCCTTGATAATTCCCATATCTGTCTTCACTTGATCCAAGAACATAGGATCCCTTTCAATCATCCTTTTCTATAACTCCAAGTTCCATCCTTCTCAAGTCAACAAATACATTACATTCATTCCCTAGTTGATAGTGTTTTGATGAATAATAATCCTTGAGTAGATCAAGCCATTACCTTTGCATCATTTTTAGTCAATCTATGATAAGAAATATTTCAAATATTTTGATCTATATATATTTCACATCTTTCACCATAGATATAATGTCTCCATATTTTTAGAGAAAATATTACTAATACTAACTCAAGATCATAAGTTGGGTAGTTCTGTTCATGATTTTTTAACTTCCTTGATGCATAAGGAATAACTCTATCATTCTATATAAGTTCATAACAAATCCATTTAATTGATGAATTAATACAAATCACTAATCATCCATTTTCAGGATGATAAATTCAATATCGTATCATTCAATAATATCATATTCAATTCTTCGAAACATTACTCACATTATATTTTCCATACAAACATAAACCCTTTAAATGTAATCTTGGTTAACAGGTTAGCTTACAGAGAAAAATTATGAATCAAATACTGATAGTACCCAAATTAAGAACTGAAACTATGTGCCTAATTTATGTTCATTGGTGTAGTCCATTCCTAGACTACCATTTTCATTACATGATAAACAGAGATTACATCATTAGCGATAATATGACAATGAAAATAAATAGTGTGAGTCTAGAATTCACACTTTATAAGCATATTATATAACTATTGTCTTCTAGGAGCCTCCAAAACAACCCAAAAGTGACTCTCATGGTAATCATAGATTTTAGAACATATTAAGATATCATTAATAAATAGAAAACAAATTATCATGATATTCCATGAAAATTATGTTCATTAGATCCATAAAAATATTGGGTACAATAGTTAATCTATATGGCATTAATATAAAATTGTAATTTCCATAACCTGTTTGAAATTCTATCTTTGGAATATAATATTTCCTTTACTCACAACTGATGATATCTTGATTGGATGTATATCTTAAAATAATATTAATCTTCATGAAGTTTATTTAATAAATCATCAGTACGATGCAGGGGATATTTGATCTTTATTAGAATAACATTGATTTCTCTACAGTCAATGCACAACCACATGGATCCATCATTCTTCTTGAAAGAGATAATAAGGGCTCCCCATGGAGAAACCCTAGGGTGAATAAATACATCATTACTCAACTCCTATAGTAATTTTTTCATCTCCACATATCCCATGATGTCCATTCTATAAGGAGTCTTTGAAATTGACCTTGCACTTGGAATTAAATCAATAAATAACTCAACTTCCCAATTAGGAGATATCCAAGATAATACATCGGAAATAAATCAATATATTCATGAAAAATAGGTACATCCTCAATTTAAATATTTCATTCCTCATCCCTAGATCATTTTTTCTCATCCCCTCCAAGAATTTCATCCGGTATGGATATTGGGGGTAGATCCAGATAAGAACAAATAATGAAGTTTCTATACTAAAGATAATGGATTCTTCATCTTCTTCACAAACTACATATTTCGTCTTCTAATAAAATATTTTCATATAATATTTTTAAATCCATTACATACAAAGTATTATATAAAAATTAACCATATGTTTGACGACAAGGTTTACAACTAAGGAATTTTTGTATGATAAATGGGACTAACTAACACATCTTTATTGCAATGATACTTCCTTGGGGAGTTTTTATTGAAAAATAATTTATTAAATCCAATGGGAAATGACTATATTTTTGTAAAACTAGGAATATATAATATAATATGAGGATCCAGAATCAAATAAAGCATTGAATAAGTTTGAGGAAATAATTAAAGTACGTTCAACCACATCATTAGGAACTTCAACCTCCATAGTTGTGATTGCATAAGATTAGCCTTTCTCCCTTGGAATAATTTGGGTAATGTTTCCTTTGTGTTAGAACAATAATTTTTTTAGTGTCCAATATTTCTACATTTGTAGCATTGAACATTGGTAGCTTCATCCTTTACCATGAAATCATGAGTTTGGTGGCCTTTTTATCTAAAATTTAAACTGAATCCTTTTCCTCTTGGGTAGGCACCATGGTGTTTCCTTCCCCAAGTATCACAAAATAGAAAACTACTATTTTTATTATTCGATTTCTTTTTTCCTTCCTCAACCACCCTCTTATTCCATTTTATCCCATAAATTCATAAGAATTTGGTAATTCTTACTATGTATTGATATCAAATGAGACCATATCATCATATGATAATAAATTTTGGGAGAATTGTACCCTTCGGAGGAATGGTTTAAAAACATAAAATAATAGATCAATATTTTCCTTGAATTACATATGTAGTTCATGACATGCCCTGCTTAAATTTTAAAGTTTCATTCATTCATCACAAGATTTTCATCGTATTTTTTCAAAATCAATAATTTCCTCCCCATATCTGATTGCTGATTATAAGGGAAATATTTTTCTATGAAAATTTCTTTAAAATAATTCTATTCCATATTTAAAATTTCTTCCCCCTCCTTTATGTTTTGAACTAACTTACACCATTTATCAACATATCATGATAGATAACAAACTACCATGATAGCCTTATCCCTTTCATTACTTCCCTATGTGAGAAATATCTTCTCTATGGTACTTATCCACTACTCTACTACAAACGTGTTTGTAGTCTCATTGAATGATGGAGGTTGTTATATTATAAAGTGGTCTAAAATTTCTCATCCATGTTTTGGATCATATTTCTCTATACGGGTAAGGTTATTGTTCATAACCTGAATCAGCAATCCAATAAAATTAATAAGTTTCTCATCACTATCTATATCTCTGCTACCAAAATAATTATATTGTATAGTAGGGAAATACCTAAATTGGATATACATGTTCATATGGATTAAATTTCTTCCAATAAGAACAATTTATATAATATTTCATACACTAAATTAGGTTATGAATCATAATGAATAATTTTTAGAGTAGCAAAACACTTAACATAAATAAAAATTTTATTCTAAGATAATATCATAATCCAAAACATAGTTTCTTTCGGGACATATTTACTTCAAAATCTTTCATAATGGTTTGTAAATAAAATTTGAATTATCCAACGAATATCCTCTAAGAGTGTCAAAGAAGGTGCATTGTAAGAACCGTTTTTGTTTACCAGGTTACACCAAGTCGGGCCCAAGACACCTTATCAGAGTTGTTACCCCTAGGTACATCTATGCCATAACAACATCCATTTGTAGTATGCAAATAGGGATGTATTTCTAGGAATACTGACACAATGTATAACTTACCAAAATTATAGGATATTATTCTATACTTCTCCTTAAATTCTATATTAGGGTTATATTTACTGATCTATGTTTTCTAAATATAGTTTCAAAGGATTCAACTAAACTTATTTAAATACAAACTATAAAGACCCCAAACCTAGTTTCTTGGAGCCAGTGCCTTACATTAATACATAGGTATAATAAAATAATAATTCGAATTCAAAATGGAAAACTAAATACAAACATAATTTTTAAATTAAAACATGAAAAAAATATATATATAATTTCCATTCGAAATGCCCATAAACTTTTAGATTGTCTATGTAAGTCATTCGTAATATTAGCCATTACATCATGGAAAAAAATAAAACATAAGAAAGGGTTGGTCTGAGATAATTATTAAGGGTATGAAATATAGTATAAGTTATTATAAACAATAGGGTATGATTAGTGACTAAAGACATATGTCATTAGAAAATAAGCATGATCAAAATATGGAAAGAATAAAAGATTAATAAATAATTATATAAAAATAATCGCATGAGAATGAATCTTATCTATGAATAATTTAATATTTTAATATTCAAATGGATTATCAATTAATATTTTAATAATTAGATAATTCATAATTATAGACTTCATAAACATATCATCGAGGCCTCAACCAAGACATCTGAAAAAATTATTAAGGCCTCGACCAAAATCCTTTTATGATTTGTATCATGAGACCTACCAATTCATTTAGGGGTTATAATGGGCCCCATACATCACTTAATAAGTCCAATTAATTCCACATATTAATGAGGTTAAACATAAACAATATATACATGTGAAATGTAAATAACATTCCCCAATCTATAAACATAATCAATAATCATTCGTAGTATTAAAGTTAATGGTACCCAGATAGCACATCCATAGTTACACTAATCATAAAAAATTTAATAAAATATAGTAGTTGATAATCATTATAGTTTAATAAAACTTAAGAGAGGTTTTGAAATAGTTTAAAATAATCTAATAAAATCCTCGAGGAATTCCTGTGAGAAATACCCCCTTTACTTTTCCAAGAATCTTTCTTTTAGAAAAATAATTTGTATTGGTCATGATTGGTTGTATAAAATTTGAAGTGAAAAAATATAGTTTTTCAGGAATTATTTTAGTGATTTTAGAAAAATAATGATGTATTAAGATATATTATAGATGAAACATGAAAATGGGTAAGAAATTGAGACGTTCTATTTAATTGGGCTTGTGTATCAGGAAGAATTGAGAAGGGAACGTTATAAAACATGTATTTCCCAAAAAAATATGAAACAATATAAAGAAATGATTTTTTAATGTTCAATTATAATTTATAATAATCATATAAAAATAATTAATGACTACATTAGTGTATAAAGGGAGAACACATAACCTGAATGAAAATTGGGGTTCGGGAAGAAACCCACACATAATGTACAAAAGTGTTATGAACATGCATTTAACGTCATGGATAATGAAATTGGATGAATAAATAAATTAATTAATAACATATTAAAAATGTATTTTTTTATTATAATTTTATTAATTTCTTGTATGGTATTTTTGATGAGGTATTATATTCAATTTCATCATTTAAGAGTGTTATTTTCCTTGGTTTTCTTGATCAATTTAAATTTACACGTATATAGAAGACCATGTAAAATAGAAATAATTCTCTAGAATTGAAATTATAAGTTATTAATGAACATATATATATTTTAATGGTCTTATTTATTATTTGTTTCTAGGAATTAGGATGATTCAACAAACATATCATTTATGATAATTATTTTGATAATTTTTTCCATTTTTTATCATCACAAACTAGTTTTGTTTTATTAATTAATATTATGTATATATTGTTTTTACAGAAAATTAAATAATTTTTCATTCATATATAATATTATTATTTAACTATAAATTTTTTTTGACCAGCCTTGATGGCATAATCTAAAAATGAAAACACAATGTCCACGAAGGCGGTAAATAGGCACCTCTCGGATGATGTTTTCATCTTTAAAATTAATTGAAAAGGAGAAGATATTTTTTGGTGTATTTTACATTGACATAATAAAATTACAATATATATTATATACTATATTAATCATGATACTTTTTATAGGTGAGGTGATGTATGTATAAGATAATAAAATAAATTGAAAATAAAATAAATTAAAATAATGAATATTTTTTGCATCTTGAATTCTCGTCCTTGAGAACCTTATTAATTGGATTGGTATTGGTAAATATTTTAGAAAAATAATATTGGATTTGGGGTAGGGTATAGGGATTAGGAATGAGAAATAATTATACAAGTCTCAAATCATGGAAGTTGTGACGAGAGGGGGTGGTGAGGGGATTTATTTATAGTGGAGAGGGGCGTTTTCTCAATATTTTATTCATTAGTTTATTATTTTTATCAAGAAAAGAAATAATGATGATTATTTTGACAAAATAAAATAATTAGGGCTTGTGAGTTCGAACGAATGGTCACTTACATCATCTATGAATCATGAATGACTCAACAATTTATTTATTTACTTATACTATAAATTACCTTACTTCATTATTCCCAAAAAAATCCACGAATTTAGAAAAATATAAAAACTTTCACCCTTACCATTTTTTATTATATATATTTTACTAATTTACCCCATTTTGTTAATATAAATTTTAAAATACGATAAATTTAATTTTTAAATAAAATCATTATTTATTTGAAAAATACAAATATTAAAAATATAAATTAATTTATAACACATTGAAAAATTAATTAAGGTCTCATAAATTTATCTTATAATCATATGAGAACAAATTATTAATTTATAAATCTATTTTATTTAAATAATTTTCTTTTAAATTAGTATATTAATTAAAAAATTGTAATTAAATATTTATAACTTATAAAAATACAAACACTTAATTTATTATTTTTAAAACATTTAGTTACGTATATCAAGATATAAATATATAATATTTTTATTTATAAGATACTAAAATTTAATTTATAATTTCAAAGTTGAAGTTACAATTCAATTGGTTATATTACTCTTCTTAATCATCACGTTATTATTCTAAAGGTCATGTTTCTATTTCATTAGTATAGGTTCCTTAACATCTAAAAATACCTTTTATTTCATTCATTATTCATTTATAAATTTTTAATTGTATTATCTATGTGATATTATGTGATTTATACTATACTAAATAACTATTAGAAGAAAAATTTCATTGATAGAATTCTGGTTCATTACAAATTGGTGCAGCAATTGGAAGGAAGACAAAATCACTAGAATAACTTGAATTATGTGATTCAATCAAGCCTAATTTATAAGGGAATGGTGATTTAATTTTAATAAAAAGGGAATGTTATAATGATTAATTTCTATTTGATGATTTATTATAAAGTAATCGATTCCTATAATATATATGTGTTCTTGGCCAATGCATCTTGTCACAATCGCAATCTGATATTCCCGTGTCACCGTCCCCCTCACCCTTTGTTCATTTATGGACATTCTTGTAGTTATGGACTCCCACCACCACAAACAGCTCTTATGGTGCACTATTCCATTTATTTATATTTTTTTAGATATGAAACCTATTGTATATTCAGGTGATATATAAATTTCGTGTTCTGCTCCACCACACCCTTTTGGCTGCCATCCACCTTCTGCATTCAGTGTACTAAACCTAGTCACTATATCTTGTTGTCCCCATAAGGTCATCAAAAGTAATGCCTATAGATTTTCCCTAATTTTGGTGGTCTTACATTCATCATACTTCAATAAATCTGATAAAACCCAATAATTTCTCACTATAGATTCATTTGAAGTCTTCACCATGACTAATTTAATCATCAAATTCCAAAAAATATTTGTCCTAACTTAAACTTAAGTTATGTAGTTTCGTGGTTCCCTAACATTAATTTTTTCCAATCTAAGTCCATCCAAGGAACAACATAAGAAAAATAATTACTTTTAAACCACCTATGTTAACATTTTTTCAAGATTATGATCTCATTAAATATTTCATAGGTCCGACACTCCATCCTCTAATATATTTTGAATAAAGTTGAACTTCTTTTGAATGTTCTTCATTTGAGAATGAAACAATAGATTTAAATCCATTTGAACCATGATTTATGAGCCTCAAAATAACTTCCCAACATTTTATCATATATTAAGATCCCATAAAAACCCCTTATTCCACAAAAAACTCATTTCCTTCATCTGTTAATGTGACATACTATGCCTTCATTATCACGAGTGTAACCATCGGAAAAAAATTCAAAATCTAACTCATGTTCTTCCAAAATAAAACACCAAACAGATTATTCTCTTCTATGTATCGAGATCTATGATCAAATATATGATTGTAAAACCCTACAAATAATCTCATATTCTTATGAAATGTGTTATGCAACTTAAAACTTTCAGTAATTAGAGAATCCAATTTAGAATCTCTAGTTCTCTTTTCAGATCTTTGATATGAACCTAATAATGAAACCCACTACATTCACATGATCCTCATCCTGGTTGGTGAGGAACCTTAAAGTGCATCCTTGAGACCCATGTTTGAGGGAAGAGGATTATTTTTTTGTAACTAAAATAGTAATATAGTAGTTACTGTAGAAGGTACTATTAAATACTCTAGTAGATGGAACTATTCTCCTTTGGGCCACAGGTTTGGGCCTGGAGTCCTTAAGTCCTTCGAACCACCCAGGTATTCGGGATAATTAGGCTTTCAGGCCACCTTAAGGCCTTCAGGCCACCAGTTTTGTAGATGAAACCTGAAATATTCTATAAGGAACAAGCTCCATAAGAGTATTGAGAGATGGAGAATTCATTAGAGTATAGCTATCTGATTTGGAAGAATGAGAGGGTATGGAATTTCCCATTAGTACCAGGCCTATGAATCTATACACTAGTCAAATATTCCTTCATCCATGATATGATGGAGAGGTAATGACGATTAAAACATGTTGGATGGGTTGTTTCAAGTAGCCATAGTCTTGGATGTTTCCTTTAAGTCTTCTTGGTCCTGTAAAGTCACGAAGCCTATGAGAAATGAAATGGAAGGGTTCCCATTCAATCCTTAAAAGGGTTATTATAAAAAATTAATAAAAAATGTATAAAAAATTATGGCGTTTGGGTGATTAAGTCATTACACCCACTACTTCCATAATTTCTAGATAATTAAATACTGTAAAATACATCAAAATTTCAATGGTTGGTGCGTATGGAAAATTTTCATGTACTCTACATATTCTTCCATTTCTGGTAAATTCTCCATTATAACCATACATTTTTCTACTAAGGGTGTGGAAATTCGATATTCCTTTAATATCATTAAGTGCTCTAATTTTCACTAGATTTAGTCTTCGCAGGTCGAGTACAATGTACCAGAACATTGTTTCTTGACAATCCTCTTCCCTAGAATCTACTTCATCTGATAGAGGCCCTTGATCTCAAAACTTCTAAATACATTGTCCTTTATATCATCTATAATTTCATTTACTTTATATATAATAAACCTTTCATTTACTTAGTGAAGTAAAAAAAATATCCCATCACCATACTCCATTTAGTAACAGTAATGGTTTGAATGATTCTGAGTGATATTTCTATGCTCCATAAAGCCATTAATCTTTGAGATTGAACTCCTGGTTTCTTTATTAAAACATTAAATTCTGTTTTTGAGTTTATACATAAATTCCTATTCCATTAATCCTTGAATCTAATCAACTATACTATGAAAATTTCTTCATCTTTATCCCCAAGAAGAAATGTTTTCTTCATGTACAATTACTCTAGATGAAGTCATTTGAATAAAAAATACTCAGCAACATTAAGGTAGCCATGTACTTAAATAATGGTGAAAATATCAATGAGAGACCAACACATTTCAGCTATTTAATTACCATCGTTAAAATCCCAACCATATACCTTATTATAACATGTGTCTCTTCCATCAACTAATAAAACCATTTTTTAAGAACATTCTTCCCATTGGGTCTCTATGTCAGATCCAACATCACCTACAAATGTAGGGAATCATGTTCATCCTTCATGGGAAACTACAACTATTCCAAATATTTTAAACTCCTTGCCTCTTATGTTCTCTCAAATTATCAATCGTCTATTATAATAACGTAATGAAAAATATCACCATTGCATTTCACTAGAGGTATCTGTTTAGTATATCTATATATATATCCCCACAACTAATCTCATTTTGGCACTTCATCTTCTAAACTGTGAAATTATGGAACTCGGTATTCCAAATCCATTCAACGCTTCAGTATATCTATCCAAGGAAACATTATTCCAATTGTACCTTCTTCTTCTAGTGAATCTTATAGATGGTCTAGTTCTTCCAATCAAAATACAATCACGATTAAATCTGTCGCATTCATAAATTATGGATGTCCATCTATCAAAAACTCAAATTCCAATGATAATTTTCACCTACCATAATTTTATGCATGTTTCTGATCCTTCAAAAATATATATTTTTTTAATATCAAATTTTGACTTCTACTAAATTTTCAAAGGCCATTGTCCTCGAGTCAATACCGAAATTCTTTGTCCATATATCCAACAAAGTAACACAATTGAGACTTAACCCCCAACTTTTCTCATTCTCTGAATTGAATTGTTTTATATGTGATCATTCAAAATCCTTATGTGGTTGAAATAAACCTTAATTCTATACTTCTTAATTTTTAACTAATAAGAGATGACATTCTCTAGTTGATTAAGTATGTTGTATATTTCACATCTTCCACCCAAAACACCTCAGTTAATTTTGAATAAATCCACACACTTCTTCTATTGTCCACTAGTGTTCAATTCATCCTCTATGAAACTCCATTGTGTTCCATAATAAGACCACTAAATGATATTATCAACAAAGGGACAGGGGTTGAATCATTGTTGGATACTTTTAAATCATTTATAAAATTTATCCATTTAACCTCTTAGACTTGTTTATATCTTGATTGTCATATTATATCTTCCTTATCGTATTGAGTCATATGGAAGACGATGATAGATTTCTTGTGATGTTATTTCAAGGTCCACTTCTCAATATGGGTAGCTAGTCCTTGCTATGTATGGTGAAGGCCAATACATGGACTCTCCTGTATAATCAGATATATAATATAGTGTTATGGTAGGAAAATAATCCTTAACAAGTTTGAGTCCTTAAACATTAGAAGGGGGTATGGAAATAATCCCCTTCCCTATATTGGTGATATCCTTTCCCAACGTGTAGCACCTAATTGGTTTTTATAGTTCAACTAAAGATAGTATTCACCTTCCTCTTAAGGTATTTTATAAAAAAAATAAAGTATTTCAATAGACGAGACATATATTTTATTTCATAGTGATAATTTTTTATTCAATTAATTCTTTTTTACTTTGTTACATTCACATCAATAGACAAGCATCATTATTTCTTCTTCCTTTATCTCGAATTTTCCTATCTTATAACTTCATCCAATCTTTTCCATATGATGCTAGTTCATCTAGTTATATTTCATTTGATCCTTAAAATTCAACTTGTTTGTCCCATACTAAATGATTAATTATTTTTTTGTTATATGTATAAACTTTTATTTATCATCCTCCTTCATCAAGAACCTATTAGTATGATTTTCAATCCGATCTATTTGATTGATAATTCAATATGATAATTTTCATAAGTTATTGATATGATCTGTTATATTTAATTCAATCTATCTTCTTTATATATTTTTTTGATTTTTTAGTTCCTCCTGGTGGTTTGGTTTGGTCTTTTACCCCTACATCATCTTACACTTCTTTTCTCAAAACATTCCCCCAAATGAGAATAAATCTCAATATTTTTTAACAACACATTATTATGACTTAAATTATTTATCACTTATGTTTATTCACATGTTAATAGTTTTACAAAAATTCTCTATACTGTTTCAACCCTTTATTTTGGTTCACCTCTGAAGGAAAGTGTGGGATCTCAAATATCATCTCCTTCCTAGCTCAAACATCAATTTCAATCTTTCTTCACATTTTTATTTTTCTGGTAAAATTTATTAAACACTCTATAACGTGTGAGTAATTAAAAAACATCCTCAAACTTCCTCAAATTTTGTAGAGTAAAAAACTTCCATCATGATTATTTAAGAATATAATTTTTATCACAATATCACCACAATTAATTCCTATCTTTATAAAAACATTATAAAGACCTTCTATCATTTAATTGAAAAAACCATACTTTCAGATCTTATATCTGGTGAATCATTGTATGGTTTTCCATCATAAATTCATATGAACATGTTGATATGTTTTCAAGACACATCATCTGACTACTAACAATCTTCAAATGATCTTTATGATAACTTATTTTTAATTGGAAACTTCATCCAATCTTCCATTTTAATGTTTATTCAGCATAATTTCATAGGGTCATTCCTCCATCCAATGGAAAATATTATGTTTCCTAGTTTTCATTTGTATGATAAACTCTCAGAGGCCTTATCTCCTTATTCTATCTAATGGATTTAAAAAATCTATTATATGGCTTGGTAATACTCTACTCGATGTCTTTGTAACATTTTCTCTAATGAAATCACATAGAACATTATCTCCAATGAAATCTATTTGGAAACCTCACAAACCCCAATCCAATAATCTTGAATGGAAAATTTCGGATGGTGAAACTTCTTTGAATCATCCATCTGATGACATCATGATTTTTGGATCAACTCTCATCCATCTTATGAAGCCTTCTCCATACAATGAACTTCCTTACATTTGTTTGGGTTTCATCCATATAATACTTTTTCATCTAATATACTTGAACTGAAAACTTTATACCACAATTCACTTTTTGAAATCATCATTCATTAAACAAGTATTAATATATTTTAATACAATCATTATTTCCAATAAACTACCTATTTCAATTTCACTCAAGTCGTTGATGTGATATAACATTGTTGTAACTTCTGAAGACTTCTATCACAAAGTAATTCGCCGTCTAGTCAATAATTATTCAACACTTATTGAAAAATTAATTTTTATGCATCATATCCTTTTTATAATTTCATCTCATGCACTTCGTATTGTTATACCTTAAAACATCCCTAGATTTCATAGTACATTATCTCTTTATAGTAATTCAATAGCTTACGCAACAAGCAACACCGAGTTCGAGCGCACCACGACTTACCAAACTAGTTGTTCAAAAAGTGGTCATTAATAGTGTCAACTAAAATTTAAATTTTATATACTCAATATAATATTATAATCCTTATTATGTGTTTCATAGACATAATATTTGAACAAATTCATTTTTTCCAGATAAAATAAGTATTTATCAAAAAATGAAATTTTATAGCCTTTTAATGGAGAACACTTTTTAAAACCAATAATCGACACTTTTATATATTCAGTTTAATGAAATTAAATTCATCTTTATATGTAGGACAAAAAATTTAGTTTGGATAATTTTTTTTACTTTTCTGATAACTTTCAAATTTTGATGAATAGTGAAAAATACAAAAATTTAATTGAAATTTTTTTTAATAAAAATAATTTATAGAGATAATTTATGAATTTGAATGGTTTGGAATTATAATAAGAATATATTTTTATTATTTAATAAAATTTAGGTCATTATAAGTCATTTCACATTTAAATTGGATATAAACACAAGTTAATATTTTGATAGTTTATACTTTTTAAAAATGCTCTTTTTGGTTTTAACAGTGGGAATTATTTTTAAATTAATTTATAAAACTTATATTATTTTAATTTGGTAAAATAGTATTCATTATTGAATTTGTAATATCAAAATTTTCTTAGAGTGAATTTTTGGAATTTTTCTAAAAACATTCAATTTTTTGATGAATAGTGAAAAACACTATATTATTGATTAAAACAAACTATTTATTTAAATAATTATTTATTTTAATAAAAAAAAATTTAAGTAAAAATCTATATATAACACCTATTTATGTTCAATTTTATTAATTAGAGTCATTTTATAATAAGATTACATATATAAATGTTTATTGAACATTTTACCAACTTTTAACCACCTTCTAGGCACATTTGCAAATTTGTGTAAAACATAATTTTACCACTTCTATGAATTGAATTTCAAAAATTCGAGGGAAACGGTTTACATCAGTAATTAAAAATTTGGTTCAATGGGACGAAAATAGTTTTTGGTGAAAAAACAACTTTTGAATTTTATTTACCACGGTTAAAATTAAATAGGGTAATTAAAGGTAATAATGATATTATAATTACTCTAACACATGTCCAAATTATATTGGATAAGTTTATTTCGACCAAAATAAACCTGTGGAATAAAATATGATCCTTTTGGTGCATATTTATTAGATTAGGACATTTGTTATTATTTTATTCAAAGAAGAGTTATAAGTGTTAAATTCAAAGTTTAATAACTAAAATATTTTTAATATAGGGTTACACATAAGATAAATTTGACTATAAATATTAATTATAAATTCAAAATGATTTCATAAATCAGGGTATTTTATTTATAATTTTTATACATTAAATAATTAAATTTATTTATAAGACTATGATGATGCAGTAATTACGTTTTTAATGAAAGATTAAAATAATTGATATTATTAATATCAAAATAAATGTAAAATAAGAATTTTAAAGACATACAAAAATTTTAAAGGTGAATATGACATGTTATGGTTGATTTAATGAATTTTTTTATAAGTAATAAACTTGTTATGACTTTCACAAAAACATAATATCCAATAGTATCAAAATTGAGATAAATAAGTTTTTAAAACTAATACTATATTATTAAATGATATACTAATCCTAAAAATATAAGGTTTAGCCAAAGTAATTTTATAATAATATATATGTCATTAATGAACCACTTTAGGTTCTCTTGACATTTTATTTTATGTTTATTATGTATTTATTATTATAATGAAAGAGGACATGGTAAAAGATAAACTATTTAACTAAGAGTAAAATCTAAAAGATATGGTTAATATGGTGATGTAAACTTGTCTAAAACCTTTTAGATGAGATTAGTTTTTCCCATACCCACCTAATAGTCTAAATAAATCAGTTATGAGTCATTAGAAACCGATTAGTATTTTATAATAAATTAATATTTCAAACTTTTTCTAAAGTGACCCTCACCTCTCTTATAAAAGGGTACTTCCCCTTCTCTCAAAATCACACCTCCAAATCCTTAGGGAACGGAAAAACCTTACCCAAATATCCTCCCAACATTATTCACTTCATCCTAGAGGCCTTAACGTCAGCATAAATCCATCCTAAGGACCCATTTTCTTCAAATCAATAGAAAACACACAAAGAAGAGGTAATTATTTTTCACCTCTTTCAAAGTTCTTTTCATCTTAAACTATAATTTTCTTTGTTACATACATACAAAAATATTAAATCCAGTACCTTATATATAATTTGATGTTATTATAAAAAATGTACAACCATATTCATAATTTTATCATCCTATTAATGATAATTTAACTATGTGTGCATGCGTACGGCTTACCATCTCCACGTCGTGGTGTAATTTGTTATTCAACACTATGTTATTTGGATGGATATAATGATGTGTAATATTTGTATAAATAATGATAATTAAATGATAATTTTTCTATAAAAATAATATACCATATAATTCCACACCTTTTAATCATTAAGGAAATAATATCCTCGCTTGTGTGTGTGTACGACTTACCATATCCACGACACGATGAGATTCATTTCAACGTTCACCCTTCAACAATGATTATAAAAATATATATTATTAATAATTATTTAATATATTAAATAATAATTCTACTTGATATATATAAATGTCTGTGTGTGTGAACTTACATATATCTTATTCACTTACATCTGTTTAATACGATATTAAAATGGAAACAAGGTTTATATGTACGTACGACATATCGTCTCCATAAATCGTGTTTTCCATTTCAAATATCTATCTATTATACAAATTTATATTCTAAATATTTATAATATATAAACCATGTTTTATATTCTGGAATTATTTGAATCAAGATCTAAATAATATGATCAGGAATAAAAAGATAAAATAGGTCTGATAAACAAAGTGATTATTACATGAAATGCTTATTTTAACATGGAAATTATTATTAAATGGGTTGTATAAAGTCAAAAATGAATTATGTATAATTTAATAATTATTAATATGGTTCTTCTATAATTTAAAAGCACAGAATGGTCATTATTTAGGATGTTAAATGTACCCTCGACCAAAGGAAAGTGCAAGGTAAGGGTTAATTCCCCAATCGATGATTTTTCGAGATTGTTTATGTGTAAGTATTTTCGAGGACATATTTATTATCCATGTCCATGTTTCATATAAAACAATTTCAAAATGATTATTTAAATGTTATATTTAAATAAAGCATTATTATAAATGTTATAAATATTTATTCTTCAAAATCTTTGTCATAATGTACATGTTTTAAAAATATTTTTAAATATTTATTTATATGGGCGTGATTATTTTAAAATGTTAATTGCTTTCAAAATATTCAAAGTGGTATGGAACACTTTGATTAGAAAATATATTTTTAATGAATTCTTTTATAAATGTGTGACTTTTAAATGATTTCATAAAAAGGGATATTTCTTTCAAAAAGTTTTACTGATCATTTTAAACTATGTCAACATCCTTTACTAGATATTATTCTTGATTGAGGTTGATTTATTATAATAAAATCTTTCATATTGTATGAATAAGTTATGATATGTTTGACTGTGTATGTGTTATTATGACCCCCTTCATGGTTTATGGATAGTGTATTGAAATTTCATATGCTTGTTTTAATTCAAATTTATATCTTATGTTTCAATATTTTCATATGAGGAATGCAGTGCACTAAGTTAGTGATGGGTGGGGCCACTATAGCCCCTCAATGCATCAGTAGGTCTCATGAGACAAATTAGTTTCATGGAACAATGCCTTGAAAAAATTGTTACTTGTAGTCATGGCATGAGGATTTGACTATGTGGTAATGATGTCCAATGTTAGGCATTCCCACAATATGAAATTAGTTATTACATGTGATTATTAGACTAATATAATATCTATTTGCAAGTCTATATGGTGATATTTGATTTATATTTTCCATATTATTCTCTTGTTTTTTTAGAGGTAGTTGTTTTTATTACGCATCATTAATTAAAATTTTATAGCTTCCACTAAATTATTTACGCTTACTATGAATCTGTGATCACCCCTTTCTTATGTTTTTTTCCTAGGATTCCACGATGTGTATTTTTTTATATGCAGGGTTAAGATAGGGGAATAATGGAGTTCTCAATGGATTATTTATGTTGTGTTTTTTGTTATAAAGTGTAATGTAGCATTCATGTATGTAATCTATTTTCCAAGACTGCTAAACTGTTCGGTCCTTCGAGACTGGGTTGTTTGTAATCATGCCAATGTATTGAAATAATGTACTAACTCCCAGATTCTAGGGTCGGGGTGTTAATGTTGTTATTATAGGAAGATCATTATAAACCATGGAAACAAGATTTTGAAAACTCTTATTAGACAACATTACCCTAAGCGAGAATTTGAGGATTATTATAGAAGAACTTCTTAGAATTTTGCTAATGTAGATATTTTGTGTATTTTCGAAGTAATACATTTCTTTCTGGATATGAGTTGGTAGAGGAAGCTCTAGAACTGATGTACCTAGGAGTGAAAACTCCAAGAAGGAGTTTCTGCCTTCAACCGGGGTATCCTGGTACATTAAAATGGGCTTTTCTACACTCTTGGTTACAACACTCCGGAGGATATGCTTAGGATAATTCACATTTTCTTTAGAAACAATTATAAAGGTTTTATGAGTTAATACTTATTAAATGAAAAAATTACTATGATTATGGATTATATGCACAATCATTTTAATTTACGTTAGGTATTTTAGATGCTTGGAATTATGTATTGAGATTCATAAACTAACATATCATATGCCATTGTTTAGAAATGGTGCCCATAAGAATGAATGAGAAATCTAGAAATACTCATGCTCCAAAGAGTAAGAAGGATCATAACATTCATGGTATTAAGCAAACCATTAGAAGGGAAATAGTCTCCCATGTATTCTCATCATATGAAGAAATAATATCATGTCTTAATAAGATACGTAATGAATTCTCTGAGTCCTATGGCTTTGAAGGGAAGCAAGAGAAGAAAAGTATGGTAGAGAGAATGATAGATAAAGGAAAGAGGGGAAAGAAGGATTTTCCCGTATGTGATAACTGTAGAAATAATCATCTTAGTAAATTCTTGAATGTAAGGAGAGTATGTTATAAGTGTGGAGAAAAAGGACACCATGTATGTGACTTCAAGGGTAAGAAAAATGTTTCAAATGTACAATGATTCATCTGCAAGGAGTAGGGACACTACACAAATCAATGTCCAAATCATTGGAGAATGTCCCAAATGATGTTACTAGATAATAATCAAGTTATGATTTTATCATAGATGAAGAAGAATGACTAATGTTATTCTGTTTTTATTGAAAAATAATTTCATTTGAGTGTTGTATAAAAAAGTATAGGTTTTATGAATTTTGGAAATAAATAATGATTTTACAGCAGTACTATTTCATTATGGATTTGAGATTATATGGTTCTAAGAAAAGTGAGTCAATAGTATGTTAATTTTTTTTGAAAATACCTATTTGATGGAAATATAAACATTAATATGGTCTTGATACTGAGGTATTTATTTTGGAATAATAGATAATTGATTTGGATAAATTATATTGGATATTATTGTCATCCTTTGAACTGATTAATGTTTTGTTTGTTCCATCATTATTGGAGTATTCAAAATTTTTATATTTAAGGAGTATATCAAATATTCTATAGGGATAAAGAGAGCGTGAAGGTATTAAGTAAGTTTTTAGGGTAATTCAGGGTGTTACCATGTTTTAAGAGAATATATGATGAAGGTATTAACATGTTATTATGTAGAAAAAAAGAGATCTTCATTATTTTAACCATCCTTCTAAATTTTGGAATATGAGTTTGGACAGAAGTATTTTGGATTAGTCTAATGGTTTGAATGGATTGAGTTGTACATTGGATACTATTGTTTAATGTTAAAAAAAGTTATGATTATTTTTGGATTTTTGTAAAAATTGCAACCCGGAGGTCGGGCGACAACCCATATTGTCCGGAAAGGCCGTGATACATGAACCAGCAACCGAAGGGTAACAACGTTGCATCACCTACCACTAGACTATGTGATTTCCTAGTTTGTATATTGTCATTTTTAAATAGTCTGACAAATTAATTATATATTATCTATTTTTTGACCCCTATATGATTAGGATAAATAGTGTATTTTTTAGTTCTATTATCTTTTGAAGTGAAATTTGAGTTTGTGGATAAAATTAGTTAAAGGGAGGAACTCTACTTGTAATATATATATATATATATATTCTACCTTATTCTAAGAATAAATTAATTCTTAAACAATAGGTGAGAGAAATTAAAAAAATGAGTTGTCTTAATACCTTATGTTTTTTTTGAACCGATGATATTTTAAATTATCTTTGATTGATGGCTTTGAGGCCCTCAATTTTACACTTGTTTGAGAATGATAAAATTAATAAGACCCTATAGATATTTAATTTTTTACTCAAATTATGTGTCTATGATTTCAAACAATGTTCTCCAATTCGAAACCCTAATTTTGTGGTGAATTCTTCATTTCCCTTGCCCTCTTATTAAGTCTAAATTTTATTAACCCTATTTCTGATGTGGGTTTTCCATAAAGGTATTGGCTATTTAAACCCTTTTATTTTTTAATAACAATTTCAAATTGTGAGGACACAATTTATTGAAGGATGGGATAATTTAACACCCCTATATTTCATAGTATGTTATCTCTTTATAGTAATTCAATAGCTTACGCTATACGCAACACCGATATCGATCGCACTATGACTTTCCAAACTAGCCATTCAAAAAGCGGTTATGAAATGTATTATCTAAATTTTAAATTTTATATACTCCATATAATTTTATTATCCATATTATGTGTTTATTAGACATAATATAAGAATAAATTCATTTTCTTCTGATAAAATAAGTATTTTTAAAAAAAATGAAATTTTACAGCCTTTTAATGGAGAACTATTTTTAAAACCAATATTTTACACTTTTATATATCCTATTTAACGAAAATAAATTTCTATTTATAGTTTTCACAAAAATATTTGGTTTGTATTAATTTTTTGTTCTTTTTTGGCAACTTTCCAATTGAGATGAATAGTGGAAAATACAAAAAATTAATTGAAAACCAATTTTTAATTGAAATAATTTATAATGTTAAATTATGAATCTTAATGGTTTGGAAGTATAATTAGATTATATTTTTAACGTTTAATTCAATTTAGGTCATTATAAGTAATTTAATATTTAAATATGACATATACGCATGTCTGTCTTTTGATAGTTTTTACTTTTTAAAACCAACTTTTTAGTTTTAACAACGAGAATTAATATTAAATTAATTAATTCAACCTCTATGTATTGAATTTATTATAATAGAAATTATTTTTTTCATTTGGAATATCAAAATTAGCTTATGGTAACTTTTTTGTATTTTTTTGAAAACATTCAATTTTTGATGAATAATGAAAAACACGATGTTATTGTTTAAAACCAACTTTTAATTTAAATAATTATTTATTTTATTTAAATTTAATTTAAGTAAAGATAGATATATAATATCTATATAAGTTCAATTTTTTCATTGGAGTCATTTTTATAATAAGATTATATATATAAACTTTTATTGAACTTTTTACCGTCTTTTACCCACATTCTAGGCACATTTGCAAATTTTCATAAGAAGTAATTTTAAGACTTCTGTGAATAGAATTTCAAAAATTTGAGAGAAATTATTGACATCAATATGTAATATGTGGTTCCATAGGGTGAAAATAATTTTTTAGAATAGTAACTTTTGAATTTTATTTATCACGGTTAAAAGTAAATAGGGAAATTAAAGTTAAAAATGATATTATAATTACCCTTAGAGATGTCCTAATTCAATTGGATAAGTTTATTTTGACCAAAATAAACCTTAGGAATAAAATATGATCCTTTTTGTCAACTTGGATTATATTAGGACATTTATTATTATTGAATTTAAAGAAGAGTTAAAAGTGTTAAATACTATGTTTAATAACTAACCATTTTTAATATAGGGATACACATAAGATAAATTTGACTATAAATATTAATTAGAAATATAAAAAGTTATAATATATCATGGTATTTTATTTATAAGTTTTAAAAAAATTATAATTAAATTTATTTATGACACAATGATGATGCAACAATTACCTTATTAATGAAGGATTAAAATAATTGATATTATAAATATCATGATAAATGTAAATTGAGGCTTTTGATGACATAAACGAATTTTCTAGGTGAATATGACATGTTAGGGTCTATGTATTATAATTTTTTATATGTAATAAACATTTTATGTCTGTCACAAAAACAAAATACCAAATAGTGACAAAATTGACATAAATTAGTTTTTAAAACAAATACTATATTATTAAATGATATAATAATTCTAAAAATATAATGATCTGAAAAAGGACTTATATAATAATATATATGTTATTAATGAAACACTTGAGTTAAATTTTTCGTATTATAGTATGTTTATTATGTATTTATTTAAATAATACAAGAGGACAAGGTAAAAGTTAAACTATTTAACTAAGAGTTAAATTTAACATATTGTGTTAATATGGTCACCTAAACTTGTCTAAAAAATATTGGTTGAGATGGTTTCTTCCCATAACCACCATATATTAGAAATAAGTCAATTTTGAGCCATTAAACCCTAAAAATATTTTATAATAAAATATTATTTCAATCGTTTCCTTATGTGACCCTCACCTCTCTTATAAAAGGTTATTTCCCCTTATCTCATAATAACATCTCCAAAGCCTTTTGGATCGGCCATCCCCTACCCAAATATACTCCCAACATCCTTCACTTCAACCTAGAGGCCTTCTATTGAGAAGAAAGGAAACCTATGGAACCCTTTTGTTCAAATAAAAATGAAACACCCAAAGAAGAGGTAATTATTTTATCACCTCTTTCAAAATTCTTTTCTTCTTACACTTTCTTTTTCTTTGTAACTTCTGTAAAAAATAATAACTCCAATACCGTCTATATACGTTTATGTTATTATAAATATTTTATAACAATATTAATTATTTTATCCATCCTATGAAGGATAATGTAACCATGCGTGCGTAAGTACGGCTTACCGTCTCCACGATGTGGTGTAATTTGTTAGTAAAAACGATGTTATTTGGATTGATATAATGATGAGTAATATGTATATAAATAATGATAATAACATGATTATTTTTTTTAAATTAATACACCATCAAATTACACACATTTTAATCATTAAGGAAATGATATCATCGCTCTTGTGTATGTATGGCTTACCCTCTCCACGACGCGATGGGATTCATCTCCATGTTCACCATTCAAAAATGATTATAAAATTATATATTATTAATAAGTATGTAATATATGAAAAAATAATTCTACTATATATATATATATATCTTTGCCTGTGTGTGTACTTAAATATATATTATTCACTTACTTCTGTTTATACGATAAGTAAATGGAAATAGGGTGTGTGTACGTACGACGTACCGTCTTCATAAAAAATGTTTTCCTTTTAAAATATCTATATATTATTCAAATTTATATTATAAATATATAAAATATAGGAATCATGTTTTATATTCTATAAGTATTTCATTCATGATCTAAATGATACGATTAAAAATCACAAGTTAAAACACTTACGATAAAGAAAGTGATTATTATCTGAAATTTTTATTTTATCATGGAAATCAGTATTAAATGGGTATTATAAAGTCATAAATAAATTATTTATGATATAATAAATATGAATAAGGTTCTGGTATAATTTAATAACACACTATGGTCATTATACATGAGGTCAAACGTACCCTCAACCAATTGAAAGTGCAAGGTAAGGGTTAATTCCTCAATATCATTATTATCTGAGATTGTTTATGTGTATGTATTATCTGGTACATATTTATTATCCATGTCCATGATTCTTAAAATACGTTTTCAAAATGATTCTTTTAAGGTACTCTTTAACTAAAACATCATTTTAAATGTTTTAAATATTTATTCTTCTAAATATTTCTCATTAAGGTCCATGTTTTGAAAATAGTTTTAAGGATTTATTTATATGGTCATGATTATTTTAAAATGTTAATTCCTTTCAATAGTTCCAAAGTGGTATGAGACACTTTTATTCAACAAACTATTTTAAATGACTTTTTTTATAAATGGGTGACTTTTAAATTATTTCTCAAAAAGTGATATTTCTCTCAAAAAGTTTTAGTGATCATTTTTTACTATGTCAACATCCTTTGCATGATATTATTCACAATTGAGGTTTATTTATTATAATAAAATCTTACATATTTTATTGAATGAGTAATGATATGTTTGACTGTGGATGTTCTATTTAAATACCCTTCATGGTTTATGGATAAAGTATTGAAATTTCTTATGGTAGTTTAAATAAGAATGTATATGTTATGTTTCATGATTTTAATATGAGGAATGCAGTGGAAGAAGTAAGTGATAGGTGGGGCCTGCTATAAACCCATGATGCATTGGTTGGTCTCATGAGAGAAATTAGTGTCTTGGAACAAGGCCTAGACAAAAATTTTATCTGTAATCTTGGAATGAGGCTTTGACTATGTGGTAATGATGTCCGACATTAGGCATTCCCTCAATATGAAATTAGTTATTACATATGATTATTCGACTAGTTGAATATCCATATGCTTTTTTGTATGGTGATGTATGATTTATGTTTTCCATATTATGTTCATGTTTATGTTTAAAAATCTTTTTTTATTACACATCTTTCATTAAAAGTTTATAGATTATTCTAAATTATTTACCCTTACAGAGCATTTGAGCTCTCTACTTTCTTATGTTTTGTTTTCCCTGTATTCCAAGATGTGTATTATATTTGATATATAGGGGTAACCTAGGGGAATAATGGAGTTCTCAACGGATTATTTATGTTATGTTGTATGTAATAAAGTGTAATGTAACATTCAAATATGTAATCTATTTTCCAAGACTGTTAAACCATCCATTCCTTCGGGACTTGATTCTTTGTAATCATGCCAATGTATTAAAATAATGTACCGACTTTGGGATTTTGGGGTTGGGGAATTACATTCCTGTAATTTTATCTTAAATTACAATAATAATGTATTGTGTTTTCTGATCAATGGATAACACTTTTCCATGAATCAATAAATTTTTTTATAAAAAATCTCTATATGATGTAATATATGAATGCAATTTGTCAAAAAAATTCCTCTTTTCATATGATCCATTCTATCCATTCATATTAGTTTGATATTATTATGAACATTAATTTAGTGGTTTTCTAAAATTTACTATGTTGTATTGTACTTTACATATTTTTCATCCTGATAGAAACTCCACCCAATTGAATAATTATGAAACCACCATCTGATGGTGGTGTATGGAAACCATTACAAAACTAAGATTATATAAGAATTATATTACCCTTATATAGGTATTGGTAAATTAAAAACTCATCTATGTAGTTCTAGACATACCATTATACATGTCCTAACAACCCTTATGTTGGTTATTTTCAACAGTTGAGATTCATTTATGCAGATTTGATCATGAAATTTACATAACATGAAAAAACTCACCAGTTAGACTTAGTTTAATATAATTCATATGATTATATTTGTATGATAGAATCCATTTGGTTAATCTGTTCCAGTGGCCTTTTTCCATTCAATTATTCTATCTCCATCCTTTTAAATTGACAAAATTCATAAGTAAATCCATTAAGGAATCTTCATATGTTCTTATTTTTAGATTTTTTAGGAAAATCCTTATAAAATGTTCATATTGTTGATTGAAGTTTTTTTCTCCTCCAAAAAACACTAAACATGACGTTTTAATTAAGAATAACTCACCAATTATCATAAGTAATCTTAAAAAATTCAAATATATTTATTGAAATAATATGACTTGAGGAATTATTTTCCATTATTTTTTATTCAATTATCCAAGTTGCATCAACATTCTTACAAGGGTTTGATACTTCCACTAAAATATACGAAAACTTATTTTTTTTATTACCTATTAACCAAATAGACATCAATTAAATATTTCTATTTCATTGAAAACCATTCACAAATAATTACCCCCATTGAAAAAAATATAACACATACAAGAAGAGAAGCTCTATAAAATCTGACTTTGTATTTTTTTCAATACATTTAATGTGATTTCCAAATGTATATGTCAATATGAGAAAGTTTCTCTTCTTTATCTTACATTTAATTTTCTAAACATTAATTTCATGTTCTCCCCCATATTGACAAGAAATAAAATTTTCATGGGAAAAGGGTATTAGGTTATAATTAAGCTATCTTCATTCCATCATTTCACTCAAAGTCCTCGTGATCCATGTTCAGTGTATAAAAAAGAGGATTTGATTTAGAAAATAAAATTTTCATTTATCAACTGATATTGATACTACTAGAATGAGAACATTTTAAATTATATTCAAGTGATGTCCACTTTTACTTTGGGATGATCATACTTTGATATGATAGGAAAATTTGGTAAGAAATATATACCTAAAACTATTTCACATACTTAAATAATATATCAAAAACATTTATGAAAAAAGTGGGATAAATTTCCTCGGAGAACTTTTCATATTTAAAATTTTATTAGGTCATAGAATTATTCAATTTCCTCCAATTTTTATAATACTTTTTATCTTCAGTTACTATTAATGAGATATTAATAAATATAAACCTTTTACAATGACATTGTCTTAAGTCATCTTCCATATTAGTTATATTTTCACAAGATAATGATTCTAGAAACTTCTTCAACATTCACTAAATGTATCCTCCCCATAATGAGACTTTATTAATGATATTAATAATTAAAAATCTCTTCAAATGATATGATTTAGGTACTCAGTTTGAGAATATATCAAAATTTACCATTTTTTATGTATATCGCAAAATAATTTCCACATCTTATCCAAGGATTCTCCTTTCATAAAGACTTTTAATGAACCAATATAGGAACCATTTTAGGATGAATAATTTCATAGCTTGGGAAACCAAAGATGGTATTCATTACTCCTACATTGGTTATTTCCCTAAATACATGCCTCACATTGAATTTCCTTTTTTAGAGTAGAAAACACAAAACATAAAGATCAAGGGAATAAGGTGGACCCTTCGTGCTTCTTAGCATGAATAAGAAGGTTGATATATTTTTCTCAACCATGGATCCCCATTTCCTATCATCTTCAAATTCCACTTCTGAACTTCATTTTCTATTCAGGAATCAGGGAATTTATATATGTGTGATCCTTCCATCATGATATTTTAAATCACTTGTATCACATGCAGATACATTCATCTTCTTAAAGAAATCTTTTTGTGATGGTATTATTGTAAAACTAGCATTAAGAGTGTGTCTAACCATGTTTCACCTCCCACATAGAACATATACTTCTTATGTATTCCATTCTATATGTTCTTCTTCTATTTTCATGTTTATTTCGAAATTATTTATCCAGATAACTAACATATCATTAGAAACATTGGTTGCAAGATTGTATTTTCCACTTTATTTCTTCTGAGTGACATACTTTTTCTTATTTATTTTGTATGATGCACATTTCTTCAGCTTTATAGATTTATAATATATGGTTTTCACACATTTCCATCATGAAATATTATTTTTATATTATTTTTTTACAACATTTGTATATTTTATTCCCAAGATTGATACATCATTATTAGCTAACTTATGTGTATTTCTCTTTAATCACCTTTGGATAAATTTTGATATGAGAATGTACCAATATTGTGACCACCATATGAACTAAATCATATTTATTTTTAAACCTTCCATATCAATTGGATGTTTTTAGAGTTTTTTTACACTGTGGGTGTCACTTCTTTATCTCTAGATTTCTCCCCTTTAACATTGGATTCCATTATGATTTTTCATTTAGAGGATTGTACCAAAACACTAATGCACAATGATTGAATGTATTACATAACCAAAATTGAACCACAAATGTCAGTCTTCTTATATCACTTGTATGATGTTTTTTGGGCCTTCTTCACAAAATTTTGTGCTCTTTGTGGGGAACTAGCTTCCACACTGCTTTTATTATCCAACCCAACCATAGTAGTAGTATATTTATCATTTTTATTGATCATTAATTGTATAATTTGTTTTCTAACCTAAACTATTCATGAAAAGAGATTTTGAAAAACTATTAAGAAATGGTATGAATGGTACCTATATCATTAGAGCTACTTGAGATAACCCATTGAGTGAGGTCCTGATCTTCTTATTACATTTTAGAGGTCTTTAAACCAATGAATCCTCTAGTGAGAATTGTGTGGTAGTAGTAAATTTCAACTCCATTTGTGAAACATCAATATGTGTATTTAAAATATTTTCCAACATAAATTCCAATCATAGACATATCATATGAAGGGTTTTTTTATCTACAATCACAAAAAAATCTTATTTAAAAACAATATTAGTTCATTCAACTTTCCCTTCACGCAGTATAATTGTTTTTTGTAATAAATATTCATGTTCTTTGATATTCATGTTTTTCTCTTCCCATTTTAAATCCTTGACATCAATTAATTTTTAAAAAAAAATTGAGTGCATGGACCTTTTATTTTAGAGTATTTATGGCCCCATATTTCTCTTTAACATCATTGAGCCATCTGATTTCATATTTTGAGTAACACATTTTGAACTCCAATTTTCTTACTTCCAAGTATCCAACCTATCTAGAGATCATTGAATATTATACAATATTTCATTGAAAATAATTCTTCATTTTTTCTACTTATTCTTCCATATTAGTGATCACTTCCTACAAACATTAATGTACTCCATAAACAAGAGAGTCTATTTATTTGGGACCATAATGCAGAATTCATTTCAATCCATCAAGTGATATATCTTGTGAAGTTATAGTTTGACCATCATAACTAATTATTATAGGTTATTCATCTTGAGGATAGTTTTTAAATTAATTATTATATACCTCATGATTACATAACATACTTGGGGTCGGAATGTTATCTTTATCCAACATTGAATTTTGAACAACCTATTATTTAATTTCCAAGTATGATATATATTAATTATTATCCAGGTATGGTGAATCTTATACTTCCACTTATTTATATTAGAGGGATCACTTCTTTATTTTTCTTTTCACTTTATTTCTTATTTTCATCATGGTATTGGTAGGAATAGAATTCTACTTTGGGATAATAGAATATTCACCAAAATTTTACTTCGTTGTTAAAAAATGAATGAAAATAAAATCATTAAAAAAGAATAAATTCAATGTATCGAATATAATATAGGAAATCCTTCACTATGATACCACTCGGTAGTACCACTTTAGGATATACTCTATATTAAGGGGGGTGAATCATTGCTATGAACTTTTTCTCTTTTTATGAATTATATCTTTTTTACCTCTTAAACCTTATGGGATCTTTATTTTTATATTATCTTCTTTTTATCCCTTGTAAGTATATAATAGAAATTTATAGATGGTAAATTATATTTTTATAAGGTTCAGAATTCAATAAGAGTAGTTTTTTCTTTTGGTGTATGGTGATGACCAGAACATGGATTCTCCATTATAATTAAATACCAACTATAGTGGTGTGGTTTGAAAAAAATACTTATCCAAACATGTGGCCCTATAATTTAGACGGGGGATAGAAACTATCTATATCCAAATTTTTCTTACATGGCAGTTACATCATTATTAAGATAATTGTAATAGTAATATAATCCAGGGTCCAATGGTTTTTTATCTTGGGAAAATTAGGCTCACACTTTAGTAGTATATAATAAAATTAATAATTATTTAAATAATTATTCTTTATCCTCCGAAAAGATTACACATTATTCTTAGTATATATAATCACATGAGGATATACATTAGAGAAAGTGGTGACATAAAAGCCTAGTAAGGGAAGGAATATGGGATATGAATCAATAATACATGGGTGATTATAATCAACATCATTATATCATAAGAATATAGACATTATCAAAATCCTCAGGGAAGAATTGGATAATGGCATGGAATGTGTAATATGCATAATAATGAAACATCATAACATAGTGGTCAAATACCACACTTAGTTGTGAACAAATATAACATCATGTTTATGCATAACATATGTGCATAAATCATAATATCATAATTGTGAACAAATCTATCATCACAATCATACATAATACACATAATCTTATGATATGTATCACATTAACCAATTCATTGGAGTGATATATAATTTCGGTCTCACCCATCAAATCATAAAATTCTTATAATCACACATGCCATATAAAACATGAAACAATCATAGTAATGAAAAAAAACTATGGAACAGAATGAGTTTCATGAATGTTTCATAATGAAATGTTCCATGAATAACCTTTGGGGTTTTCAAATGAATGTGGGAAGTAATAGTTTTACATAATACATCATAATTATTGAGTGGATAATAAATAAATAAAGATGATTCAATGTGATATTTTCAGAAATTAAAGAATTTTTGAAAAATATTTTTAAATAGATTATAAAACAATTTAAAGGGTCAAAATATGTATATCCGTTAAATGAAAAGGGAAGGAATAGTTGAAGGAAATTTTAAAAACATTATAATAAAATTCATATGAAGAGTAATTTGAATGTGAGATAACATAAATTGATGGATTTTGAGTTAGATAATCCCCTTACCTTAAATCCTAATTTATTTCATTATTTCTTTACCTCTTGAATAATAAATGAACATTTATTAAAACATTGAACAAAAAGTGAATTATGTTCATTTTTATCACCATTAATCTATTATAATAATTCAATTATATTAATTAATTTTCATCTTTAAAGGTGAAATGTTTTGAGATGATATTATCATTAAAATTTCTCATCATCCTTGGATTTAATAATATTACATGATTACTATTTATGCATTATTAAAATTAACTCCAAAATATTTTAAACACTTATATTTAAATATCTATATATTAGAAATAATTTATTATGATCATCCACAATAGTTTCTGATAAGAAAATAATTTTCAATGTCCACGTTATCGATTAACTGATTGTTAACGGGATATTTTCTAAACAGGAAGAAAGGGAATAATGAAGTGTAAATATAATGTAATTATATTAATTATAGTAGGTTAAAATAATTAATAAAATTTTAACATAGTAATAAAGTAATATTATGATATTTCATTGAAATAAATTGAGAAAAAATGGGAATAGAAGAGGAAACTGAGAGAAGGGTTGAAGCAAACATACCCTTTTCTCAAAGTTTCCTCTTTTGTATGACACTAAATTAATTTAATTCATGGGGTTGGTTTACACTAGAATTACCCTAATTATTTTAATGGAATTAATATAATTATTTTGGTCAGATCTTCATCATTGTTAAGTGATTGTGGGGTGGTTTTCCAATGAAAGGGAAATGGGTTATTCATACTTGAGAAGATGGCTATTTTTTATGATAAAATATTGACTAAAATAGTACATCCAAGATAAACCATGCAATGGTGTTAATTTTTAAATAACAGACCATATTTGAATTAATTAACTTGATTTTTATACTTTAAAAAACTTGAAAATACAAATTTATCAGTTTAAACAAATAGAATGGAGGAAAAATAAAAAATAATAATATTTCAAAGGAATACTTTTGACTTTAGATATTGGAAAATAATTTTTAGGTTTGGAGAAAAAATTATTAAATTTAAATGATTCATTTATCAAATTAAATATGTTTTTAATGGGAAAAAATCTCTATAATCTATTAGGTGAATATTACATCAATTATAGGAACCAGATTTTTCCAGGTGGTATTGTTCCTTTAATTTTAGGTCTAATTATACATGTTGGACCTAGAATGGATCCCTAATGAAATCATGGATGTTTTAGTGGTGTCTGAGGATTTTTATGTTCTCATAAACCTAACTGGTGGAAGAAACTACTAGGTTGCATGTTTAGTAGAAATCGTGTGATCCAGTCGACACAGTTTTTCCAAAACATGCAGGATTTTTTAGGTAAATGAAGGTCCCATGGTTTTCCCTAACCATGTTATTAGATCCACACACCTATAGAGGAGGTTTAAAATATTTATTAGATATATATATATCATAGTTGGTATACAATTTTTCAAATCAGGTGACCAAACCATATGAGGTCCCTCCTTAGGTAGTGTGAGGTGTGCGACTGGTGCATGGTTTGGCCAACCATGTAGCCAAAATATGTGACCTGGTATTTTTTGGGTGATTTTTTAAAAATCCCCTTAATTGATTAATTAACTCACCCATCCTCCTTGATTCTCATATCTAGTAAAAGGATGCCTTTATTTCCCCGTTGGAGCCCCCACCTAGGCATAACCTAGGATTCTTGATATCTTTGTCATCTCGACTTGGATTTGAGATCCAATCATCATGCTGGATTCCTCTAAGTATGTGCTATAGTCCTTAGGTTTTGATTGTTTTTTGTATTCCTCTCAATGATGCTATTTTGATACAGGTACATATGCACTATTTTTTTTGGAATTGATCCATTAATCCATTTTATTCTGATCCAGGACAAACTAAGCATCTATATTAGAGGAGGAGAGTTCTATAGGCTCAAGGTATATAGTCTTTGAATTTTCCATTAAAGTATTAAAAATATATAAATGGTCATCATTGTGTGAATGTCGATATCATTGTGCCTTGCCACTTAAATTCAAATTCCATGCATATAATAATTGTTCTCATATTATATATCACTTTCCTTATATGTTCATCAAATCATTGGTGAATATGACCTCAATGTTGACCACCCCGAGTAGGTTGTTTCATTATTGTATTCCTTCAGTGGATCTTTATGACTATCTACACCACTGTTTGGTTGTGCTACCACTGAACTTGATAAGCTTAGAATTCTTATATAATTAGTGGATCCTTATTTTCTAAAAGGATAGAACCAGAGTAGTTACAAATTTACGCTTCCAAGGTAAGAGTTCCAATTAATTAATGAAACTTTAAAATGTTAAATGGAATATATATTTATATATATAAATTGTCCTAGTTAATCATAATTGATTTGAATATGGTTTCATGAACAAAGATATCCTCATTATATTTATGAAAGGTAAAGGAATAAACATAATAATTTAATATGGAATCAAAATAATAAATTTTTTTATGTCCTCATTATATCTAGTCACATTAATGAAGGGTAATGGAATAAACTAATTGAATTATTAAAAACAATGAGTATTACAAGAAATTAAATGATTATTGAATTATATATAAGGCGGCTATTGCATATGAAAATTTTTACCCATAGAGGAATTGGAATACTTGATCCAATGATGGATTATTGAGGGATTTCCTTATGCACTCATAGGACACCAGTCAGATTCATTGATCCATTTTCCAAGGGATATAACAAACTTGGAACTTGGATTATCTCTTAGTATGTGAATGATTAAATGTAGAATTGAAAATTCACCTAATATAATTTCCAAATTATTAGGATTCGTTGGATACACTCCTTTGATCCATATTGATGCCATCAAACATGGGGCACCGTGGATTCATCCCATTGGGCCAAGTCAAACATTTCCCATACTTACCTTGGACAAGATACTTATACTTGGTTACAACCATTTACAGTGGAATTACATTTGATATGCCCCATGGATTACACTTAGACCCCATTTATTTACAGACTTCATGACTTCATATTATGAGTTGGGTGACCCCTATGGTCAAGGATACAATGGTTATACCGTGGATCATATTTTATTGTTATCATGATATATATTTTAGTGTTTTTTACAACTCATATGACATATCTATATAAATTTACCTTAAATTAATCAATTAAATGATATCATATTCAAATACAGTACCATATGAGTTCTTTATTTATAATCTCATTACTTTATATATAACCACACACATTTAGTTCATATTCACATACTAGGTTTTATAGATGCCATTGATGGTGGTATACAGAGATTTACCTCATACCCTATTAAGGCCACCATTGGTAATCTAGATAATTATATGCATGGAGGTGTTTATAAGGGGATGAATCCCACTATAGACACCTGACTTGCTTTCTTAAATTAGGATGGATCTTGGTAGTAGATGATCGGGCTTGTGCCCCGTATTCTTGGATAGTTTTTGGATTCCGTTTGTTTCTTATGAATAGAATGTACTTCTTACTTTCATGTATACTTGTTTTATAATTTCATAGACACATGGAATACATCATATTTATTTTTTATACGATTCAGTTTCAAGATTTAGAGTTGATTATTGTTGATGGATGTTTAGACTTTTCTTCTGCCGCCAGTTTATTCATTATACTTCTTTTGATATTTAATGTTATTACATATCCATTCTTCTACACTCTTACTTGAGGAAATAGTCTCCCCATAGATATTCCCTGGACCCTATATTGTAGTCAGAATCCTCTATCATAAGGGAAGGCAAGCTTGAGGCCATGTGGACCACTAGCTCAGGGAACCATTGAGTGATACCCAGGTCGAGACTTCACAAAGTGGTATCAGATAATTTTTAAATTATTTTTTCTTATTGTTTGGGAATATAAATATGATATTTGTAACATGTTTATCCTTGGTTATAAGTATTTCTTTAGATTAGAAAACTGACATTTGGGGTAAATTCCATGTTGCTTGGAATGGGAAATTATTGTTCTGTATTTTTTTATTATAGTTGATATCCTTTCACCATTAGGTGGTTCACATGAATTGTGGTATTTTTATATGATTTATGGATATTTATCTTTTACATTATGTAAAATATCTCGGTTACATGAATCATCCAATGCACCTAGAATTATCATTCCATTCAATATAGGTGAATTTCATTGCTTCCATTTCCTATGTTTCTTTTGATTATTTAGTGATCCATGGTTGTTATATATTCTTGTAGTACTAACATCTTCTTCATGAAATTTTAATTAGTTATATAAAGTGTCCACATAAATCTAAATAGTGATTTCCTATATAAGTTGACAATTCCATATTAAATAGATGGTTTCTACCCAAGACTGATATGCACCTCTAGTAACACAAGTTGCTCTTTGGTGGTGATTGAGTACCTACATGTATCAATTTATGAGGTATATGGGACCTTGTTAATTGGAATGGGTAATTAACTGAGTCGAGAAATCATATATCACCCATTACAACCTGAGACAAAATGTAGAGGGTTTTGAAAGAATTTAACAGGGTATATATTTTAGATATAAAGTGTATGATCCATTATTAGCTAGGAGTAATGAACCATTTAATCAAACCTTATTATACGTAATAATAAAATGAAAACATTAAATGTAAATAATGACTTATAAAATGAAATGGTTTCTATTAAATTAATTGAAAAACTCTAGTTGACCATTGACCTATTAGAACCCCTATAAATCAAATTTTAACACTTACGAATACATAGCCTTCTAAGACGATAGTTGGGGTAGTACCTTTGTTAGTGTGGCCTTATTTTTTAGTTCAACTTCTGATAGTGATTCAAACTACTCTCAAATTTTATTCTAATGTGTGTGCCTGAAAATTATAGAGCAATTCCACCATGATGTCCTCCAGTATTGTGCCAATAAGGTGGTGATGACCACACTCTAGAGGTAGTGGGCCCTGATCCACTAGTGATATCTCTAGTAGTGCCACCTAAGGCACCACCATCTATTCCAGAACTGGGAAATGATGAATAGTTTTGTGAGGGTTTTATATGTATGATGTGGTCCATACATGGTCTTTCATAACTTGAACGTACCATTGATGATCCTACTCATGAGTTATAACAACACTATACTCCCATATTTTCTAGGGTAAAGCTTGCATCCTATACATTACCAAATTCTTCCAAGAATTGGTGGGATATGAAAACACGAAATGGTAATCATTTGGGAATGGTTTGAAAAAAATCTAAGCTACCTTATATGGCTATTTTTTCCCTCCAAAGCGAAGAGATGACTGAGCTAGGGAGTTCTTGTATCTAGAGTAGGTTGTTATGTATTTTATAGACTATTCATCTCATTTTACTAGGTTGCAACACATCACATTGCTTCTAGCTGGGGATGATCTATCTAAATAAAGACGTTTCAAGAACAGGATCAAGCTTGCCATCCGCTCTCATGTGATTTTCTTTTGTCTTCCTATTTTAATTTGATTATTAATTAGGCACTTATCACTGAGCACAACCGAAGAGAAGCTGATATTACAAGGCATCGAGGTTCAGTGTCATGGCAGTGTAATATTTCTTCTATAGTAGGAATAGTAGGCTTTATGTTTATTTTCAGAGTAGTGGGTACTAGATATTTTCATTGGAAGCTTCATTACATGACATCATTATAGAACGAAGGGGAAATTGAAGCCTCCGTGTGATAGAGACCCTCTTGAGTTACATGATTTCAACCATTGGGACATTTTCATAGGTTATTCTAGACATTTTCACTTGCTTCTACTGGAAGATAGTCCAAAACATCTCCACATTTAGTAGAAGGATCATTTGTTCCACATCAAGTGGGGAGTTGGAGTAGAACCATTAGGACTAGCTGAGGAGGAGGACCAGAAAATGGTATCCAGACTTTTTATTATTAGTACCAGTATAGATGACCTACATAGGGTAGTCTAGCTATAGCACATGGACGTGGATCAAGAAAGTTTCATTCTATTAAAACTACACTAATGGAATCGATTGCTAGACCATCGACTATACGAGAAACTATTTTGGTAGACTCTACTATCATATCCTTCTTATAATCTACTCTCATATCTGCATTATTCAATACAATTTCCTATCGCTCCATTATCTGTATATAAAATGTGGAAATTCTTGGGCTGTAAATTCAGTACTTATGTGTTTTGAATGACCTAGAAAGACCATTGGGAGTGAGGTCCAAGGTCATATAAAAATGTAGATATTTCTTATTAAGGTATGTTGTTATCCCTTCTTATCTGACCTCTTCATACTCAAGATGAAAAGATTTAATATCAATCTCAGTATGGATTGGTTGGTTCTCTATCATGCCTATGTGGACTTCTATAACCATAGGGTGTCATTTACATCATTTGATGGCATTACATATCTTCAAAAGGGTGATTGGGATGTTTATTATAGTAGGGATAAACCATAACATCATGATATAATTAAAGTTACTACTTATATTGATTGTTTTTTTATGGAGGATCAGGGAATAAATCTAACATATTCTTATCTAGTGGTAGATTCTTTCAAGGATGATTTCATAGATGATTTATATGTATTAATTCCTAAGATAGAGGTAGTGTTTTAGATTGATCCAATTTGGGTAGTATCTCTATTTTCTATTCCTCTATATAGGATGGAGCCTACTGAGCTCTAGGAGCTAAAGAGAGGGTTGGAGGATCTAGAGTCTAAAGGATTTATCATACCAAATAATTCATCTTGTTTTTCACCCATGCTTTTCCCCAAGAAGGAATATGATGCCAGTTATTTATGTGTGGATTAATGATTGTTAAACTAGTTTATGGTTAAGAACTGATATCCATTTCCTCAGATATATGAACTCTTTGACCAACTCAAAGGATATAGAGTATTCTCGATTATTAAATGATATTGGGCTAACATCAGGTATGAGTTAGGCCTTAAAATATAACATGTACGGATTTTGAAAGTTTGTATGATTTATATGATAACTGTATTATGTTTTTTGGTGTTATAACATGACTACCATTTTCATGGATTTGATGAATATATATTTCCACTCTTATCTAGATTATTTGTTATGGTTTTGGTGGATGACATATTATTGTATTCTCATATTCAGAGCAACATTTCTATGCATCTTGAGATAGTTTTGTATAAAATTATAGAGAATTAGTTATATTCTAAAATTTATAACATCCACTTCATTAGTTAAAGAGTTATCTTCATGGGTCATATTATCTCAGAATCGAGAGTATCAGTTGACCCAAAGAAGGTGAGTGTTGTGGTTTTATGGAAGCATCCCAAGAAGAGGTTTGATATATAGATTTTCTTATAGATGTTTGGATGTTACATGAGTTTTAAATATGTATTATCTTGTCTTGATTCACCTCTTAATGGTCATAAATAGAAGGGTGTGATTTTCTATTTGTCAGAATCATGTGAGAAAACTTTTTAGGAGATGAAGGTAATGCGTATCCTGACACAGATTCTGATTTTAATAGTTCTTCTAAAATTATATATTGTTTTCTATGATGCATTAGGAATCAGGATGGTAGTAGTTATAATACAAGCAGATATTGTCATTGTGTCAGGTTCTCTCCATTTAATACGTCAAAGGCATAATTACCCAATGAATTACCTCAATCCAGTAGTAGTCATCTATGCTTTACATTGTCAGATACACTATTTTATGGTTGAGTGATTTGTGGTGTATACAGACCACAAGAGAATAAAATATACCTTTATAATGCATTAATTGAATCTAAAATAGTGAATATGGGTTAAATACCTTTATTATTTTGTCTTTGATAATGAATATATTCCTATACATGGAAATGTTGTAATGGATGTGCTAAGCCAAAAGACTCAGGAACAAGCTATTGAGGAAGCCTGTGATGAATGGAATTTTATGGATATTTTTTCTAAACTACATCTATAGTTTAATGAGATTCATGAGTAGTCTTAACTTATATCCTTGATATTTACCTATTCCCTCCTTGATAGGGTAATGATAAGATAGTTTTTAGATCCCGAATGCTTGGTTCTCCAGGAGAGTATTTCTGGTGAGGACCCACCTTGGGATTGTTCTGTAGGTGGATATGGAATCCAACATGTATGTGGACATGTCTGGGTTCCTATGAATATGAGAGAAGAATTGATTATAGGGTCCCACACTTATTAGTGGGAATTTTATCTAGGATTCCAAAAGATGTATAGTGCTATGAATCACCAATATTAGCAGCCTGGGATGAAATGTTAGACAATTGGTTCTATCACTTTGTGTTCTGTATGTTAGTATGTGAAGGTGGAGCACCAATGGCCTATTTTCTTCTTACATCCATTATTGGTCCCAGAATGGAAATTTGAATATGCTTCCATCTATTTTTTAGTCGACATAATGTGGTCTCCTTGAGGAAGCAATGTAGTTTTGGATGTTGTTGATCAACTGATTAATGTATCCCACTTCTGTCGTATTTGGGATACTTTCTCAGTTGATGAGATATGAAAAATATATTTCCACGAGATTATAAAGCTAAATGAGATCCATTGTACTATCATTTCATATTGGGATGCTTTTTTGATATCAAGGTTCTAGAAACGGTTATAGAGATCAATGGGTGAATAGGCTTTTCTGATCACAATGTTTTACCCCCAGACTGGTGGCCAGTTGGAAGAGATGATATAGATTTTAGAGGATATTCTCCAAGAACATTTCCTTTATTTTTTAAGAATAGGAGATAAGAAAATTACTCTCTTTCTGTTATTCTATAATAATAGATATCAGGTGATGATTCATATGGATCTGTATGAGGCCTTTTATGGAAGTCTATGTCATTCACCACTATGCTTATTAGAGCAAAGAGATGCAACACAACTATATCCTTGTCTTGTGTAGGAGACTTCGAATCACATTTATATGAACATGAGGCAATTGTATTCTAATCATTCTAGATATAAATCGCATTTCAATAGTTATCAAGAACCTTTAGATTTTGAGGTCTTCGATTGGGTTTTACTACGGGTATCAGTCAGACTTGGTCATAAATGGATATTAAGGTAATAGAAGATTTCATATCATTTTTTCAGGCTATTTGAAATTCTAGATGGATTCAGGCTGGTAGCTTATTAGTTTATACTAAATTAGATAAACCATACGAAGTACGACTTCTTCCACATTTCATATGTTCACTATTATCATGCCAGCATTTTTAATACCTTTGATGCAAAGGAGTATGATATTGATGATTTATTTGATAAGTAAACTATAGACATCATTGACTAAGGATGAAAGATATTTGATGACATTTTTTCCATTTAGTATGGTCATTGTGGTAGCATGGCCATTTCCAATATGATACTCTGGAGAGGAAGGATGATATATGTGATCAGTGGACAAAGTTGTTCTCAGATAGAATTTCTCTGCCCTATGAAGGTGAACATGGGGAAAATTTCTTTAATGTTGGATGTATGTAATGTACAGATATGCTTTTTTCATAATAATACTTTGAAATATTTATAAGAATATTTACAGAGCAGGGTACCAAGAGAACTTGTAATTCTGAGGACTTTTGTGCCCAGAATTATTTTTATAAAAATGTTAATTGTTTTTATATTACACAATTATAGTTAAATAAATAAAATGAGATATCTCTTAAATGGTTGATCAGATCAGAAATATGGGGCTACGATTGGGTATGAAATGCAGTGTTTCTCGTAGGCGTGACATAAAATAATTCGGCGCGAGAAGTTCATACCCCTCACTCATTGACGGTATGTTAAATGGATGAATTAAATTATTATTTAATTCATTTAATGGATGAAAACTGAATAACTCATAGATGGGGGGATCATATGATAAATATGAGACCATCGTTGAGTTCAGAATGCAGATTTTACCCTAATAAGGGTATAACCTTTGTCTGCATCATGAGTTTGGCTTATTTGTCAGCGTGGACAATTAATTAAATAATTAAATACTTTTTTATTTAATTTTTTGATTAATTTATTTTAACCTAATGAGAGGATATAAATTCATTTTTTTGGGGGTTGGCCTCATAATTTAGTTTGGTCCCTAATGACAAACCCTCCCTTCCTCTCATCTCCTTCCCATTGACAAATGAAGAATGAATGATGACAAATCTCTGATTCTAAACAGATCAAGAAGAGTCCATTGCAACAGATCCTCTTCCTTCATCAACAAATTCATCCTTCTTCAACACTAAATGATCCAATCCCGGTAGGACTCGTATTTAATGTCTTTAGACCTCTGATTGAACTATGATCATGTCAATAATTTAATCTTCAATCTTTTTTTCATGTACGATCCCAAGAAATTGAGATGAACTGCTTTTATCAGTTTACAAATTATTGTTATTTTTATTCAGTCATCATTATAATGGAAATGAGTCAAGATTAATCTAAATAATAGACATGGTTAATTGGTGAATTTTTTAATCTTGGTTTTCTTTGTTCTCACTCTGTTCATCTCTATATTTTATAATGGTTGGTGGTTCATAAAATACCCGACAGTGAATTGTTTTGAAACCAATACGTTGCACATTAGACCATTTATGTGGATACAAATTCATGAATAATCGTGGTGCTATATTATTTTATGGGATTTCAGAATGGATTGAAGACCAATTCAAGGGTTTCCATACTGGGTGTGGCAAGGTGGAGGTGAGACACACTGATAGCATTTTCTGAATAGATCGGGAGGTCTAAATTAAAAATACAGTGATAGATCACATGGAGGCTACTGAGGTTGAATGGCGGGGGAGCCTTCTAAAGAAAATCAATGCGAAATGACTCTCGGGGATCCCTGAGAGGGGAAAGCAGGGGAGAAATTCTGAGGCGACCAGCGGAAATAGCTAGTGGAGGTTGGCGGTGAGGCATCACCCACGATGGATGACAGCGAGGCAGTAACATAGTTGTCCAACGTGGAAGATTCCATTGGTCAGTTTTGGGGATATTATTCCATGTGCGAGATTTTAGGATACCATACGAAGAGGATCTGTGTGGATTGTGTGGCTTGGGATTATAGGGGGCATTTATTGGGGAAGAATATTAGAGGTGGTGATTGGGTTTTAGTTAAGGAAAAATCATGGATTGGGTTGATGATGATAGGAGAGAGAATAATAATAAATTTATTAAATAAAATTAACCTCCTGAGAAGGGGTGGTGCACCATGTGAATATAGGATATGGGGGAGAGGTCCATTCTTCACATGCCTCAATTTTAATATATTGATATAATAATAATATTCAAAGGAAATAAAAAGGAAATAAAAAAGAAGTGTTGACCCGTTGGATTGAAGGAGGGGAAGTAATTGAATCTTCCCTTTATTATGGATGTAACCTTTCTCAAAAATAAGGGGGTGATAAATAAATGATAATAATATAATATCATTTTTTTGGGGGTGTCAATTCTTAATCCAGCCATAACATCTTCAAACGATGACAGATTGACAAAATGTCAGCAACAACATGATCCCGACTATGATAAAGACATTTCAAGTCCAATATTGGATTTCTTTTGTGGGTTTTCGGGTAGGGAATATGGAATTTTCATGAAATAATAGATTTAATATTATTATTAAATCTTCGACCAGCCATAACTCTTACGTATGGCATGTGATTGAATAGTCATCAGTTGGGATGTGACACTCTCATTAAGAAAACTGATTTGGGTCTATTGTTGGATATTAAATTCTGGTTCGTGACTCTGGTAAACAAAACACCCAACAATAATAATATTATTATGGTTGTGTAATCTTGCATTGGTCATAACACTCCCATACCATATCGGATTAGTGAGCTATCAGCAGCATCATGACCCTAACATTGAGATGAACTTTTCAGGACTAATTTCATGTGTATAAATAAAATTGGAAGTGCAGACCCCACGAGTCCTAGATTTCATTTGTTTTGGTGGAATGCGAATTTTTCGCTAGGTATCTGTTCTGGGAAAACAAGTAGTTGATCCGATCAGTATTTTTGAGAGGATCGCAATAACGTGTTCCATATGATTTGTTTTGGGAAAAACGTGTTAGACCATGGTGTGGGCCCCATGTTATTCCATTCAAGTGAAATGTGGCGATATACAACTTTTACATTAGATATACATTTAGGGTGAATGAATCGTCGATCTTGTGCATTTTTCTCCATGGATCGCAACAGTGTGATCTTTTTGGTTATCTGGTGCTATTGACCAGGATTTCTAATTTAAGTATGTTTTTACACATAGGTTTAACAATGTGAAATGCGTGCTTTTTAGCTTTTTGGCTAGAGATATCATGTTTTACTGGAGTACACTAGCACACCTATTGGTCCTTGATTTTTAGTTTAGTACCTGAGTACGGATAGGTACACGGCCAGGGAAAGAGGTGGGGCCACACGATTTGTGGGACCCAAACGCACCATGTACCACCTTATTAATCTTTTCTCTCTTGTATCACTTTCTTTTAGACATGGAATTTGGAATATGTGTAGCCTATCCTGGGTGTTTCTCCACTTAGAATGCGATGGTGGCCTCCGCGGTGGCTTCTAATATATGATGCGAGATATTTTGAGTGTGATGCCTACCTGGGGTGACACCTGATGACTACAACAACATTTTTCATAGAGTTACCATCCTGCGGGGATGATTAGAGTTCCTCAATGGATTTTTGAGGTGAACCATCTAACATGGATAATCAAAGTTCCTTGATGATTTTCCAAGAGGTACCATCTTGCGGGGATGATCAGAGTTCCTCAATACTTTTCTGAGAGGTACTATCTAGCAGGGAAGATCAGAGTTCCTTGATGCGGTTTTGAGATGTACCATCCATTGGGGATGATCAGAGTTCCTTAATGCTTTTCTGAGATGTAACATTCAGTAGGGAGGACCTATGATCCTTAGTTCTTTTAAAGAGGTATCATCCAACACGGTTGACTAGTGATGTTCTGGACTAACCCTCCCGCTAGGCCGGGTAGCATAGTCCCTGAGGAGATATAGGTCTAAACCAGTGCATAGTCCCTAATGTGATACCAGACTAACCCAGATTGTAGTCTTTGAGGAGATAACGAGATGAACCAAAGTGTAGTCCCTAAAAAGATATGAAGCTAACCCTCCCACTGGGCTGGGTTGTGCTGTCCTCGATGGTTCCGAGAAGATCGTCAACTATGAGACATGGTTGCGTGGCATGGATGGACTTACCTGAGGACCTACATAGAAGAGGGGAACGTTCCCCATAGAAACATGTCCTTAAAACGTGACATAAAAACATACAGGTGAGTCAGTACCTCATGAATCAGATAACATCAAGGAGTGGTGATTTGTGCCCCTTTGACTTGGGCTTCTTGGGCAAATGTGATGAGGTGTTGGGAATTGTAGATGGATTTACATGGAACTATTGTCTACTCACTTTCTTGGGAAAATATATGAGATGGAGATACCCTTACCCACTCATTTGGGTTTCTTTGAGAGAGAATATCTGTTATTGGGTGGAGTTGTACTCTTTTCATTCACTCATATTGTACCTTGTCCTCGGTTATTGTTCCCCTCCTTAGTACCTCTCTGGTTTCTCGATTGACCCTTTGGGGCATCCTACGAAGCATTTGTATACTCACCCCTTATTGGTTTTTTCCCGCATTTGTTGTTCCTTTATAGAATATAGAATTTTGATCAATGAATCAGAAGAGATTAGGGATACAGGGTGCTTAGACCACTTGCGGCGGTTGTAGCTTGGGATTCTGGAGTGGGAGTCTCCCAAATATTTTAGTTTGACACATGTTTCCAAGTTGTGGAAAGTTTCTAGTAGGGTTTTTATTTTCCCCTTTCCCTTTCAGCATTATTTTTCTTTTACTTTTACTACTTATAGGTCGATGCATATATGATTGGTTTCCCATTTATTTCAGTGTTTTATCTCGCTTTATTTTCCTCTTCACTTTCGCAATGAGTAGGTTACCTGTGTTTGTACAGTTTATTTGGGAAAGTCATCCCCTAGTTTTTTTACCTATGGAACTAGTCACCAGGTCCTGGCCTATGGAGGCTGGCTTGGGGAAGTTGTGTCATGAGCCCTGATGTTGGTTAGGTCGTGACAGTAAGATCCCAGTTTTTCAACAAGGTATGGATCTTTTTTTCAGTCCAATATCATAGACCTAGTATGAATTCCTAATGTGGTCATATAATGTTTTTGGGTTTCCGGGTATTTTTTGGATATAGGAACCCTGATTGGTGGATGAAACCACTGGGTCTCATAGTTAGTAGAAACAATGTGAGCCAGTTTTCATTGTTTGTCATAACAGTGTGGGGGAATTTCAAATGAAAAAGTAGTGTGCACATTTTTTTCTTAACCATAATCCTAGGGTTTCCCACCAGTGCGGGTGGTCTATATGTTTTATCATATACATATTGTATAATTGGACGATTATTTATTGAAACATGTATCCAAACATTGTGGGGTCTCTCCTAATGCAGTGGGAGTCACCCAACTGGTTCACAGTTTGTCCAACCTTGTGTCTAAAACATGTGAACTAATTTTTTTTGGGATATTTTATCAAAATTTCATTAAATGAAAAATTATCTCATCACTTCTCCTGTTTCCCATTTCAAGTGATAAGAGGCCTTTATTTCTCCATTTGGGACTCCCACCAAGGCATAACCTATGATTCTTGATATCTTCCTCATCCAGTCTCTGATTTGATATCTGATCCCCATGTTGGTTTCCCCTAAATATGTACTTCAGTCCTTAGGATGAGTTCATAATTTTTCTTCCCCTCAATGATACTATTTTTATATAGGCTCATATGCCCTACATGTAGGGAATTGATTCATTATTCAATTTTTTTCTAATATTTGGGAAACTAAGGGATGATACTGAATGATGATAGTTTTATTGGTTCAAGGTAGGTGGTCTATAAATGTTCCCTAAAATCCTTTCCATTTTATAATATTTGATCATTGGGTGTACATCTGTATCACCAAAAATTCATATTAAATTCATATTCCATGATTATAATTATTTTTCTTCTATTCTATACCCCTTTCCTTAAATGTTCATCACATAGTTCGAGGTTATAACCTCAACAACGACCTCCCCAAGAAGGGTGTTTCCTTATTATATGCATTTAATGGCTTGTTATGACTATTTTCACCACTGTTTGGGAGTTTTCTGACTAAAAATGATAAGGTAAGTGTTCTTATACAATAAATGGATCCTTAATTACAAAATGGACAGTAAATGTGTGTTTAAAAATTGAACCTTTTAAGGTAAGTGTTACAATTATTTAATTAAATAATAAAATTTTAAATGGAATGTATTTTTATATATATAAATTGGACTAGTTTTTCATAATTTAATTGTATATGGTTGTGTGTACTTAACCCGCTTTCTCATGATTATGAATGGTAATAGAATGAACCTAATAATTGAATATGTAATAAAAGTAATAAATGGTCGTGTGTCCTTGTTATAACTTGTCACATTAATGAATGTTAATGGAATAAACCAATTGAATTATTAAAAGGACTGATAATTAAGTGGAGAAAAATGAAAGTTGAATTATGTATAATGATCATATTTCTTGTAGACCTTTTTATCATTATAGGAATGGTTAGAATTGATGTAGCATTGGATTCTTGAGGGAATGACTTGAAAACTAAGAGGATTCCATTCCAATTTATTAAGTTAGTTAGCATGGATGATACCTACCTCGGAACATGGCCATTGACTTAATATGTGAATTATTCATTATAGTTTTGGTGATTCACCTGATACTATTTGTGGATTTTTAGGGTTCCATGTATACACTCCTTGGATCCAGCTTGATGTCATTAGACACATGATGCCATGGATTCACCCCACTAGGCCCAGTCATGAATATCCCATTCTACCTTTGATGTGATTGTTAGACTCATTTAGAACTATTAAAAATGGAATGACTTGAGTGATTACCCTTGGATTGCACTCAAAACCCATTTATTTATAGACTTCATGAGTTCCTACTATGAGTTGACTGGACCTTGAGGTCAAGGATCCCTTGGTTATACCTTGGATCCTATTTTTTTACTATCACGATATATTTTCTATGATATGTACACCACATGTGACTAATCTATATAAATATAATATAATTTAATAAATTAAATGATCTCATGTTTAGATATATTACTATCTGAGGCTGAATCAGGTATGAGTTATTTATTTTCCATTGCTTTACTTTATATATACCTACACATTGTCAGTTTATTTTCACAGACTGGATATTATAGATTCTATGTGTGGTGGCCTAATGTGATTTATCTCACACCACATCTGAGCCTCCACTTGAACCAGACATGACTATATGCATGTAGGTGTTGATAAGGGGAATCATCCCACTTTGGATACCTGTTTTCTTTACTTCCATTAGGATGAATCTTGGTAGCAAATAACAGGGCCATTTCTTATGATTCTTGGATAGTTTTTGGATTTATATTGTTTCTTTTGTATATGTTGTATTTTCTACTACCCTATATACCTATTTTCCTATTTTGTAGACACATGAAATACATCATCATCATTTTGTATATGTTTGAGATTATAGATTTTGAGTTGATTATTATTGATTGATGTTTATACTTATCATACACTACCATTTTATTTATTTATTCTACTTATTCTACTATATACTATTATTACATATCTCAAATCCTAAAATATAACAATAATAAGTAGTCTCCTCACAGACGCACCCTAGGCATTCACTGCAAGTTCATAGCCTCTAGCATATATGAAGGCGTTCTTGAGGTCATGTGGCCCACCAGCCCAAGGAACCTTGGATTGGAACCTAGGTCCGGATGTCACATCAAGAATTATATAAATTGAAATATTATGGTTACAAAAATAATTATATCTTTACTATTCACCTAAAAGATATATTATTTCAGAAAATTACAAAAAAAACCAGCCTTGGATAATTTCGACAAGATGATGCTCAAAATGACATTAATTTGATAATTTCATTCTATAAAAAGAAATTTTAATGTTTAATATAAAATAATGTTTTTTTGTAAATTACATTAAAATACCATTTATTAAAAATGTTTTTATATTTTCTTTGAGTTTTAAACATTGATATTTATTTTATAGAATTATATAACATATATTTTCTTATATTACTCAAGTTAAACACTATTTATGTTACATTTTATTATATTAGGGTCAAATTACTATTCCAAAAGTCATGTTACTATTCTTAGTGGTGAGCTTACTATTAACAACTGTCATGTTAGTATTCTAATTATCACATTACTATTAATGTGGTCATATTACGTCCAATATAAACTATATCATTCCTTTAATAAAAATTCACTATAATTCCTCCCCATGTTCAATATTTTCATTTTCTAATATTTTAATGAGTTTTTTGTTATTTTGTTTCATTTACGTAGTTTCGTTCATGGGGGTGGTGATTCTAATAGATTAAGGTAATCTAAATTTTCATATTCTACTATTCTACTATTCTATTTTTTGTCTCGTTGTAATATATGGATTTTAAAGGGGCTTAGTCATTGACTAATGTAATGATTTCCATTAATGAAATAATGAGTTTTTATTTTCTATATATTCTCTATGTATAAACTATTATATAATATAGCACAAATTTATTGAGAAAAAATATCATTTATAAAATCTGTGTCTTTATATTCTCCCCAATTTATAAAATTTTCCATAAAATTTTAACTCATATTTTCAATTGAGAATAGATGAGGATACTATGTTTTATCATTTCCTCTAGTTACTATATCGCCTCTTCACATTTAGTGTTCTTCCACGATACATTGAAAGTTATAGTTATCTGGTTGCATAGAACAATGTCTCTATGGTCCAAATTTGAAACTGGCTAATCCCCCTAAGATTGGTCATTCTATAATTGTAGCACCTTCAGATTCATTAAATGGGATGGATCAAGTATGTCCTTCTTTAAGAGAGATACGTGGAACACTTCAAGAACCCAATCCTTGTTTGGATCATTCCTTAGTACATTGTCTCTACGGTCCAAAATCTTCACTTGTTTCTCCTTATAAGATTGGTCATTATCTAGTTGCACCAACTTCAGAGTTAGTACATGTGAGAGATCAGGTATGTACTTCCTTAAGAGAGATACGTGGAACCCATCTTGAACATAATTCATGTTTGGTGGAAGTGTTAGTCAACAGGCCACTAATCATATGTGACCAATGATCTCGAAAGGGCAAATTTACCGAGGGATAATATTTAATTTCTTTCCAAACAACATGAATCTATTCCATTGTGACAATCAAAGGAATGATTTGTCTCCAACATCAATCTCCATGTCCCTTAGATGATTTTCAACATATCACTTCTTCGAACTAGCGGAATATTTTGTATGATATTGTATGGATTAAACATTATCCATCATATCTTGTGCAATATTAGGTCCATGTAGATATCATTTACTAATACCATCACAATAATTAAGAGTTCTACATTGATTCCTATATAGAGATTCATATGGATTGATTTGAATACTCGATAGTAGAATATGTTGTTGAATGAAAACTCAACCAATGGGATATGTTAATACCACCCTCATTTAATTTCCATCATGTATGATATAAACATGTCCTTGGGTGTATAAATGGTTGTTTTATATTGGTTATCAATTTGGGGGAGATAGCTTATACTAAAATTCAATTCATTATTCAGATAATGTTGAATACTTCTCTAGAATTTATAATTGAAACTCAGATCATGATCAAACATGATCAAAAGTGGTTCCCCATGAAACTGTTCCACCTCATTCATGTATATCTTACCATGTTGTTCTAGTGATATATCTACCCAGATAATGAGGATGTGGGTATTTTGGTGAGTCAATCCACTACAACCCGTATCACATTAATTTTTTTTGATATCATTGAGAGACCAATGAAAAATTCCATAATAATATTCCCCCATTATTATATGGGAATGAGAAATGGTTTCATAATCCACTTTGACTTCCATCACTCTACTTTTACTTTCTAGAAAACCAAGAACATTGAGGTGTTCTAAAAATTCTACTTATTCGTGTTTTCCCAATGGAAGTGGTCTAAAATATCACAATACATCTTGGAACATCTATATTGGATAGATAAATTTGAATAATGTAAATATACAGGAGAAATGTATTTATCTCTGGTGATATAGCCACAAAAATTCTAGTTCCAAATCGAATGACATTGTATTCATCAATGTGGAACTCATTAATCTCCCCTTAAAATTCTATTTTAACCTTCTTTTGACGCTCTATAAAATACCCTTATTCATCATGGATATTTCTTGGATAAATGATTGGATAATTATTTGGGAAAGGTAGTATTTATTCATTTTCATTAGTATTTATAGATCCATATTTTTCATATTCAATAAGATAGGGCCTTTTTACATCCACATCATTGATAGAGTAGTAGGTTCTTTTCTACTAAGAACATCAAATACCATGTTCCCATTTCTAGGATGGTAGTAAATAGAGTAATATTTTTCCTTGATAATCTGTAACATGTACTCAGAAAAAAGTTGATATCCTTCTTTTCAGATGTTTTATTTAGACTCTTATGATCTATATATATGTCACACTTCTCACCATAGAGGAATTTCTACCAAATTTGTATGTAAAATATCACAGATGGTAACTCCATTTCATGTGTTGGGTAGTTTTTATCATGGATATTCAACTGTATTAATATATATGCTCTCAATTTTTCATCTTTCATGAGTATACAACCCATGACTTTATTTAAATAATCACTATATATCACAAAACATTTTACACTTAATGGTAGTGTGAATAAAGGCACAATAATTATTTTCTTGTTTATCTCTTAAATTATTTTCTCACATTTATTTTTCTAGAAAAAATTTAACACTATCCATGTTATATTTTTTATCGGTTTAGAAAATTGGGATATATTTGTAACCAAACTTTTGTAGTACTCAGCTAACCCAAGAAATAAATGTATTGTCTTAACACTAGTGGGTCTACTCCATCCCTCAATTTCCTTTTTAATTTAAGGGTACACAAAAATTCCATCACATTTGATCGTGTGTCCCAAAAATATGATTTTTTCACCCAAGATTAACAAATGGTGAAATTAGAATACATTTTCTCCTTCCTTAATTTCTCCAACACAATTCATAAATTCTATTCATGTTCCTCCTTCCTCCCAGAGTAAATGAGAATTTTATCAAGAAAGACTACAAATTTTTTCAAGGTAGTATATAAAGACTATATTCATAAAATATATAATGATTGTAAGGGAATTTATAGGACTGAAGGGAATAAATTTGAACTCATAATGTCCATACCTTATATATGAGGCAATCTTATGGATATTTTCCTTCTCCACCATCAAATGATGATATATAGAATGATCATACATCTTTGAGAAGTATTGTTATCTTTATAGTTGATCAAAAAAATCATTAATACTTGGTTGGGGATACTTTTTGATTATTGTTATCTTATTTTGATTTTAGTAATAAATATAAAACTGCATTGAGCCATCTTTTTTATTGATAAAATTATTTCTTCACCCCATGGTGATGCACTAGGGCATATGAACCCTTTCTCTAAATTCTATTATAGCTGCTTATTTTACACCTACAGTTTGATCAGGGCCATTATGTAGGGAAATTTTGAGACAGGATTGGATCCTAGTATAAGACCAATTGATAACTCTACACCATAATCTAGGGGAAGTTCAGGTAACTCTTTGTGAAATCAATCATTGTATTACCTCACAATGGGCATTTCCTCAAGGTTAATGATTTCCTTAGACCCAACCATTTATTAAAAGTATGCTTATTAATAGGGTATAATCACCCAAACTAATGACATATTTTATTTTATTGATAGTTGATGTGATTTATAAATAATGAAATACCATATACATCCAGTACAGTGTCAAATTCCACAAAGATGATTATCATGAGATTCACTGGAAGAATATTCTGACAGACACTAATATGAGAAGAGTCCAACAATTGGGTTTCATTGATCACACCAATTGGTAATTTTATGAATATATCTATTTCATGATATCAATATTTTGGATAAAATGATTTATAAATAATATAGAATAAAAATTAATGTAGAGAACCATAATTAAATAATACATTTTCTATTCTTGAGAGAATATGAAGTGTACCTTATAAAACATCATTTCTATGTTCCACCTCAATGGTTGTGATGGAATATGATTTAATATTATCTTTAGAATTTAACAGTTTATTATATGGATTGTACTCAAATTACATTGGTTTAGTGAACTATATTTCATAATTACTTTACTCCATGTAGTAGAATTATTGAACCATGAGTGGTTCCTATCTTTCCTCCATTATGTTGGACGAATTCTTCATGCCTCTTCGACATTAATGATTTTGGTGGCCTTTTATCCTACACATGAATAATTTCATTTTTCCTTTAAGGAAATTTACATGATGCTCCTGCCCACATTTTTCACATGTGGGTGTTTGGATCATCATTCCTACTTTTTCATATTACCCACTAGCTTGAAACTCCATATTTCATTTATTATCTCAATAACCATGGTACCATTTTCAAACTCTATATCTACTTTGAGATCACATCAAAATAATTCTTCAAAATTTTAAAATTCTGAGACACATAGAGTGTTTTCAACAAGTAGTTTTAAACCACTAAAAAATTTATCTATTTATTTTATCATTATAAACAAAATAACTGAGGCCTATCATTAAAACCTTGTGAATATTTCTTCCTAAGAAATTAAAAATTAACCGTAATTTTTTAATTTGCATTAATTCTCTCTGTAATTTTTTTTAACAAGGTCCAGTTAAATACTTGTTAATAAATAAATTATTAATTTATTCCCAATTCATTTATTACATATCATCGTTTTGATTTGTATTCTTTGTCAATTACCTTAATTGATAAGACTCTCCATCTAAATGATAAACAGACAAAGAGAATTTATACTTCTAAGAATAGTGGAGCATCAAAAAGTTATTTTCCATGAAGTTCACCCACTATTCCATGACATTTGGATCATAAGATCCACGAAACATAGGGTGGTGATTACTACATGAAGGACTTAATAACTATTTTATCCTTATTAGATGAAGAATTATTCTCCACATGGTTCAATTTATTGTCAATAGCCTGAGACTGCTAGGTAAGAATCACCATGTTGTTTTGAATCCCATTTCTATTTTCATTGGTAATATTGTTTACAAAAACATTTTATTGTCACACAAATGGGTTATTGTTCTAGTTTCTACGGGTTTCCACTAGTTTCTAAAATAAAAAAGTTTTATATGAAAAAAATTCAGAAAATCATGTATAAATTATTTATTCTTATGTGAAAACTAATTTTTTATTCATATCTTATAGGTTCCCTATGTTATTGTTTTTATAAAATGCTAATTATAGGATGTTACTATATACATAGAATTATACTTATGGTTTTCATTAAAATTTTCTAATATTAATCCTCAAATTAACTAAATTTTTCTCTGATACAAACTACAGTGGCCCAATCATTTCTTATATTACTATTACATGATTTCTAAGACAAATAATATAATATTAAAATAATATTTGATCTAGTGGTTTAATATATTAGAGAAATTAGTCTTATATATCACTTTTAAATAGTAAAACATAAATATTAATTAAATTCCTCTTCTTTATCCTCCCTATATATCTTACATTCTCTTTAGTACATGTAACCACCTGATGATATACATCAATGAAAGGGATGATCTAAAAGCTCAGTAAGGGGAGGAATAAGGGACATGAGTCAATAGTACATGGGTGAGCATAATCAACATCATCATATTGTAATAATAAGAACAACATTATAATCCTAATAGAAACATTTGATAAATGCATGTAATGTGGAATATTAATAATAATTAAACATCATAACATAGTGGTCAAATACAACACACTTTTGTGAACAAAAGTAACATCATGTTCATGCGTAACATATGTGCTTAAATCATAACATCATAATTGTAGAAAACTATATAATCATGTTCATATTTAATACATATAATATCATGAGATATATCATATTACCGAATGAATTTATGGCCTATATAATTCTGAGACCACCTGTCACATCATTATATGCATATAATCACACATGCCACATAGAACGCAAAACAATCATACCAGAAATCTTAGTCAGAGGTGAACCTCTAAACATTTATTAAAATAAAGGTAACGTACAGAAGGCCAACCCACAAGTCAATAATAGAAACTACATTCCATCAATATCAAGCTCATCACCACCTCCATGATCAAGAACTTCATCCACAATCACTGATTCCCATTACAAGATTTCATACTACTTCAGAACCTTAGTATACTTCTTTATAATATTTAACCGCTCTAATGAGAGTAATTCATTAGTCGTTTGCATTCTATTATTGAATGAATTAGGGGAAATCATCTTTGGAAAATAAGAGTAATCCTTTCTCAGCCTCCTTCGCATCAAAGCAAGCATCTCCTTCTGGTTCCTAGATAGCATATTCTTCCCTCCCTAGACAATATCACTATACGAGGCCCTAGCCATGCCTCCATAATTCTCCTTTTCACTGTCACTAATGTCCCCCCATTTTCCATTAGTCTGGTTATCCTGATAAATCTGCAACTGGTTCTGTTGGAGCAGACTATTATTGTCAATTACAGCAAAGCATTGTGGGTTGTCCATCACTTCCTTACCTTCAAAAATCTATTTTTTATTACCTCATTCACTACAACATCCTCTTTCAAAATTTCCCTAGATTTCATGTTGACACGATCCTACATAACCTTCACCACACCCTCCTTATTCAACCCCTGAAACCAATGTCCTGTGGGAACAGTGATCATCACACATTCATTATCAAGAGCCCAACTATGGAACCCATCACAGCAACCCTCTGAAATCCTCGTCAAAAGATTATCCCCACATACAGGAGACTCCAAGTTTCCCTACACCCCAAGCTATTTTCCATTAGACCAAACACCCTCCCTACTACTTACCTTATGAGCCAGGAACACCCTTACAAGAGACACCTTTGGAAACAAACTGCTTCACACCATCCACCACCCTCAGATCCGATTTTAGCCTGTCAAAAAACTACATTGACCAATAGATTGGAATATTATAGTGCCTTCCTTCCCATAGTGACAACATCATGGTTCTCAGTACCCGAAACTATAACATGAGCCACAAAGGGCATCTGTATTTACCCCTCGCATGACCTCACCATCATATTAGACTTCATCCTCCTACCTTCAAAATGACAGTGTGACACCAGATACCCTAGGCAATAAAAGTTTGAGAAGTAGTTAACCCAGGGCTAAAAAACCATGACATGTTTCCATGTAAACTCTGTACTAACAACAATCCAAATCCACTCCACTGTGGGCTTTGACATGTCCACCTCTACACAAATGCGCAGATTGATCGGGTAACTCACTATAGAGGTGCAGACATCTGAACATAGGAATCGACCCACCATATTTCCAATCATGTGGATGATTTTCAGATTTGTAAAGGGTAAAGGAGGTTAAGGAAAACTTACACATGTAAAAATGGAGTATGGGTCACGATTCTTGAAAATTTCGAACCTCTTTCGTCGAAGGAAGAACTTGCATCCGCTGCAACATCGAGGAGCATTGGACTAGGCCCGTATCATATCATCCTCTGAGGAAAACTGTATCATGAGATGCTTCTTATCAAGAAGACCCACAGTTGTACGGTCTTGCAGGTCCCATTCACCAAACACAAAGCAATCAAAATCATCAAATGGCGGTCGTCAATGGTTGAAGAGGGCCATAATGTCAATTCCACAATGATCGATGCTTTATGGAACTTCGACCAAGAAATCAAGAGCTAAGGGACACCAAGATGCATGCTAGGTACCTTGGGCTTTGAGAAATCATCGGGAATTCTAGAAGAGAACAAGGGTTGGAGAAAGGAATAAATGGTTTCGTCAAGCTCAGTGGCGGGAAAAACAAAAGCATGCTCTCCCCTCCCGCCTCTGAGAAGGTGGGGGGGACTCCACATCAATTATTTAGGGTTTCATCGCCACTAATTTCCATGCTCTACCGCTTCTCTCATCGTAAAACAATCATATTCACGAAATAAAATCATTGAAAGGATGAGGTTTAAAAAAGGTTTCATAATGAATTATAAATTTAATAAACCATTAGGGTTCCAAAATAAATGGGGAAAATCATATTTTAACATAAATCATCATCATTATTTAGCGGGTAAGAAATAACTCAAGAGGGGTCCATGCAATGTTTTTGTTTATTAATGAAATTTTGAAAAATATTTCAAAATATCTTAGAAAATATTTTGAATGTGTATAAAAATGTTTATCAATATAAAAAGGATAGTGGTATTGGGAATAAGTTTTAAGTAAATTTTAAGAACAACCATGTTGAAAGTAATTTGAATAAGAGATAACCCAATGATATAGAGATTGGGTTTGAGAATCCCCTTACCTTAAATCCTGCTTTATTTCCTCACTTTTATACCTCCTGAATAATAAACATATGTTTATTAAAACAGTTAACATGATGTTAATAATATTTATTCTATTCAATATTTATAAACTATAACCATTCGATTTTATTTCTCAATTTCCATTGTTAATGGTCAAACATTTTTATATTATACTATATTCAAAATTTCCTATCTTTCATTGACTTAATGATCCTTCTTAATTGATATTGAAAAAATTATTAATATTTCCCCAAGAAGCTTATAAATTCTTTTATTTATACATTTATATATTATAAGAAATTTATTTTGATCATCCCTAATGTATAAATATAAGAAAATATTTGGAAACGTCCCCATTTGAGGTTAACCGACCATTAACGGGAAATTGAACAAAGAAAAAGAATAGGAAGTATAGAGTATAAATACAGTGTAAGTATTTTAATTATATTAGGTTAAAAAAATTAAAATAATTTTAAAATAACACTCAATTAATATTAAAATATCTGTGTTTGAAAGGAATTAGGGAAAATAAGAGGAGAAGTGGAAAATGGGAGAAGATTTGATAGAAACTTCTTTTTTTCCCGGTGGTGATTCTTTTGTACGACACTAATACACATTAATTATTGTAATTGATTTATTCCAAAACATTCCTAAGAATTCTAGGGGTCTTTATAGAGTGGATTTTGGAAGATATTTTTCTTCAGTAAGTGGGGGATGAGTGGTTTTCCATGGGGGCGTAATTTACATTTTGGGAGAGGGTTTTTTAATATAAAATTTTGAATAAAATACTATATCTGAGATAAAACATTTAATAGTGTTATTTTTGAAATTTTGATTCATATTTTATTTATATAACATCATTTTAATAATTTCAATGACTTTATAATTTTAATTTATTAGTTTCAATAAATTAAATGGTGGAAAAATGAAAAAATAATATTTTTATGGAATACATTAGACTTTGGAAAATACTTTTTAGGTTTGGAAAAAAATTTGAATTTAAATTTCTTATTAAAACAACTATATATGTTTTGGGCAGATAAATCTTTTCTATAATTTATTTTGGTCATTATTACACCATGAATGATATAATTTAAAATGCATTTTTTACGAAAATAATGTGTTTTTAATATTCACTAAAAAATTGTATTATTTTATAAAATTAATAAATTATCCCTTAGACAATTTTGTTGTGTCTATTAAAAAAATGAAAATAATTTTTTTTTATAATTTTTTAAAATATGTAATTGTAATTTTTAATATAGCAATTATTTTTTTCTAAAATACAATAAAATACAATTTATTATAAAGGTGATTATAATTTATTTGTGTTTATAATATTGATATTTATTTTATGGAATTAGAATACTTATATTTTCTTAAATTCATAATGAATTTTTTTTTACATTTCACATTATTATGTTGAGTTCAAAATACAATCCAATGATTAGGTTACTATTCCCAATAATCAGTTTATTATTCTCAATGTCCACGTTACTATTTCAATGGATAAATTAATATTCCCATGTTTATATGGCCTCCTATAAATAAAAATTTATTATTTCATTAAATATTCACTAAAATTCATCATAAGGCTCTGTATCTTCATTTTCAATGATTTCGATTGGTTTACAAATTTTTCTTTCTTTTCAATAGTGTTTCTGTAGGGAATGATTCTAGAAAATTGAGGTGATCCATAATTTTCCATTATACTTTTCTTATATTTTATTTTTATCCCCTTCTAATATTTGGAGTTTTTATGGATTTACTCCTTGACTAGTGTAATGATTTTCATTAATAAAATAAAGTGTTGTTTGTTTCCCTTTATCCAATTTGTTTAAAAAACTATATAATATAATACATATTTATTTAGGACACAATTATCACTTATAAAATAGGGGTCATTAAGGAAATATTTATCTTACTTTGAATAGTGAGAGCCTTTTTCAAATTACATCTCCTCACAAGTTCTTTATACTACCTTTGAAGATAGACTTCACCTTCTCAAGGTACTTTATAACACCAAGAAATTCTTCCTCCAGATAAGAATTTTATTGGGTTTCACAGTAATTATATTTCTTCACTTCGTTATTCCTAACCTTCTTACTTGCACAAAGTAGACAACAAAATTTCCTTCCTCATCCTTCATCTTAAAATAGTAATCCAGATAACTTCATCTGATCTAGTTTATCTGATATCATTCATCTGATGGCTAGTTATTCGATCCTTCTTCTTCAAACTATTAATTTGATACCTAATGATAAAATATTTGTCCAGTATCTTTATAATCCTTTCTATGATTTATACATTATTTGAAACCTACCCATACGATTCTATATCTTTCCTTTCTGTCGGATAAGTCCATCTGATAAAGTTAGTCTTTTATTTATATGCATCATGATTATTTATATAATATCTCTTCTTTCTTTGTTCAACCAGTACTTTCGTTCAATCTAGTGCTTTAGCTCCATCTATCACCCAATAATCCATTTGATACTTACTCTCACAAAAAATCATCCTAAATGAGAACATATCTTAAGTTTCATGATCAAAAAATTCTTATGGTGTAAATTATTCATCACTTCAGATCCCTCACAAATGAGAAATAATCCAAAAATTCTTTATACTATTACAACCCTTTGTATTGGTGCACTTAGAAAAAAACTAGATCAAAAATATCTTTTCCTTCCTAGATCAAATCCAAATTTTGAACATACCAATCATTTTTATTTCATTGGGAATATTTCTTACTCATTATGGAGAACTTGATTCACTAAAAAACTTCCTCAAAATATGTTTTATAGAATAAAAAATCTTCATCATTATTTTTGATACATTGAATCTTTAGTAAAAATTCTATATATATTATTTTTTATCATTACAAAATCTTCATAAATACCTTCATGCATTCGGTTTGAAACAAATTCCTTTCAAATATTATATCTGGTGATTTATAATTACATCATAGGAATATCAAAATATATTTTCAAAGTAACTTTTGTTGAATGATGAATTTCATAAAAACATTCTTCTAATAAATTATTTATTCTAATTATTCTATTCAGTATTCCATTTGAACGTTTATTCAATATACTTTTTTTGGGATATTCCTCGAACTGATGGGTTCTCATATTCTTGTTATTTTTATTCTATCCCTTGAAACATTATAGGTATGAACATATCCTTCTATCGGATAGATTCATAGAACTATTTTGTATTACATTGTAATAATATACCCCATGGATTTCTAACAAATTATGATATAAATTCACATAGAAATTTTGTCTGGTTCATTATATTTGGAATCCTCAATAACCACCATCCAGTAATCTTGAATGAAAACATTTGTTTGTTGTAACATTTTTGATCCATTCATCTGATGAAATCTTGTTTCTTGTTTCATTTTTGTCCGTCCAATGAAGCCTTTTCTGTCTCTTGAACTTACTTGATTTTTTTAGAATCCCACCATACAAAACGTCTTCCTCTGATGGATTTTGAATTAATTATTTTATACCGCAACACCATTTATAACTATTAACATGATACAATGAGTACCATAATATTTTCTAAAATCATTTTTCCCAAAAGTATTCATCTTTTTATTTCACTCAATCCTTTGATATTCCATAACATTGTTACAACTTCTAAATAATTCTATCATAGAGGAATTCATTATCTAGTTTCAACTTCTTCAACACTTCATTGAAACTTATTTAGTTCAAATATTAATCTTTTTAAAATTTCATCTAATGGAATTCACACAGTTATTCGTTCATGTTTAGCATGAATCAAAATAATAAATCATTGTTATGTTTGATAAATTAATAACACTACGCTTAGAAGAAACTTATTTTTTTGTTATAACATTATCATTCCAATTTTATTTTAAAATACATTTTGCCAAACAATTTTTTGCTTTCCTTCTGATCAATTTTATATGTTCACATTAGTCTGACATTATTGTGAGTGATCCTTCAGTGTCTTCCTATACTTTATATTATTCAATTGGTATTGGAAGATTTTTCTATCTGATGGACACTCTGGCTGATAGAATTGTTTGGAAACCTTTATCCGATAGTGATTCTTAGAAACCCTTACATCGCTACCCTTATGCAACCATCCTATTACCATAACACATGTATTAGAAATATTAGTGTACCTATATGTAGTTATCAAGTTAACTTTATTCTTCTTTTATATACCCTTACATAAATTCATTTAAAGTGATAAGGTTCCTTTACACAGTTTTGAGCATGAAATTTATGTACCTTTGAAACACACATCCGATTAACTCGATCCGATAGATTTATTCTTCTCATATTTATATGATTGTTTATATATAATTAATTCAGTTTTATTTCATCTACCATTCAGATGAACTGTCTCAGTCCATTCATATTTAAAAACATTTTAACGAAACTCCTTAAAGAAACATAATCCATTTTAATTATAACACTTATTATGTAAAATAACTATGGAAACTACCCTAATATTAATAAAAAATGTGCTTCTCCTCAAACAAACACATAACATGTTCTAGAACAAAATATTAAATCATTAATCATTATAAGTAAACTTAAATTATTCAAAGATAGTTCTTGAAACAATAATACATGAGGACTTATTTTCCTTCCTTATTTAGTTAATAATCCAAGTTATATAATATTTCTTAATAGTCTTAGATACTTCATCTAAACCTTCAAGTTATTTCTCCTTTATAACTTATTCACCATGACACCAATGAAATAGTTCTATTTCATTGAAAACCATTCAATACCAATGAAAACCATTTTAAACAAATAAAAAACATACAAAAATTGGTCTCTTACCCACCCCCCCCCCCTTATTTTTTGGTAATAACTTCAATGTGATTTATAATTGTATATGTCAATATATGAATATTTATCTTCTTTCTCCCCCCTTATATTTTCTAAAACTTATTTTAAATTTTTCTAAAATTTATTTAAATGAAATGAAAAATTTCAGGGGAAAACGGTATCAGGTCATACATAAGCTACGTGACATCCATTATTTCCCTCCAAGTCTACATGAGATATGCTATGTGTATAAAAAAATATTTTTTGATTTAAAAAATGAATAAATCATTTATTAACTAATCCTGATACCAAATTGAATGAGAAATCATAAAATTATCTTCATATGATGTCAACTTTTATTCTAGTATGATGATACATAAAAGAGATTTGAAAAATTTTCTAAGAAAGATCAACATAAAACACTAGAAACTACCTAAAAAATTGATCCAAAATATTTAAGTGAAACAAGTAGGATAAATGGAATTGGGGAAACTTTTCATACATCAACTTTTCTTATTTTATTTACTAATTAATTTTTACTCCCATTTTATATATACCTCTATCTTGATTAACTAAGGATGGGAGATTTATATACACATACCTTTATAAATTACATGATTTTCAGACACATTCCGAACTAATTATATTTTCTTGAGATAATGATACTACTGGATTATTTAACATTATTATCATTTTTCTCCCTCAAAGGGAAATTCATTAAAATATTTATAATGAATAATATATTTAAAATATATTTTTTAGGTAATTATTTTCAGAAATCATTTAAATGGGTATATTCTTATGTGGTTTTCCAAAAAAATTCGTCATATTCACCGATGATGCTCTCTTCATAAATATTTTTAGTGAACCATCACAAGAACCATTCTAAAATGAAAACACTATTAGATTGATCAAACAAAGTTGGTATCCAATCATATTACTTAGGTTATCCACTTGAGTATCTACCTCACCTTCAATTAACTATTTTTTAAGTGAAAATACCAAACCCATAGATTAAGGGAATTATGTGGATCCTTCTTTCTTCTTAGTTTAAACATAAGGGTTGAGATATTTTTCTCAACCAGTTTTATATATTTTCCAAAATATTTACTCTTGAACTCAGGAACTTCAATTACAATTGAGAATTTGCGGATATTATCATTTCTTCAATTTATTTGACGGTGAAACTACATTCTTCCACAGATTTTAAAGCACTCGTATCACATGGTATGAATCTAATCTTATTAAAGCGTTCTTCATTTTCTAGAATTATTAAAAAACAATTTTTATGATTGTATCCAACAATATTGAACCTCACACATAGATCTTCACCTTCATGTAGAATCTTTTCTACATGTATATCTTCTGTTTTCCACATTATTTCCAAGTAATCTAGATAGATAACTAAGATATCATTAGAAAAATTGGAATGAATATTAAATTTCCCACATAATTAATTTTGTGTTCATCCTTTTAATTATTTCTTTTTTATTATTCACCTTTCATTAACTTCATGGATTTAAAATCCCATCCCTTCTCACATTTCTTCCATGAAATATTCTTGAGAGTGTTTTTGTTAACAACATTGTTCTATTTTATCCCCAATGTTTCTACTTCATTATTTTTTCACTTTTGTGCTTTTATTTTCTTATTATATTTAGATACATGTCTAGATGTGCATGTAAAAATATTATGGCCTCTATATTTTCCAACAACATAGGTATTTTCAAACATTCCAAATCCATTGGAAGTTTTCTTACACTATGTTTTTTTCTGATTTACCTCTAGCTTTCTCCCGATTAATCTGGAATTATTTTTTCATTTTTTATTTAGAGGATAATAAAAAAGCAAATACACAATTCTAAAATTTATTTTAGCACCATCATTTTCCCATAAACCATGAGCATATTATATCTACTATATGACGTTTTTGGGTCTTCTTCAAAACTTTTTTGGATCTTTTGGGGGAATTGGCTCTAAAAATCGTTTTCATATCCACCCCATCCATGGTAGTAGAATTATTATCATTTTTATTCATCTTGTACATATATAGATTCCTTTCCCAAACTACACTATTTATGAAATTATATTTAGAAATATTATTAGAAAATGGTATGAATGGTACCTTTTTGATCACAACTGGTTGAGATAGATCATTAAATGAAATCATTATCTTCTTATCTCATGTTGGAGGTATTTCAACCTTATAATCCTCTGGTGATAATTGTGTAGTAGGAAAATTTTTATCCTCATTTTTGGATGTCTTAATATGTGTCTTCAATGGATTAGACAAATTAACTTCCAATTGTAGACATCTCATATTGAGGGTGTTTTTTTAATCTTCAATAATAATCACATTTTCTTCACAAACCTCATAAATTATTTCATCTTCCTCTCCCTATAGATTAAAATTGTTTTCTAACAAAAAATGAAGTTCTTTTATATTCGTGGATTTTTCATCTAATTATAAGTACGTTATAACAATACTACTTTATATCTTTTCTTTATGTATGTGGATATTTTATTCTAGATTATATTGGAATGCATCTTTCTCTTTAACTTCATAGTGCCATCTACTTTTAGATTTTTGATAACTCATTTCCAGCTCCACCATTCTTAATTAAAAGGCTCCAACTAGTCTAGATACCTATATACATATTAGAATTTTCTCTTGAAAAGGCTTCTTCATGTTATCTACTTCTTCCTCTAGATGGGTGATCTCTTCACCTATACGTTGGAAGACTCCAATAATAAGAGAGAATATTTCTAGGGGAACACAATGAAAAATAAATTTCAATACATCAAATGACAAATTTTTAGATGTTTTTGATTTATCACCATCACAACTTATGATAGGTTCTTCTTATTAGGGATAGTTGATACAAGAATTGTTACATGCCTTATGATCACAAAAAATACTTTAGGTAGGAGTGTTACCTTCTCCTTCATTGAAATTTTAACCACCTATAATTTATTTCCAAGCTTGATATTTATTCGTTGTTAACAAGGCATATAGAATCTAATATTTTCTATTCTTTAGATAAGCAGGATCTTTTATTTAGTTTTATTTTCTCTTTATTTTTCATGTTCATAAAAGATAGGGTAGAAATAGAATTCTTTATATAGATAACTAAATCCCAAAAAAAAAATAACATCATTGTTAAAATATAAAAGTTAATCAAATCTTCAATAGATAATAACTTCAATATTGAGAATTAAATATTGGAAAAATCTATCTATTTCCACTTGAGGGGACTAATTTGAGATTTAATCAACATTTATAGTGGGAGGGGGTAAACTAGTGTGGGGAAATTTTTGGAATTTTATAAATTTTATCTATTTCTCCTCTTAGACCTATTATGATCTTTATTCTCGTATTCTCTTTTCCTTATCGTATATGTGTATAGGAAATTAGGTGATAGAAGGAACATTATATTTTCAAAAGGTTAAATATTCAATAAGAGGAGACAATATTTGACACATATGGTTATATACAATACAAGGATTCTATAATATAATCAGATACCAAATATAGTGGAGTGGAACGAAATTTATACTTATCCAAGTGAGAGAACCTATAAATTATAATGTGAGACAGAAAAATATTATTCCCGAGACTGGTGATATCCTTGTACAACATGAAGATCAATGTTTTTTTATTATAATACATACAAAGTCAGTATTCACCTTATTCTTGTTGTAATTTGTAACATTGGGAAAGTATTACCCTAGATTCAACTTTATTGGAAGTAAAAATGATGCTTTGTTATTAAATTCATTATTATTATCTTTATTGCATTCACAATAGTATGCAAGAAGCTTTCCTTCTTTTTCCTTGATCTAGAAATTTTCTGCTCGTAACTTTATATGATCCTATCCATATAATGACGACTCATTAGTTGAAAATTAATCTCATCCTTCTTGTTCACCATATTCACTAGATAACATATGATAAAATATTTTTTAACGAATCAATCTAAACTATTCTTTTTCTTCATCCTTTATCTGGAACCTGCCTGTATGATTCTCTATTTTATATGTCTATCTAAAATGTCTTTCCAATTATTTTAATCCCATATTGATTTTATATGTGATAGTTTGTTAGATCGTTCTTAATCCTTTATCCATATGAATCTTCTGTTCCATAATGTGATTTTCCTTTTTCCATTACCCTGTGACACATACAGTAAATATTTTCACAAAACATTATCCCAAATGAGATTATATCTGAAGATTCATGACCCAAACATTCTTACAATGAAAATTATTCAGCAATTTAGTTCCTTCACAAGTAAAAAGTTTTCCACACATTTTCCATACTATTTTAACCATTTATATTGGTGAATTTTTTTAAGAAAGCATGAGTTCTCAAATATTATTTCCTTCCTTGATCAAATATAAACTTTTAACTTCCCTATTATTTTTATTTTGCTGTAACACTTTATTAAATATTATGAAACATTTGAGTTTTTAAAAAACATCCACAAACATCATTAACTTTTCTGAAATCACAAATCATTTTCATTATTTTTGAATAATTGAATGTTCAGCACAAAATTACCATATTTAATTCATGTAGTTAAAAAACATCATAAAGTCCATCATATATTCTATTAGGGAAAACATCCTTACAAATATTTTATCCAATGAAACATTATCTAGTGTTCCATCACAACATCATGGAAACATCTTGAAACCTTTTTCAAGATACTTCCTATTACCCTATGAAATGATCTATAACATTCATTTGATAAATTATTTATTCTGAAGACTCTTTTAGAACATCTCTTTAAAAATACATTCAGAATAATTTCATAATCGTATTCCTATGTAACATGTGCTCTCAGATGTTAGTTTTCCTCTATCTGATGAACTCTTAGAGTTCATCTCTTCTTATTCAATATGAGGGGTTCCTGGAACCATATTCGATAGAGCTTTAATACTCATCCTAATTTTTTGGACCATTTTTTATGATAACATAACTCATAAACTTATATCCAATGAAATATATTCATAAACCTCAAAAACATATGTATAATCATCTTGCATGGAAACATTAATTCGGTGTACTATCTCTAAATCATACATCCAATAACAACCTAATTGTTTTTCCGATGCTCATTATTTTGATCAACCCTCATACATCAGTTTTACTTCCATATATTGGATGAGGTTTACTCTATCTAACAGTACCTCATTAGGTGGACCCGAACTAATGTCTTCATACAAAAAAACTCATTAAAACATTGAACTTCATATAATGAGTAGCATAAAATTTCCAAACATGATGTATATCTATAAATATACCTTTTTCAGTTTCAATTGATCCATTTATATTTTATAACATTTTTGTAACTTCTAATGACTTTATTTATAGAGGAATTCTCCATCTAGTAATAAATTTTTCAACACTCCACTGATGCTTCTTTACATATCATATTGATATTTGAAATATTCCATCTGATTGACTTCATAAATATATAATTTCAACTTTATATTTAATCACAAAAATAAATAATTTTTATTTTTGATTAATTAAGAATACATCACTTAGAATAAACTGATATTATTTTTTCTAAATATTCTATGTCTAATGTAATTTATTAATTCAATCAATTAATTTTTTTACTATTTTCATCCAATCGATTTTATCCACTCATATCATTCTGATATTATTGTTAATGTTCCCTTAGTGGTTTTAAAAAACAATTCTGATTTGAGTTTACATATTTTTCTATTTGATGGAAAATCTGTTAGATGTAATAATTAATAAACATAGTTTTTATAGTTCTTCTGGGAAGACCATACATGAATAACTTTATAAAAATATATAATTATCCTTACGCGGATATTTGAAATTTTGATGTACCTCTACATAGTACTCATCATACCTATATATAGGTCTTCACTACCCTTATGTATGTGGTTTTCAAGAGCCAAGGTTCCATTACATAGGTTTGGGCATGACCTCAATGCAACTTTGAAACATTCATCGGATTGACTCGGTATAGTAGGATTCATCAGATCATATTTTTATGATCTCATAAATTTAGTTTTCTGGCCTCTATATTTTTGGTTGTGCTATCTTCGTCTATCTAGCTTAACAAAATTCATAAGGAAACTTCATTAGGAAAATTCATATGTTCTTATTAGAAAAATCCTTAAGGAAACTACATAAGGAAACTTCGATAATGTTGATATAAAATGTGATTCTACAAAAATAAAAATAATACATGTTTTTGACATTATTAATTTCTCACTAATCCACATAAGAAAACTCATTGTTTTCAAATATATTTTTTGAAATAATAAGATTTGATGAATTCTTTTCCTTTATTCTTTATTCAATCATCCTTATTGTATCAACATTCTTACCAGGCATGGATACTTCCTCCAAAATTTCCAAAACCAACTTCTTTATAACTTATTAACTATATTTACATCAATAAAATATTTATATTTCATTGAAAACCAATGACAACATTTGAAAAAAAAATATTTCATACACAAAGTGGGATCTGCATTTTAGATTCCCTAGAGTGGTCTTATCAACATGAATACCCTTATTTAGAAAAATCTATAAAACTATCTACTTTCATTATATCAATAGTTTCTTGACTATAACCACTTCATCATGCATACAGTCTCTTTCTCCCCCTTATAACTCCATTTCCTGGAATTCCCAAACACCTTGGAATTTTTTCATTGAAAGTACACCCACATATTACATGTTAATTTTTTTATGAATTTCACAAATAAGAGTGAATCTCCTTGAGAGAAAACCAGTATTGGTAATTATACATCTATGTGAAACACCTTCAACTTTTGATGCTTTGGTGTTTTACCTTCCATTCAGAATGTTACCATCTATTTTTTCTAAAGATAAAATCCTTGAAAATTTTATACTCTTTGATTCAAGACGTCAATAGTACTTTTTTATTAAGGATTTGCATCTCCTTATCTCTAATATGATCAATAAAACTATGCCATAAACCCATTGAAGTTAAATATATGGAATTAATTTCCCCATCTAATTTAAACATTAGGTAGAGCGTATCATCCTTCACTCCTCTTTGATGACCATGGATCCATGAGAAATATTCCATGCACCATCCTTGAATGCTCTATAGAAACCCATGTCATTTCATTTCCTAATAAAAATTAATTCTTCTATAGTCATAGAATTTTCTAAAATTCCTTCATATACAACTTTACTTGGTTTCTTATTTGGAAAAAAACATCCCCTTTCACCAATATCTAGGTCATGTTGTCATCTATAAGATTCACCTTTCCAAATCTTTTGAAAGTATATTTTTTTCAAACTCCCTCTCCCATATATAGAATATAACTAAGATTTGGAGTCAATCACCCATGATTCTAATAAGAAAGTAGTATTTAAGAGTAATCTACCCTTATCATCATATATGGGAATTTTAGATCCATTTTTTGTTGTATAAATTTTAATGTTTTACCTCTATTAACTGAAATGATTCATGAGGTGGAATGTTCTCCAATAATTTTTACATAGGGTAACACCATACACTAATATAGTATTTCTCTCACTTCATCTTCCTTTACCCTTTGGGTGATATTTCTATCCAATAACACATCTTTTCCCCTCAGCATTGCAGGAATGTCTATAATGTTCCAAAATCATCTTATAAATAATATCCTCATTCCAGATTAGGTCCAGAATGTTTATGAAATCAATCTATACCATTACACTATAATTAATCATTATTGTGACAACCAGGTCCCTTTATTCATTGAGAGAAGAATGTATCAACAATTCATGGGTTGAGTCATTGAAGGTTACCTTCATCGATGCAACAAAATTGAAATCTAATTTAATTTTTTAATATGATCAGTGATAGATCTTCCTTATAACATTCATATGTTGTATAATCTAAAAAGATAGAATAATTTATTCATTGTTGTTGTATTATAATATATATAATCCAATTTATTTTTGAGTTATGATATTGTCTTCACTTATCATATGTTATATGCCACATTTTAATCAGGTGACATCATTATCAAACTGCATTCTTTATTTTCCAGCCTCTCATATTATTCTACTTTCCTTGATTTGATCTTGGATAAAATCAATGGATTACCAAGGTACTTCTATAGAATGGAATACTATATCTAAATCTTATAGAATCCAAAATCCATTCCATTATATATCTACACCCAAAACATATTATCATTAGATTCCATCCCTCAAAAACATGTGAACTACCACTACTTGGAAACAACGGAAGATTAGAGATTAAGATCTGTAAACCAATATTATCATTCAAGGAAACAGGAATACTTATTTTACTATCCCAATATCCAAAACACATTCATTAGGATACTGATAATTTGGAATCACACCAACCTTAAGAACTGATACCACTTTTTGGGTCCATGAAAACCTTATGGTACTCCACCAGAATTAAACCACTAGAAAAAACATGAAAAATAAAAAGATACAGAATGAAATACATAATACAATGTTGAGATATTTGAATACAAACACACCCAGTCAACTACACCACAATTTTAAATCTCTAGATAATAGAAAAATCATGAACAAATGAAATATTTGTAAAAAAACAATGTATAATAAAAATAAGGACTATATTCTAAAAACATGCATACCAATCCATAGGGTAATACTACTTCACTATTACTTAGGAATGGAATGATTACAATTATTGATTTTACATTAATTATTTATTAGAAAGTGGTCATACCCTATAATATATAAGTTTTCCCATCTAGTGCCTTTGTTCCCCACAACTATTTGACCTTTCTATGTCACTATCCACCTCAACCTATCTTCCTGAATGATCATATGTATAGTTATGGAATCCCACCACCTCAACGATGTATATCTATGAACTATTCCACATCTGAATATTTTTTAGATAAAGTACCCTTTGTATCATCTGATGGTCTAGACTTTTTGTGTTTCGTTTTTCTCTAACCTTCAGGATTCCATTTTCCTTTATCATTTGATTAACTAAACCTAATCACTAAAAATAATTTCTGTATCTAGTAATCAAAATAAATGAATTTGTATTTTTCCTCATAATGTTGTTCTTACATTCCACTACTCGAAAATGACACTCACACACCCTAAATAAGGTGGGAATAGTAGATGGACAAGTGGTGAATAAGGAGTAGCTGGAGGTTGAAGACATTATGACCCACTTCCAACACCACCTCTTAGAGGTACATTATAGGACCAGGGAGTTAGAAATCATGGAAATTGTTAGATATATTATATAGAGGGGTTTTACTAGGCTATTCCTGACATAGTTTGAGGTAATATCGCTATCTTCCCTTCACTATAACCTTTACTTATTTATGCATGTGTGATCCATTGTTCTTTTATTTTATCCCTTGTTTATGTGTTTGAAATCCTTGTGGATACCCTAGCCTAACCTATGTGGATAAATTCTTATATTGGAAGATGTCAAATGATCACCCACATTTTCTGATGATTCAAGATTACACTTTGGTGAAATAGGATTTCATGGGTCCTCATAGAGGTTGGTATGAATCCATATAATGTCATCTAAGATATAAAATATATATTATCAATATGTACATGAATTCACGTTTAGAATTGAAGAGTGCTTTGATATTGAGTTTACGGATCAAGGATTTAATTTATAGATGAGTGGGACCATTATTCAAGATATGTAGGGAATGAGTGTAGAAATTTATTTTCAATCACCCATCAGTTTGCAAGTTTGGTTATCAGTGTTGTAGATATTTTTTATTATTAGCTATTAGCATCCATAGATGTGTATACTTATATCCTACCAAAAGAATTTATAATATTTTCCCTACTTAGAGAGATCAAACTCTGTATCTATATGAACCCTAAAATGACGCTAATATCATATGGTATTTATTATATTGACCAGGATGAGTTTAGAGTGATGATGTTTTTTTTAAAAGGACCTATAGAGAACGTTTTCATCATAACTATTGTATCCCACTGGGCATCTCCAGTGTTGTTTTCCAATATGTTGATTGATATATGGAGAATTTTTATTTAATATAACAACCTAAATCAGGTGGAAATCAAGAAAAAATACCATCTATAGAGGATCCATGAAATATTAAACCAATTGAAATGAGATATGTGTTTCATGAATATTAATATTAGGTTTTGATATTTCCAATTATGGGTTTATGTGGATGGTATCTCGAAAATTTCATTCTAATTTTACATTAAGCATTCGGAGTTTTAGGTTAACCCCTTTGGCATGATGGACACCTAAAAAATGTTTATGGGCCTCATGAACGAGATTTTTTAACTTTAATTAGACCATTTCATGTATGTATTCCATGATGACTTTTTTTATACATTTGGAACAAGTGGTAAAGAATGTTGAGAAAAAATATTATAATACTATACTTTTTTAGGAGTTATTTAGTTATGGAATCTCATAAAGTGATAATTATAGATATATGAATTTCACTTCCTAGGTAATGTCATCTCAGAGGGTGGAGTATATGTGGACCTAGTGAATATAAAGGTAGTAATTTCTTGGGTCCACCTAAGAATGTGTTCAATATGTGTAGTTTTCATAGGTATGTTAGATTCTACAAGATATTGATGTCAAAATTCTCTAGGATTACTAATCCAATGAGTGCCCATACCTAATATTGAAATCCATTTTCTTGGTTTGTGTGATGTGAGAGTTATTTTGAAGTAATCAAGTGGAGGTTTATTAGTGCTTCTATTTTGAGGTTTTTAAATGATGGGTTTTATTACATTATGTTATTAAATTCCTCTAGGGATATTCTAGGATATTTGGTGATATAAAGGTTAGATAAGATTGATATGTCCATAAATTTATACCTCATGATAACAACATTGAAAACCATTATTTAGAGATCACATCAATAATTATTTACTAGAAAACATCAAAAATTTCCTTTTAGATAAGAAATATGTTTTCTATATAGATTATAAGAGTCTCAGGAACATCTTCCATTACAAATATATCAACCTATGGTAGATTCATTAGTCAGAATTTATATAAAACTATATCATAAAAATTGATTATAATACAATTAAGGGTAGTATGGTGGTAGATTTCTTAGACAAAAATCCCATTCTTAATTGGTATAGGAGGTTTTAGGGAAACTTGACTCAATGAAGTTGTCTTTAGGAGATGTGGGAGAGGTTTCTTATCTTAGTGGCCCCACTAGTCTTTCAATCTGTGAGGGAGGCCTGGTAACGATTGAAGGTTTTGGGCATAGTGGAAGTGTATATAGGGTAGTCTCTAAATCATACTTCTCTTATAATCAATGACAATTACAATATTTACATGATGAAGAACGTCGTGAAAAAAATTACATCAATGATTAATTAATAAAAATGATAGAACTAAGAAAAGTGGATCTTTTTATATATAAATTATAATTAATTTATTTAAATTAAAAAAACGTGTGTTTAATTTCTCTCTTCACTATTAATTATTAGATGTAGACCTCTTGTTGTATTTTTATTTCTAAGAGGAACAAGGGGTAGATTCTATCTAGAGGCGATCCACATGTGTTCTTTGAAACTTTGTTCATCATTGTAAAATTTAATGGGTGCTAGCATATATGGAATTAACATCCACAGAAATAATAATTAGTCACAAAAATACCCTTCTAGGAGAGAAGAAATCACTATGGTGGAGGAGGATAATAAATTATTGTTTTTGAGAGAATTCTAGGAGATGATATTACTATAACTTGATATAGTACTCTAGAATTTCATATGTATAATTATTATATTAGGAAGGGTTTTCATAATTGGGTTTGAATTATCCAAGGGTTAGATAATAATACTTATAAACAATCCCTTATGATTATCTTAATCCTTTATGAACCCCATTTCAAAATAGTAATAATAAATGAATTGTTTACTTGACTAAAACTAAAATCATTCATAAATTAGTATTATTTCCATGAATAAATAAATTTATATTTATTTAAATAATATTTAATATGAAAATTCTTATCCAAATGATAAACTCATTACATCAATCCTCTTCAATATTTCTTGGATTGTGAATATTTACTATTTCTTCATTTAAATAAATATAAATATATCATTCACAAGTGAAAAAATAAATACAATATTTACAAAAGTAGAAAATATATATTTATTAAATATTCATGTTACTAAATAAATATTTTGTTGCCTTATGAATAAATGATAATAGATAAATATTATGCATTCCCCTAACTAAATAAATAATTACCCAATGAATAAATATTTTCTAAATATTCATCTCAAAAATAAATTCTCTCAAATAACTGGTGATTGTATATTTTCAATCAAAACAAAATTAATAAGTATTAAACCACACATGAGAAGAATATTTAATTAACATGTTGAATTCATATATAATTTAATTGGGGTTTTGAATACACTTACTGTATGACCCTTTATTCCCCCATCTTAGTGGAATTTACCAACACCGCTTAAAGTTTATGGTTAGAATCTTGAATCATGAAAAAACTGCCTTAATGAAATAAGTTGATTTTGTAACGACATAAAAACTCCTAAAAACACATTCGCTAAAATATAATCTCTTTATCTTAATATCATTAATCGTGTAGGTCTCCTACTAGTATAATCAATATATTTTCTCAATATATCATAATTTTACTTTTTGTAATTTATCTTTCCAAGAAAATTCAACGGAAAAAAGGATTAATATGGAATTTTCATTTCGGTCAAAGGGATTAGGATATTAACATACAAAACAATTAGGAAGGGGTATATCCTTTCTCGCATTACTACTTAATGAACTCTGACTTTTGATACACCCAATGTATCTTACACTAACAAAATCACATGCCATCATGATTTTCATCAATACATCAAATTTTGTGACTAATAATATGCATTAATAACAAACTTAAATTATATGTATTTTTACACATTTTAGTAGATATTAACATCCAATGACACAAATAAATGTGTATTTTCTACTGGTGATCCTAGTTCTTATAATATCTTGCTCTAAATATTTACAAGGGTGTACACCATGAGAATGTGCTTGAAAGTACTATTATTATAAAAAATTTATAACTTGTGTCATTTGAATCCCATAAAATGATACCATTTAACTATAAAATTTATATTTAATAATATTTTCATGACAATTCTTGGTTCTCATCATAGAGGGGAACCACTATGTCCTTTTAGTTGTATAGTTACCCTTAACACATTATAGCATTCTATTTCATGTAGAATAATAATCTAGATGTAATAATAATTTTTCTAATATTCAAAACAATTAATATAGAAAATCATAAAATACATATAAATTGGTACTAGGAAACCAATTCCAATAAGGATACATCAACTGTGAGGTATTTTTATAACATTTATACTAAGGTGATGCACCAGATGGATTTTGAGAATATGGGGAGAACATAATCATCTTTTAGGGGTGGACAATGATCTCAGTCATGCTATAAGGGGAGGTGTTGATGGTGTTTGATAATCAAAGCTTGGTGATAAATCTAGGTTCGACTAATATGTACCAAGTACCCATATATATGTATTTTTGGTTTGGTATAGAATGAAATTTTTCTGAGTAAATATTATGGTGTTTCTCCTTTTAGTTGGTGAAGGAAGGGAACTAGGTACTAGATGGTTTGGAACGAACTCTTGAGGTTATAGTGAGGAAGTTAGTTGAAATATCGATGTAATTTATAATTGGACATAATTTTTAGTAAAGGTTCATAGTGCTATTTTGGTGATCATTGGAGGACTGACCATGTCCACCAACTTTCATTCCATTCATAAGTTTAGTTTGTTGGGGATCTTAGGATACTTGTATATCTATAGGAACATCTAATTTCACGGAATAACATCAATAATAATACATTAATTAGATAATTGGTTCATTTATCAACTATGGAGGAGCTTGTATGAATAATTTAGGACATATTTTTGGATGAATACAACATCACACCATTATAATGATAACTTGATTGAGTGGACCATTCATGTTATCGAGGATATGATAAGGTACTTTGTGTTTTATATTTACTAGAGAATGGATGGTCAATAAACATTACTGTAGTTTTCAAACAAAAATTGTTACCACTCCACAATTGAAATGAATCTTTTTATGGCCTTTCTGGTCACCTCGGTATTGGATAGAGATTAGAGACTCACTGCTTATGGAGGATAGCATTGGCACAGTAAATAAACGAGTAAGAATATGTGATTAAGGGGTGGATGAAGATAGATCAGATAATGTAGAGACCCGAAGCTTGACGTACATGTACATAACATTATTTTTTCGGAATACTTAGTACATTACAAAAACACACACACAAGGACCGTAATAGTTTAGTGTCTTTGGAAACTCGTAATAAAATCTTCTAATCGTGGTGAAAGATCTTCAACATCTCCCATAAAGATCTTCCATTTTTTTTACATAAAACCTTTCTTTATATCCTGGGGAAAAGTAAACATAAAAGGGTGAGCTCAAATGCTCAGTAAGGGTAAACAAAAGAAATATCAATCACATCATATTCATAAGAACATAACATTTTGGAAATCTTAACCTGCAAAAGAGAGCATAATTTCATAACATGGGATAAATCATGGCAGTGAAATGTAATCACAATAATCATAACTTAAAACATTAAACTTTGTGGCATACACACATAATCATAGAGAATCATATCTTATTAGTCACGACTCATTGCCAAGACTATCTTAGTGGACAAAGTCCATTTCTGAATTGAGTAACCCTCGTTTCAGTCCTGTTTCACTAAACCGGTATAACCAACCATTTCAGCCATGTCAATCTCATGAGATATAAAATCTTTACCCAATGCATTGGAGGGAGATATAGGTCCCACCCATCTCATAATGACACCATTCTTATGTCTGCCACAAAATCATAAATCATACATCATTGCATAACCCATGTAATACAAATGGGAATCTTAAACATCATGACATCATAAATCAATTCATATAAGATAAAGGAATTCATAAAAAATATTCCATCACAACATGATCAAATCAATGTAATAATATGGATAAAAACAGAAACCTTTATTATCTTAGATGGAAAATAATTTTGATAAAACACTTGAACTCCATTCTTGAGGAAAATATCATTTCTTCTTCAAAAACATTTTTCCTTTCTTAACATGTCATATGACATTAAAATAAAAGAAGTTTATTAAAAATAAACTTGAAAACTTGTAAAGGAAAATTCTTGGAAATATTGTTTTAAAAATCCATTCATGCCGTATAAGTTAAAAAAACATTCTTCTCGTACTTTTGTCGGAAAAGTCAAAAAGTACCTCGTACGAAAAATGACAAAAGATTCCTTTCATATCCTTTACTAAAAACTAACCGAAGGGTAAAATTGGATATAAAATATTGTAGAAGGATGGAAATAATATTACATATTGAGGAAACGCGGATGTGTACGATAAAATACACCCCAGTAAATATCAAAGTATAAACAATCTCGGATAAAAATGATATTGTGATATTTCCCTTACCTTAGGTCCGACTTGCTTTGTAAGTGTCCGAACCTCCTGTATAATGATTTAAATCATGTTATTGAGTTATTCCAGAATAATATTCATTGTTATTATATCATATATGGTCCACTTATGACTTTATATTACCCTTTCTTTTGTAAATTCATGTTAAAGTAGCATTTTGGGTAAAATCGTCTCATTTGTCGTTCGTGTTTTTAACTTGTAATTATTCATATGATTACTTAGATCATGATTAATTACTTCCAGATAATAAAACATGATTTATATATATATATATATATATATATATATTCAGAATATACATATATAATAAATCAGTAAATGGAATGAAATACACCGTTCATGGAGACGGTAGTCCGTACGTACGCATGAACGATGTTTTTGTTTCCTTATTGAATTTAATGGAATTAAGTAGATGACAGACATATAAATATAAATAATTCCAGTATCATTATAAGGTCATATATTTCATTAGTAATTATTATATATACTTTATAATCATTCATGAATGGTTAATCATTGAGAATGAATCTCATCGCGTCGTGGAGACGGTAGTCCGTACGTACGCACGAGCGATGATATCATTCCCATGGTCGTGGAATTGTGTTGAAGTGTATGTATACTATTTCATTATCAATATCACTTTATAATAATCATATATAGTTACTCATTACACCATTATACCCATCCAATTATGGTCGTGACAGAAAATAGATTACACCACGGCGTGGAGATGGTATTCCGTACGTACGCACGCACGGTGATTTCATTTTTCCATAGGATGGATAGAAGATGAATTAGGGTTGTTTCATATTTATAATAACATAACGGTATGTAAGTAATACTTATGTTATCACTTTATCATGAAACAACTAAGGAAGAAGAAGTTGAAGAAGAAATAAATTGAAAAGATCGGTAATGGATATTACCTCTTCATTGAAACGCCTCTTTGAATCCTCCACTTAGGGAACTAAGATTGGTCTTTGAAGAAGACCAGGACCTCTAGGATTATTCTAGGGAAGTTGAGAAGGGATTTTGGCAGGGGTTGTCCGAGCTTGAGTGCTCAAATTGGTGTGAGGAGGAGGGGGAGGAGGTGCCCTTTTATAAGGGAGGAGAGGGGCACCTTAGGAATATCTCAAAATATTATTTTATATTAAAGTGAAAATCGGTTTATAATGGTTACAAAGGGTCTTATTTCGAAGGTAAAGTGGGGATGGGTCGAAAGCCAATCAACCAATAGGATTTAGACAAGTTTAGGTTATTATTTTAACCTTATCAATTAGATTTAACTCTAAGTTAAATAATTTAACTTTTACCGTGTCTTTTTGTTTTCTTACACTATATGGTTAATACACTTACCATAACATGCCAAACGAACCCCAAATTGTTTATTATTAATATATATATCCTTATCTAAATCCTTTGGCCGAACCTTAGATTTTTAGGATTAAGATAACAATTAATAATATAATATTTTATTTAAAAACTATTTTGTCTCAATTTTGACACTATTTGATATATGATTTTTTTATAAGTCATAACAGAATTATATGTTCGACCCATGTTGATTAATTCAACACTAATATATCATAGTAACCTAGAAAATTAGTGTAATTCATAAAAAGTCTCAAATTATATTTATTTGGGTATTTATAACCTCAATTATGTCAATATTTCATTAATAAGATAATTATTGCATCATCGTTGTGTCATAAATAAATTAAATTATTTAATGTCTAAAAATTACAAATAAAATACCATTATGTAGGAAATATTTTTATCTTTATAATGAATATTTATAGTCGAATTTATATTATGTATAACCCCATATTAAAAATGTTTTGGTAAATAAACTTTGATTTTAACTCTTTTAACCCTTCTTTAAATAAATTAATAATAAATGTCCTAATCTAATCCAAGTGGGCCTAAATGGTCATATTTTATTCCTAAGTTTGTTTTTGGTCGAATTACACTTATCCAATAGAATTAGGACATGTGTTAGGGTAAAAATAAAATCATCTTTACCCTTAATTACCCTATTTACTTTTAACCGTGGTTAAAAAAAGTAAAAAGTTATTATTCACCAAAAATTATTTTTAAACTCATTGAACCACATTTTAGTCCTTGATATTAACCATGTCTCTCGGATTTTTGAAATTCCACTCACAGAAGCGGTAAAATTAAGTTTTATGATCAATTCAATTTTTTTTAACTACCACTTAGTGGTTTCACTATTCATCAAAAATTGAAGTTTTTCAGAAAAATGCCAAAATTTCACCCTAAGCTATAATTGATATTCTGAATTCAAAAATTATTTCTATTTTACAAAATTCCCAACATATAAGTTTCATTCATTAATTTTATAATTAATTTCCACTGTCACAACAAATAGCGTGTTTTTAAGAGATAATAACTATCAAAAGATTGACACTTGTTTATGTCTGGTTTAAATGTGAAATTACATCCACTGACCAACATTGTATTAAATTGTAAAAATATATTCTAAATATACTTTAAAACCACTCAAATTAATAATTTGTCACTATTAATTATTTCGATTGAAAATTTTGTTTTTAATTAAAATTTAGTAATTTTCACTATTCATCAAAATATGAAAGTTATCCGAAAATCACCAAAAATTCACCCTAAGCTAATTTTGATATTACGAATCCAAAAATGAATTCCATTTTGAAAAATAGAATTTACAAAATTTCAAAAAGTGGTTATTACTATTCATGACGGCTAGTTTTAATAATATTTTAATAGCATATCGTTGTTTAGCGAAACTTGGTGTAGCGTACAACACAAGACATTAATGAAATTAAAAAGAATATTTTTCATAAAATTTCGGGGTGTTACATTCTACCCCCCTTAAAATGAATTTCTCCCTCGAAATTCGTTGGGGTTATAAATGGTTTACTATTCGAAAGTTTCTTTAATAGAAACCCACATCGTAAAAAGGAATACCAAAACCAATCTTTAAAAACAAAAGTATGAAACGTAACGGTTACCCAAATAAACTAATCACTAGGTTTCCACATAGGTGAAAATATGGATATGGAAGAAAAATCTAACCATCATGTTCTAATGGAGTGTGGTAGAGAACATGGCTATGGAAAAGCCAACAATCACAAATCCATAAAATTGTGACGATCTAAGGTACCATCCGATTAATCAGATATAAGAGCACTAGGACAACATTTTTGGTTTTCAAGATCATTTCCCTAAAGTTGAAGAAATAGAATTAGAATAAATACTTACTTTATTTTGATACAATCTCACTATTGTTCGTGCCTTGAACAATTTCCACTTCATCTCTTAAATAAATGAAGTTGAATTTGTTATTCGTGAAGTGTTAGCAGATCATGTGATAGAAGGACGGGTCATTCCATCTGTCTCAAACAAAAGGTTAGCAAAAGTTATTAAATATACATAAGTCATTCTATAGTGAGATTAATCATATATGGTTCCTAAAATGGACTTATACTTCATATATCATACTGCTTAATATAATAAAACTAGTTTCTAGTAAACAGGGACTTCCTGTAGGCCAGTGGTAGGCGATAAAGGCCAGTCGCACTTCGGTTGTGGGTTCGATTCCCACAGCCTTGTCCGACGCGATAGGCTATCACCCGTCCTGCAGTTTGTCCTTTTTCTAAATCTATATTACTATAACATCCCATCAATAATATCGAAAAAACGTTTTATCCTAACTTATGTCCAACATAATCCATTCTAATCTTTAGGATTATCTAAAATACTTCGGTCCAAGCTCATAGTATAAAGAAAATGATTACTTGAAATGTCACAGAACAATCACGTGAATGCCATCATTTATCCCCCATATATCATAAGATATATCTTGTTGTTCAAATTACAAACATGTGAATACCTTAATCATGTATTCTCTTGAAGAATGAATACCCATTGAACCTTTATTGAAAACATGAATGCTGTCAAAAGTTAACTCTTTCCACATACCAAAATCCAAAAATTCTATATACTCAAACCATGATATAACCTTCTCCTTATATCTTTCATGAGCTCATGAATACTATCAAACATTTAATTTTCTCCTTAACCCTTCATTATGCGCATATCATCTACATTCCAAAAATATCTGAATAACCTTTCATGGATACTGGTAACATTAATCATACACTTTCAAAACTCAAGGAAAGACAATAGTGTAACAATCCATAGATGTCTCTTTATTCCATAGTAGCATGAGATTACTTATACAACATTACACATGATAAACACGTAATCATTCCACTACATTCTTAAACCATTGACCGAGCTTCAAAAATTCTTTCATCTCACATATCATTTGTAGTCTCTTCATCATCATCCACATAAATACTACCCATACGACCATACTGATTCTCTTCATTAGACTTTCCCTTAGGGCATTGGTTTGCATAATACCCGTACAATCCACATTTAAAACTTTTAACCATTGTTGATGTCGTAGCAATACCATTATCCTCATCCATGGTGTTAACTGAACCTTTTCATTTGCACTTACTTGCTTTGTGTCCTTCTTTTCCACACCCAAAGCATCTTCCAGTTCCTTTGAAAAATTCTCCTTGATGCCTCTTCCCACATGATTTACATAGGGTAAATTGAACTTTCTTTCCTCTATGATCATCATGAAACTCCATCTTTCTCTTATTAGCCATGTCAGGAAACTTACCAAATTTTACTTTATTGATCATATTATGAGATTGCTGATTCGGCATAATAATGATGTTTGGACTTCCAAATCCCATTTCATTTGGTTGCTCATGAAGAATATCATTCCATTGTCCATCATATCCTCCATTATCGTGAATCATCTTGTTTCCAACCATTTTCTAAAACCCAAAAAGAATGGTGTGAGAAGCAAAAATCATGCTAGGGAAAACAACATAATAAAGGGGGAGTAACCTCAATATCTATCATCTTAGGTTAAATTCTATGATCGTTACCGTAGTTATAGGACTGTATCCTATACGTATACTTATCCTTAAGGACATCCCTAGACATACCTTATAAATATCTCTAGGGATCTCACTAAAGTTCTCGCATCCTAGTTTCCAAAGGTTGACTAAACCTCCCTCTGATACCAACTGTATAGACCCGAAGCTTGACGTACATGTACATAACATTATTTTTGCGGAATACTTAGTACAATACAAAAACACACACACAAGGACTGTAATAGTTTAGTGTCTTTGGAAACTCGGAATAAAATCTTCTAATCGTGGTGAAAGATCTTCAACATCTCCCATAAAGATCTTCCTTTTTTTTACCTAAAACCTTTCTTTATATCCTGGGGAAAAGAAAACATAAAAGGGTGATCTCAAATGCTCAGTAATGGTAAACAAAATAAATATCAATCACATCATATTCATAAGAACATAACATTTTGTAAATCTTAACCTGCAAAAGAGAGCATAATTTCATAACATTGGATAAATCATGGCAGTGAAATGTAATCACAATAATCATAACATAAAACATTAAACATTGTGGCATACACACATAATCATAGAGAATCATATCTTATTAGTCAAGACTCATTGCCAAGACTATCTTAGTGGACAAAGTCCATTTCTGAATCGAGTAACCCTCGTTTCAGTCCTGTTTCACTGAACCGGTATAACCTACCATTTCATCCATGTCTATCTCATGAGATATAAAATCTTTACCCAATTCATTGGAGAGAGATATAGGTCCCACCCATCTCTTAATGACACCATTCTTATGTGTGCCACAAAATAATAAATCATACATCATTGCATAACCCATGTAATACAAATGGGAATCTTAAACATCATGACATCATAAATCAATTCATATAAGATAAAGGAATTAATAAAAAATATTCCATCACAACATGATCAAATTAATGTAATAATATGGATAAAAACAGAACCCTTTATTATCTTAGATGGAAAATAATTTTGATAAAACACTTGAACTCCATTCTTGAGGAAAATATCATTTCTTCTTCAAAAACATTTTTCCTTTCTTAGCATGTAATATGACTTTAAAATAAAATAAGTTTATTAAAAATAAACTTTAAAACTTGTAAAGGGATATTCTTGGAAATAATTTTTTAAAAATCCATTCATGCCGTATAAGTTAATAAAACATTCTTCTCGTACTTTTGTCGGAAAAGTAAAAAAGTACCTCGTACGAAAAACGACAAAAGATTCCTTTCATATCCTTTACTAAAAACACACCGAAGGGTAAAATTGGATATAAACTATTGTAGAAGGATGGAAATAATATTATATATTGAGGAAACATGGATTTGGACGATAAAATACACCTCAGTAAATATCAAAGTATAAACAATCTCGGATAAAAATGAGATTGTGATATTTCCCTTACCTTAGGTCTGACTTGCTTTGTAAGTGTCCGAACCTCCTATATAATGATTTAAATCATGTTATTGAGTTAATAAAGAAACATATTCATTGTTATTATATCATATATGGTTCACTTATGACTTTATATTACCCATTCTTTTGTAAATTCATGTTAAAGGTGCATTTTGGGTAAAATCGTCTAATTTGTCGTTCGTGTTTTTAACTTGTAATTATTCATATGATTACTTAGATCATGATTAATTACTTCCAGAATATAAAACATGATTTATATATATTTATATTCAGAATATACATATATAATAAATCATTAAATGGAAAGAAATACACCGTTCATGGAGACGGTAGTCCGTACGTACGCATGAACGCTGTTTTCGTTTCCTTATTGAATTGAATGGAATTAAGTAGATGACAGACATATAAATATAAATAATTCTAGTATCATTATTAGGTCATATATTTCATTAGTACTTATTATAAATACTTTATAATCATTCATGAATGGTTAATCATTGAGAATGAATCTCATCGCATCGTGGAGACGGTAGTCCGTACGTACGCACGAGCGATGATATCATTCCCATGGTCGTGGAATTGTGTTGAAGTGTATGTATACTATTTCATTATCAATATCACTTTATAATAATCATATATAGTTACTCATTACACCATTATACCCATCCAATTAAGGTGGTTAGGGAAAATAGATTACACCACGGCGTGGAGACGGTATTCCGTACGTACGCACGCACGGTGATTTCATTTTTTCGTAGCATGGATAGAAGATGAATCGGGGTTGTTTCATATTTATCATAACATAACATTATGTAAGTAATACTTATGTTATTACTTTATCATGAAACAACTAAAGAAGAAGAAGTTGAAGAAGAAATAAATTGAAAAGATCGGTAATGGATATTACCTCTTCTTTGAAACGCCTCTTTGAATCCTCCACTTGGGGAACTAAGATTGGTCTTTGAAGAAGACCAGGACCTCTTGGATTATTATAGGGAAGTTGAGAAGGGATTTTGGCAGGGGTTGGCCGAGATTGAGTGCTCAAATTTGTGTGAGGATGTGGGGGAGGAGGTGCCCTTTTATAAGGGAGGAGAGGGGCACCTTAGGAATATCTCAAAATATTATTTTATATTAAAGTCCAAATCGGTTTATAATGGTTTCAAAGGGTCTTATTTCGAGGGTAAAGTGGGGATGGGTCGAAATACTATCAACCAATAGGATTTAGAGAAGTTTAGGTTATTATTTTAACCTTATCAATTAGATTTAACTCTAAGTTAAATAATTTAACTTTTACCGTGTCTTTTTGTTTTCTTACACTATATGGTTAATACACTTACTATAACATGACAAACGAACCCCAAATTGTTTATTATTAATATATATATCCTTATATAAATCATTTGGCCGAACCTTAGATTTTTAGGAATAAAATAACAATTAATAATATTTTATTTTATTTATTAACTATTTTGTGTCAATTTTGACACTATTTGATATATGATTTTTGTGAAAGTCATAACAGAATTATATGTTCTAACCATGTTGATTAAATCAAAACTAATATATCATAGTAACCATGAAAAGTAGTGGAATTCATAAAAAGTCTCAAATTATATTTATTTGGGTATTTATAACATCAATTATGTCAATATTTCATTAATAAGATAATTACTGCATCATCGTTGTCTCATAAATAAATTAAATTATTTAACGTCTAAAAATTACAAATAAAATAAAATTATGTAGGAAATATTTTTATCTTTCTAATTAATATTTATAGTCGAATTTATATTATGTATAACCCCATATTAAAAATTGTTTAGTAAATAAACATTGATTTTAACTCTTTTAACCCTTCTTTAAATAAATTAATAATAAATGTCCTAATCTAATCCAAGTGGGCCTAAATGGTCATATTTTATTCCTAAGTTTGTTTTTGGTCGAATTACACTTATACAATAGATTTAGGACATATTTTAGGGTAAAAATAATATCATCTTTACCCTTAATTACCCTATTTACTTTTAACCATGGTTAAAAAAAGTAAAAAGTTACTATTCACCAAAAATTATTTTCATCTCATTGAACCACATTTTAGTCCTTGATATTAACCGTGTCTCTCGGATTTTCGAAATTCCACTCACAGAAGCGGTAAAATTATGTTTTATGAACAATTCAATTTTTTTTAACTACCACTTAGTGGTTTCACTATTCATCAAAAATTGATGTTTTTCAGAAAAATGCCAAAATTTCACCCTAAGCTATAACTGATATTCCGAATTCAAAAATGATTTCTATTTTAAACAATTCCCAACATATAAGTTGCATTAATTAATTTTATAATTAATTTCCGCTGTCACAACAAATAGCGTGTTTTTAAGAGATAATAACTATCAAAAGATTGACACTTGTTTATGTCTGGTTTAAATGTGAAATTACATCCACTGACCAACATTGTATTAAATTGTAAAAATATATTATAAATATACTTTAAAACCACTCAAATTAATAATTTGTCACTATTAATTATTTCAATTTAAAAAGTTGTTTTTAATTAAAATTTAGTAATTTTCACTATTCATCAAAATATGAAAGTTATCCGAAAATCACCAAAAATCTACCCTAAGCTAATTTTGATATTACGAATCGAAAAATGAATTCCATTTTAAAAAATAGAATTTACAAAATTTCAAAAATTGGTTATTACTATTCATAACGGCTAGTTTTAATAATATTTTAATAGCATATCGTTGTTTAGCGAAACTTGGTGTAGCGTACAACACAAGACATTAATGAAATTAAAAAGAATATTTTTCATAAAATTTCGGGGTGTTACAAATAAATTAGAATTTCAAAAAATACTGATGATATAGGTATTTAGACTTTGAGGAGGTAGAAAATATATTCCTAAATATCTCTCTAGGATGTTGTTTCTGGTGATTTGGTCATTGAATCAAGTTACCCCCGAAGTTCATTGGTCTATTCCAGATAATACGTAATGTAGGTGTTGTTTCTTACTATCTAGAACTAGCCCCGAAGTAGGACTAGGTTCACAATATATTCCATGTTTCTTATCTAGGGAGATACATGATCAACGTATCATACATTATCAACTAGGGTGATATGTACATCAATAATTATGGTCTCTTTTCTGAGTACCTAGTGGAAATCATGGACTATAAGTAGAAACCTCTAAAGGGTCGGTAACCACCATTAATTAATGAATTATGGTGGCATGCGAACCTTCATAATAGTTTATTAGAGTGTGTATCTTTTCATTTTATAGTTGGTTGTTCTTTTCAGAATGAAAATCCTCCAAGGTGGGAAGATATTGTGATTCAAATTTTTATATTTGTAATTTTAGAATATTTTAAAAAATATCTTCAGAGCTAGTTAAAAAACTATTTTGGTGGAATTCATTGTGTGGGAAGCACTAATTTATTATATATAATATAATGAATTATTTTGAGTCCAAACATTCATGATTATGACAAAACACTTATATCTCTTAAATGTCTCTAAGAAAAATTTACATTATATTTGTTTTTTACAACGAGTATACTATAAATTTTTTATAATATTGGATTTTATTTTGGGATCCCATATTAGATTCTTATAGGGTCATTATAAAAAATAAAATAAATATTTCACTGGTAGAAAAATGACTTTTAGCCACAGACATATATCTATGGTCTAATAGGTCTATGAATTTATCTTGAGAAGTATCCACGGTAATTTGAATCCCATGGGTATAAATATTCTATATCCATGTGTAAAAGTTCACATAGTAATAATTTAGTAAAAATAAACCCCTCCATCATATTTTTTTTCTCTCTTATAAATTCATGCCTGATCCCTTTTATATAGTCAATCGATTTCTTCTCCCCCACCCAATATTCACCTCAAAAATCATTAATCTTGTAGTTGGTTATCACCTAAATTCTCCATCCAGTTCCTCTATCCCTTTCCTGATCCCTCCCATCGTTTTCATCAAATGTTCATCCCATCCTCCATCCCCTTCGTCACATATTCCTCCTCTATTTAGTGCATTTTCCAAAACCTTTTTCTTCCACAAATGCTATATGAGTATTTCAACCAAATATAAAACATCCATGAGTGGGGACCATGGGATTCGAACCCTACTCATTCTAAGAACCCTACTCTACTCACTCATCAAACACAATATTTTTCTTTCTTCCATTTGTGTGTGTTTAAACATCGTCATTTGTATCAAAGGCTCATTTGATTTTCTACAAGCTCATGGAATATCGATTTTTTTGATTAATAATAAGTTCTATTTTTTTATTTGTTACAATTTTTACATGTTTTATATACTATTTTGTGTATTTTTTACATTTTTTTTGTACTTATATGGGGAATTAGGTTATTGTCTTTACTATATTTTTAACTTATCCATTGTTTGGATAGAATGAATTTTTTTATTCTAAAACAACTGACTAATGGTATATTTGCATGTAGAAAATTATTTAATTTGTTATATATATATATATATATATATTGATAATGAGAGATCCTTGTATGTTAAAGAGGATTTTAAATCATGGATCCACTCATTTATAAAAATTTAGAGGAATGATAGGATGTTGTAATCTAATATTTTCTGTCGAATGGGTGACTTGATAAATAGTAAGTATTGTGTTTGAAAATAAAATATGAATTAATTATGGATAAGTGATGAAAATTGGTGGGTAATATTAAGGGTATCCCAAATAGAATATCAATGATCAGGTTCCTGATATAATATTAAATATAATTGGAGTTAGTTTATTATTTTAGGAGGGGTAGTTTTTATTGATAAGTGGAATGAGAAAAAATGGGGCTGTCATCATGATGGTATGTGAAAAAGGATAATGGTGTGCATGAATTTATATGATTATATATAGAAAATATTGTATAATATAAATTATTTAATAGTTATTAAGGATTATTAACATTCATGAATAATTAATTTTCTACTATCAACCTGAAAACAGAATAAGGATATAAATAGAGTAATAGGATAATCATAAAAAACATATAAATGGTACGTAGAAGAAATGAGAGTATTTCAGAGATTATAAAAATCATGTGAAAATGATATATGGAATGAGAAGATTAAGTGATCTAGGTGGAGAGGATGATGGGTTCAGTTACAATCATAGTGTAAACAATGACACCATTTCTATTATAAAACTTCCATATAGTTACGACAAAAACAGTAAATGATCCCTATATGATTGTTTATTTGATTATTTATATAATATGACTTATTTGGATAGAGTGATCAGGTATATCCTATTTTTATTATTCAAAAAATATATGGTTTACTTTTAAAAATATGTATGAACAATACAAAAAATCACATGAAATGATTTGTGCCCTAAATCAAAAGACATACTCATAGTGGTGGATCAAGGATTTCTAACAATATCATATCTGTCCCACTTAAAATATCATTGTTTTTCATAATCCATTGTATATATATAAATAAATTCAAATTCATATTGATAGAAAAATTACTTTCATATTGAGGATTTAAGATTGAAATTTAAATTAGTCTCTTTATAATATGATATGTTATTTATCTACGCTATAAATTGACATCAATTCTTATATATTTGGATGAATAATAGAATACAAAGTGAGAAACTATACAGTTATAAGATGAATAATATTATGTAATATTAAATTACTAATGTAAATGAACATTTAAACAATCAATAATCAAATGAGTATATTCATTTACCAAAAAAATACTATTTTCCATAGTATCACATTGACATGAAATAGTACTACCTTAAATAATATTAATATTCACATATGATAGGTATTATATCTTACATTAAAATATTATTAGTATATTTTAATCTCTATATAAAATAAATGATAATAAAATCACAATTAATTACATGTTCACTAATTCATATTCACAAATTATTAATACTATAATAAAGTATCTAATTGATCAGTTTACCAACTAAAATAATATTGTGGAAAAGTATTTAATAGATGAATCATTAAATTTTTATAGTTATATTTAATGATCTATAAATGATAAAAAAACATTCCACATACCTGACTACCTCTGACCTCGAGCATATTCAATAGAATGTCAATAAAGGGTGACCAAAACTTTGGTTTTAAAAAACACATTGAAGAATATTTTTCTCTAAACATACAAATTACTTAAATGATAATTAACAACTAAAAATTTTTATAAGTCATCTATGCATAAAATAATCATCGAAATATTATAATGGAATATAAACTATCTCCTATAGGGATCATATAGTTATATAATAATAACTATTCAATTATAGAAACAGAAAAATTATATAATTTATATGAAAAAATCTTGAACACAAAATATTATTATATCTACTAGGATGGTACATATTTATTCCCATAAAAACAATTTCAGAATTCATAAAACCATGAATATATCCCTATATTTATAATATATTATTCAAATTAAATTCCTATATCAACAAGGATAAGGGTCATTTGACACCTTATCTATCAACAACCAGAAACTATTTTCATTAATCTAGTGTGACCTAGTAGTGTGTATATATAGTTTTGAGTATAATAACCTATTAGTATATTCAAACAATATATAATTGTATAATATTTATTTACACAAAAATATGTATTTTAAAATAGTTTCACGTTAGTCCATCATCCTTATTATGTATATAATGTATTTTTATTTGAATCGGAATGGATAGAAGTTGGATGAACAACATTGATTGGATCACTGATGTGTTGTATAAGGTGTTATGATACATTTGGGACATTCATTAAAAAATAGTTCAGATGAATTATTGATTTGATGACCATGTTTTATTATAATTTAAGACCATGGTTAACCTGTAGGGAATGGAGTTACCATATCACTCAAATTGGTTTCCAAAAAAAATCATGTGTGGTATCACAATGGAGGAAAAGAACAAGTAAAGAATGAAGATCATTCAACTCAATGGATTTTATGTAAAATTTTATTTCTGATTGGCTTCTATTTTTTCTCATGATAAATCATCATGTAGACAATAAAAAGATAAAACAAACATTGGAAGGTAGTTTTCATCTATTGATCAGAATAATGCTATTTATCATGTTAGAAATATGAAGAAAAATGGGAATACCTGAGTATATTGATAATGTTAAAATATAATAGAACATGAACTTTTAATGAGGTCATATCTTGTGAAAGAAATTTATATATTTAGTAATCTCATGTTTGACAATATCTACACATTTATTAAATACTTATTATCTGATAATGCATGTATTCTAGAAAATGATTACATAACATCAAATTTGGTTGCAAAATTTAGATTTTTATGTAATTAGATACACACATTCCCAAAAAATAGTAGTTTTTTCTGGGAGGAAAATGTAGTGTGAATTGGTGAAAATAGTCTACACCTCAAAAATCTGAAATTTAGTGACAATTTTTAGCCACGTTTTTCAATATGGATAATTTTAAATTTACTGATATTTTAAAAAATGATCATAATTTATAAATTTTTTGCCATGTTTAAAAATGTGAAAAAATTAGGGGCGTTTTTGAAGATCATTGTTAATTTAGCTAAGTTTTTCTTAAAACCTGGTTAATTTATCCTCTTTTTTTAGAAAATGTGGCTATTTTAGCCCCGTTTTCCAAAAAATGTGGATAATATAGCTAACTCTTTCATGAAATATTGATATTTTAAATATAAAAACGTTTTTAAGAAAAATTCAATTTTGGGGACATTTTTATCACTATTTTAAAACACTTCTAATTATATATAACATTAATTTTATTAATTTAAACACACACACACATATATATATATATGTATAATTTTATAATAATATTTATGTATATATATATTTTTAAATTTATATTTATATTCAAATTCATTAAAATATAATTAAATATCATATTATTTATATATATAAACACAGAAATATATATATATATATATATATATATATATCTCCCTCAAGGTGAAGCATAATGGTAGCTATCTTTGTGGGTCTCGGTGATGTCTCATGTTTGAGCCTTGTTGAGTTCTCCCCTATAGTTGTGTGTTTCAAGTTTTTATTGGAAATATAATTCAATTTTCTACATCGATGTAAATACATATTTTGATATGTGTGTATATATATATATAATAATATATATAAACACACATACACATATATATATAAACACATGCACACAAAGATATATATATATATATATAAATTTGAAAATTTCTATATTTATGAACACCATCACAGAAAAATACCAATATATATATATACACACATATATATATATATATACAGAAAAAAATACTTTAAAATTTTCTATGTTTTTACGAAAATATAGTTATTTTAGTGTCAGTTTTACAAGTGTTTTAAAATGTGGATAATTATATATATAATTATAATTCTATTAATTTTCTTATATATTTATAATTATAATCATAATTATGTATATATATATAAAAACATATATATACACACACATACATAAATAAACACACACAATGATATATATTTATATATATAAACAAACACATACACACATAATATACACAAATATTATTATTTTAATTATAAAATTTAATAATATATCTATATATATTGAATAATAAAAATTTTAAATAATAAATGTTTTAGATGAGGTGGTCTTGTTTTGCGATTATGATGGTTCGGTCATTTGAATCCTGAAGGTGGCAGATTTATGTGGGTGTGGACCTGATGTCACGTAGGTAGGGGGTTCTGGGGCTTGAGGAATCAATGGCGAGGTGACGTATGGAAGAGGGTGTGGGGTGACAGGGTGTGAAATTAAGTAAATTTTTATCGTAAAAAAATTGGGGTGAGATCACATCTATTGAAAACACGATTTACAAAAATAGACATGTTTATATAAAATATAGCTATTTAATGACTTAATTACCAATGTTTCTCAGAAATACTAATAAATGAATTAGAAATATTTTAAAATTTCACCAATGTAAAAAACATTTCTAAATTACTTTTTCCATGTAGTTTTAGTACATCAAGATGGAACACAAATAAATATGAAACTCAATCTCATGTACTATAGAAAGTGATTTGGAACAATCCTTTAATTCAAAGAATTCAAAATCATTTTATTTTAGAACAAATGGTACGAAATAAGAGATGACAAGATAAGGAATAAAATTATGATAATGATGAAATAGTGAATTCTTCAAAATGGTTAGCTTAGATCAAATTTGATGGTTCACATCAAGATTTTTTAATTGTTTCAAAAAAATTCATATTTTTATTATGATGTGATCGTTTTAAACCTTTTCACCCTATGTATATTGTACATAGTGCTTATCCAATTTTAATTTACCTTTATAATGTTTCATATTGGATGTGTGGGAAGAATCTATATTCTATCATGATTATATTTATTTCTAGATCCAGTGATTTTGGAAATGATGTTGAAATATACTTGAAACCATTAATAGATATGTTATAGGATCTTGGGACCATCAATGTGCATGTGTATGATGCATTTAGGATAGAATAATTAATGTTTAATAATCCTTATTACAGATGATAAATGATGTCCCTTGTTATGAAATAATGTATAGATGGAGTATAAAAGGGAAATTATCCTTCCCAGTTTTTTAGGAAAAATTCACATTCTAAGAGATTAATTTTTCGACAAATCATTATCTTTATAGGGGATCAATGATTTATACCAATGGAGCATCCAAACAGGAAAAATATTAAACTTATTGATAATTCTATAGATACATATCATTTACCTAACTAAATTTTAGGTAATTATATTGTTAAATAATATGATGTTTTGAATTATGTTCTTGGGAATATTTAATAATATTTTGAAAAGAAAAGGAATGAAAATTTGAATTTCAACAATAATTGTAGAAATAAAAGAATTTTTTTGAGTTACTATATTGGTTGCTAAATTTGTTTCATCATTTCATATAGGGAATTAATATCAAGAAAGAAAATGTTAAATAGTTATTGATACTATTTTAAAATTCTACGGTAAAACAAAAGATGATTTATATTCATTCCATGATTTGATGGATTTGGGTATAAGACCCATAATTATTCCTGAGTTAACTGTCCAGAATAAGTGTAAAGTATATTATTCATATTTATCATGATAAATGTTGAGAAGAAAACTATTTTTATAGGTCTTGAAATGTTTGATGGTTACAAATCATTATTCAAGTAACATTTCTAAATGGTTGAATAAAAGACATGTGAAACTAAAATCTCTTAAAACCCAGGACTATTGTATCTTTTAACCTGAGTTTTTTCCCATTTCCATTTGAAATTTACTTTCACGTAATTTATGAGATACTGTGTTTAGGTTATGAAATTTTTATTGAGTCCTTTGTTCCAAAATAATGAGAAGAATTGTTGTTTATAAAATATAGATAGATACACAAATTATTCTTTATAAATTATAATTTTTCCCTCTTTCATTTTTCACATGTATGGTACATCTAATTTTTCATCTTCAACAAGGTTCTTTTTGGTGTTCTTATTTTTATTCACTGCATGTATCCAATTGAAACAAAGATATTTACATTTAAATATTCTATGATAAATAGATATCATCTTGAATATTATATTATAAAAGGCTATTTAGTAAAATAATTCAAGGATTTATGTTCATAATACTTGGACAAATTCACTAAAAGGTCTAATAAACTAAAGAGAACTCATGATGAAAAATATGAACCCATTGAGAATGATTTTTTTATCAATTACCCAAAAGGTGGGTTTCTCGATCATATTTGTTTAATACATTGAGAATAAAAGAGTAGAAAATGACTCATTATATAGTATTATCCATTTAGGTCGTTCTAGATGACTAATTCAGGTATGAAAACTAATAAATATGTATTTTCTAGTTGTGTAATTTTCCTCAACTTTTGACATTTTAATTGTTTCTTATTTATAGAGGATATTTACAAATTATAAAAGAATACCTCATTATTTATATATTATGAGAAAGTAACAGTTACACAATAAATAATATCCTACTCTGTTAAATTTAAAGTTAATAGATTTATTTTCTTAAATAACTTAATCATAGGTATCTATGTAACATTAAATGTTTGTATCTTTTTGGTTCTAAATTTACCTATGACTGATTTATCATATGAATTTCGGGAATTTTTATTTTGTCCAAACAATGTGTTTTGTGATTTTAAATAAATGGCTATCCTGGATTTTAAATTTGTATAAATAGGTTTATAACAAACATGATAGCACTATATGATGGTGTCACGATATGAAACACAATAAGTTGTTTTGAATGTGAATCAGAAAAAATAACCTTGGTCATAAAAAATGTCATATTATATGGTTATTAAATGAAACATTTTATTAGTTTATTACATGGATATGTTTAAATAATGAAATAAAGTGGTTTGATTAAATGACACGACAATGAATTAATTTAGAAAACATTGGTTTTATAGTGATTCCTATGAAATTCTTGATTTACACTAATGACCCTTATATTTTTTCATCACAAGATATACTTGTGTTTTATGTAAATGATCCATTAAAATAATAATTTTGTGTTATTTTTGATTTCATTTAATGAATAATTTTTGACGAAGACCAGGATGATAGTTCTGTTTTAGATGAACCTATTGGTATTTGTAAGAATGTTTCATTTGTTGACAAGATGATTCCATTGTTACAACATATTGTGAACCAAGAATTATAAGAAAATCAAGCATAATTTTGACATATTTTTAAGTAATTACTTTGTATTATAATGATATGGTATCTATTTTTTAACAAAATTTAAACATGGAATCAAATTAATTTTTTAATTACATTACCAAAATTTCAGTTGAATTTTCATAGTGGTAAACAGATATAAGAATGTAAAGAAATTTTTATCTATATATTGATAAATCCTTGAATTAAATAATATTTTTTATATTTTATTTTTTTTAATAAAATTGTTATATAATTTAAATTTTTAATTATTTCTATTTATCGTATTATTTTATTTTAAATTTCTATGTCTTTATTCTTAATTATGATGAATTTATAAGAAGAAAAATTCAAATAATCTCACAACCAATTAGATATTTAGGAATGTATCCTATGTTTTCCTATGTAATTATATTTTATTCATTGATATTGTATTATTTATTATTTATATATATATATATATATATTATTTTATATTACCATCTATTTTATGTTTAGCCACTTCATTAAGGAGACAATTAGATTCCACTATGGATCATGAGAGTATGGTGAGGGTATCGGTACGAATGATTCTATGGTTTATCCTACGTCCATTACTATTTTTTAACCATATGGTCATCAAATTAAACCTCCCGCATTTTGATTTTTTTTATCAGAAGGTCATCTTATGATTATTCCATATTTTTATTTTCCATGCCCACATTTTCTATATCCCTTTCCACGCGCACCCAAGTAAGATATTAGTGAACAAATTATCATCCATCCTTATTACACATAACCACCATCCACTATATAGTTCACTGGTCATCCATATATACCAACACCATTTCCACATATATCATCATCTATAATGTGATATCTTTAAGTTTTTCCCATCATCGGTACATATTATTTCATAAACTATATAATTTACTCCTACTATGATATCCCACTTCTCCCAAATGATACTCTTCTTCCTCCAAACATAGAAATCCATGGAACATCAGATCCCCCATCAACTAGTATGTGTTTAAAAATTATTGACTATGATTAATGATAAATTTTTATAATTATTTTCCTATACTACTTTTCTATTTTTTCTGTTTAGCTACATCATCTTCTAGACGGAGGGGGTACACAAAAATGTAAGAAATCTAGAGTTAACACACCCAGATTATGGATCAATGAACTGAGGGCAGAACTATAATTGTAAAAATTTTATGTGATGTAAATTTTTAATGGGTACACTTTCTAAAAAAAATTTATTATGGGTCAATCCATAAGTTAGAGGGAAGTTGGAGACCAAATAAATGACCATTTATAGGTAATGATTTGGGAAAATATTGTGAATAAAATTATATATATATATATATATAATATTTTGTTAACAAATATTTTTCCAATGTATATCTAATAAAATTTTCCTGATTGAAAAAGTTTAAGTCCTGTAAGGTTAATGGAGTTTGGTGATATATAGTGAGCATTCAAGTATGACTTGTTGGTTGAAAAAAATAAATTTGGAAATAAAAATGAAGAAATGATGATCATTTCTAATTTCCCAATATCAAAAATCATAGAGATGATTCAATATTGGAATAATCCATAGTTGAATTTGTTAATTAAATTTATATATGAAATAATTTATTTAGTTCAGAATTATTTTTAATGTACAAATTATTAATTTTGATGATATTAATGAAATTATATAACTTTCGATTTATAATATAAAAAATAGATATAAAATAAATAAAAGTGATATGAAAGAAAATCACAAACTGTGAATAACTTCTATCTGAGATCATGATCAATCATAGATATTTTAAAACATAAAATATTCAACTTCATTTTCTAGAACTTTTGATTTTAAAACTTTAAAGATTTTTTGGTGTGTCAAATTTCTTTGTTTCTTAATATTTTTAATTTTTTTTCTTGATTGTTATTATCATATTACTTCATTGTCTTATTTATTTCTATTTCAAAATTTTTTAATTTTCTAAATAAGATCGTAATGTAACCCAAAAAATGTTATCCGCACAAGTAATTATTAATTATTAGAAGACATATCCATGTTGTATTATTACAAAAAAATATTTAAGACAAACCTAGTTGGTGTTGATAGTAACATGTTCATCAGAGTACTCCACATCCTTACGAACCCATCATATCATATTCAAAGAGTAAAATATTTTGATACCAATGACTATGAAAATTCATATTTTATAAAAATAGACATATTTAAATAAGATATTACATGAAATTAAACATTTCAAAGACTATAAATTCCCACTTATATTTATATTTTTTAATTAATTTTATATAAAATCTTGTATTATTTCATAGAAAAATTTTATGGTTATATATATAAAAATTAAAATGGTATTTTACAAATGCTACAGAATACATAATATAACAATGAAAGTATACTAAAATTATATATTGAATCTTTATATTATAGTGTTATTAAACTGATATAGAAAAATGATTAAGATAATGCATATTTTACTTAATATAGTAGTTTAAAATTACACAGTTCTAATATAAAAACCTAAAAATTATAATAAATCATACCTTAATGGGGACATGTTCCATTCTGATGATACCATCGTATGTATACTTTTATTTTTATGAAATTTGTTTTCTTGAGCTGTAGTATAAAACTGGGATAGTGGATAAATGGATCATTACAGTAAATATTTTTCTAAGAATGTTTACATTAGGATCTTATCTAAAATGAACATGAAAAAATTACATATTATAGTGTTATGGAACCAATAAAAATCATTCATAACATATTGACTATTGTACATAAGTTGGTAGTTTGAAATTTAAATGTATTACAAAAATTATACAAGAAAAAGGGTACTAAATCTAAAATATATTGGGGTATTTTCATTATAAAGATAATATTATACATTGAATTCCATTTTTATGAAATTATTTTTTGTGAGATCTAGTATGAATTTTGGAGAGTGGATAAATGGATTATTACAGTAAATATTTTTATGAGAATGTTTGGATAGAGACATCAATAAAGTTTATGTCCTTGAACCAATATCCAGTATATTGATTATATAGACATTTAATGTATTTAAATATTAATAATCTTATTACATATTTTTATTATTCCTTGTGACAATGATGTAATAATTTCATAGAGTATTTGTTTCATTGATAAGGTCATCGAAGTTTCCCACTATGTTGAGAACCTTGAAATGCTATAACAATATTCTTAAATATAGTTCTACAGTTGGATGAAACACTATGATGGGACACATAGTATATAGACCATCACGTGTGGGTACTCATAAGTAGATGATACTTCCTCTGAAGAAGTTTGTACTTGGTAATCTCCAAGACATGATATTATGAGAACAGACTCGGTAGTTGGAATTCCGCATATTTTAGTGTCATTGGATATTCTTATCTACGAGTGTGTATAATAGTCCTTATACTTTAAAATTATCATTGATATGTATCACGACTCACACACTTTGATTTACTGAAAAAAACCATCACACCATTTGTTGGTGGGAAGTAGGGTACGTTGGGTGCGTCACCACATGGATGTTATTATGGGATAAGTCGAGCAAGGCTTTGTCCCTTCCATTTATGGAAGTTGATATCTCAACTCTTTGATTGAAATAGAACTAATGCATGAAATTCCATGGACATGGTGTAACAACAAGTTTATTTCAGGTAGTCAAAGAATGGTGTATCATGAAAAAAAAATTATGACACTATCATGAAACTTTCTTGATTAGATATTGACACAAAGATATTGTATTAAACAAGGAGGATTCGTATGTGGATTTCATTGTTGTGATTTTAAATTCATTCTCTTGGGTGCCTTGACCCATTGCTAGGTAGAACTCTTAGACTTTTGGCAAGCATGCATAATGCCAACGAAAAGGAATCATAGATTGTCACACACTAATTGTTTTTGGTGGTCTTGGTTAAATTCTATTTGAATTTAATTAATTGAATAAATATTATTCTCAAGATAGTGGAATAATATTATTCAAGTTAAAATTGTTATATAAATTAAATAAATATTTATTCACTAGATTGTGGGAAAAATATATATATTTATTTTATTGAGAATTTAATAAATATCTATTTACTAGTTTTTAAATAAAATATTTATTTAAGAGAATTATTTATTTATTTATTTATTTTGGTGTTCATTAAATGGAATTTGAGTTCGATTCGAGAAAGACCGGTCCAGTAGTAAAATAATTATTTGAAAGATGGTAAATAATTATTTAACTAGTTGGAACAAGTTAAATAATTATGATACTTCTATTATTTTTTGATGAATAATTTTATTTATAATTCCATTTTTCAAAATATGGAACACCATAAAAAATGACGCGGTATTATTATTAAAATCATGGGTTTTCTCTATGGTTATGAATGTATTTAATTGTTGTTAAGTAGAGATGCACATTTATTAGAGATGCACATTTATTATTCCATGTACCAAACTGCATGCCTAGTGAATTGAGAATTGTTGAGCTAAACAATTTCTATTTCAAATACTCTTCCCATCACTTTCATGAAAGAGATATGTTTTTCAAGAACAAATACAATAGCGATCAATAACAACTGACATAAGACACTCGCTTCACTGCGCTAGCTCCCGGAGAATGAGTGGTGTCGATCAAAATCCATCAGAGACTGTGTGGATCACCGCTAGAGGGATTTTTGTTTGGATCTTCTCAAAAGCAACAGGACAACCCAGAAGGGTCATTTTTTATTATCAAAATCATCAATGCAGAAAGTACTGATGATCCTAGTATTCTTTTCTTTATGAATTTTAATTTATTAATTATAAAAACGATATCAAAGATCCTCCCTAAAGGTTTTGGGGCACATCCTTAATTACATAAATCATTCATTCTATACATTGGAGAATAGATTACATTGTCTTATTGATCCCATAATAATAATTGATCATGGTAAAAATTAAGTTTTTGTGTCAGCACAACCACACTTATGTTGCGCCTGGAACCTTCAAGTTGTATTAGAGCAGTTACACCATTGTTTATAATTATTTAAATATTTTGTAGATGGTTTAACATTTAATAATTTATTTTTTCAATTCATGTTTAATAATTCATGTAATATGGATTTCATGATCTGTTATCACTCTTTTCATTTCTCATTAATTTCAAATATACAAATGATTTTTTAATTAAAATTAAAACAGACACCTCATCAGTTGGCACAGACTATTCTTCCCAGGAGACATGAAAGTACATGCTATGTGTTTATAATTACACACTGTTTCCTCTTCCATACATGCTGTGTAATCCTAAATACATGTCGTGTAGTCATATACAATGCATCAGGAGTAATTCAGAAATTACTCAAGACGTGTGCATTTATTACATGCGGTGTAAGAAATTTTACATCGCGTGTTGACCAGGATATATAGTCACATAGATGCTGGATTACATGTAGTGTGGTCCACTAGAAATGACGTGTAGTCTCTTCAGGTCTGGTTCCAAACTGTGTATTCCATACACGGCTAAACCGACTGGTGACTGTGTAACATGGAGACAACACAACCTGTAACCCACTTTACACGTCGTGTAATCCAAAATTTCTGAAGTATGCCTCACATGTTGAGTCTTTATGAATGTACTTCAAGAAAGACAAGGAATATTATATACACCATTTAGTTGGAACTACATGTCGTTTACTTTTCCAAATATCACTAAGTTAAAACATTAATGTTTATGTAATGTTCAGAACTGCTTATCATGTATAAATCATACTAAATGTTCTTAAAATATGCATTAAAGCATCATGTATTCCATATGTCATAAGGGTAAACTAGTATATGAATATAATACATGTTAGGTATATTCAAATGGTTATTCACCATCTTAACTCAAATGTACATTTTTTTTACAACAATGAGAATCTAAAATATATTCAGGAAGGATTAAGATAAAAGGATTCATTAATGAAAGATAATAATTTATCAATTAAAGTGAGATTTATATTAATAATAACAATTAAAAAATGGAATAATAGTTTAATTAAATACATAACTTTGTTTATGTATGTGTGTGATCATGAGCACGATCGAGACTATTGAATGTGATTGGTTTCCTTTTAATTTATTTATTAAATTAATGGTTGTCCTGAGAGCCATCTATCCTAATTAATATGTTGGGCCTGTGTGCCCATGGTTTATTTTATTTAAACCCCCCATTTCACCCCACACCTAAATGTGAGTTTAAAAAATCATATGTAATGGATGGAACTTTCACGATATTGGAAGTGGTTCATGCTGGAGCCGAGATGAATCCAATCCCAGGAGATACAGAGTTGAACTAATGGAAAGCTGTAAACACAAAACGAAAAGGTTCAAGTTGTTTCTCCCATAGTCCGGGGTCGGTTTATCAACCAATAGATAAATAACCATTATAGAATATCAAGATCATGTGATTTTCTTTACTTTATTTCTATTAGTTTCATGGTTTATCATTATGGATGTGTTGTTTCAATCACATAATTAATGAATTTTACAAGAATGAAAGATGAAACTAAAATAAGCCAGGCTTATGCGTAAATATTATCAAGACATCCTTTATTTCTTAAGTAAGTTACACTTAATATTAACAAGCATGTGATAGTGATAATAAAAAATTCACACATAAGAGATAAAAATCCCTCAAATAAAATATTAACTCAGACCAAGCCTTTCGTTACTCGATTAAGGGAAAAACACAATAAAACTATGTGTTTGACCATCAATTTTTGGGATAATTACTTTTATATACGAATCCCATATGAATGGTTTTGGGTTGAATTAACAATATTACATTATGAGGTTTAGCCCTTACTGGACTTGGTTTAATATTGTAGGCAAGTGTTGAGATAATCCAAAATCTGGATTTCAATATTGGGGAGTCCACTCAATAAATCAAAGAGCTGCAGAGCACAATTGGAAAATACCAACCTACCTAAGAACCTTCAAATAGTTTGGACTAACATTGTTGGGGTTATACGAAGGGGAATATGGATCCTTTCTACTAAAATTTCATGGTAACTGGACATTTTAAGTTTAATGGTGAGGGCCATTGGGACTTGATAAAATAGTGGGAGACTTAATAACATTAATTTTTTATTTCCAATAAAATATAGTCAAGAAAGTACTAATAAGTTTCTCTTTTAATTGTACAAAACAATTACAGGCTCGTTAACCACACTATCACTATGATAAATTATAGATAAATAAAACATCCTCACCAATAGTAACTTATAAGAATGGTTTCGACACCTTTGGGTTATCTAGTGCCATGAACGGAATTCTTTCATGTTTGAGTCAGAATTACCGAATCTGCCTATGAAAGAGGTGAGTGATGGGGATCTCTTGGTCTATGAGAAACATATGAATGACGCGATTGATGTTCAATGTTTGATGTGAGCATCAATTTTTAGTGAGCTCATGAAGTCTCTTGAAAACAAGGATTCTTATAGCATGTTTGGGCACTTATGTGGCCATTACCATGAGATAGTAAGATATGAAAGGGATTATATGTCCAATTCACTCTTTTAGAGTAATCTTAGAGAGAGTTCCCTAGCCGGGCCTCATGCAGTAAAGATCATTGGATACTTTGAGCGCCTGTAGGTTATAGGGTTTACAATACCTAAAAAACTAGGCACCGATCTCATTATCTTCTCAATCCCTCATATATTCTCCAACATTGTTGTTAATTTTAATAAGACCTACATTGAGATGTCTTTATCTGATCTTCTTATCCTCATTCCCCATGTGGAAAAAGATATTAAGCGCCACAAGCCTTTTGTCCTTATGGTGAATAAGAGGGAAGGGAAGAAAAAGTGTTTTAAGCCCAATGCTTCTTCACGCCCTTCCATGAAAAATAAGATCAAAGGGGAGGCAAGGGAATAGGAGGCTGTTTGTTTTTCATGGTGAAAGAGGGACCACTGGAAGAAAAAATGCACCAAGCCTAAGAAGCAAGGGGAATCTTCAGGTTCGTTTGTTATCGAATTCAATCTATCTGCTTCTACAAATAGGGTATTAGATATAACTTTTTGTGCTCAAATATGTTCTCAAATCCAGGATCCAATATATTCCAGATTATTTCCTGATGGGAGGTATATCTACGAGTAGTCAATAGATGCAGACTTGCTATTGTAGCTTTTAGGGAAAACCACCTCACATTTCCAAAGGGGGTGATCATAGTGTCAAAGAGTTTTTATTATATGTCATCTATTACTAAGAACGTTATTTCTTTGTCCTAATTAGATACATATGGATTTTAATTCACGTTTGGAAATGAATGTTTCTTCTTTAGTCAAGATAGAATTTGTTTTGGTAGGGTACATTTATACAACAATATTTACATGTTGGATTACACAAAAAAATTTAATGCCAATCGACAATAAAGATACTTCTCATGAATCATACCACACCCAACTTTGGCATCACCAGTCAGGTCATGTAAATAAGAAACAATTGATAATGTTAAACAAATATGGATATCTAGATTCTTTTCAACTAAAACCACTTGGTGCATGTCATGCCTGTTTACAAGGAAAAATAACTAATGACTAAGTTAGTGGGAAAGGTCAAAGGGATAAATATCTCCTATAATATTTTTATACTAATGTGCATGGACATTATCCGATTGAAGCAAGGGGATGGTACTCATACTACATAAATTTTACAGGTGATTTTAGTATATATGGATATATCTAATTAATGAGGTATAATTCGAATTCTTTTGATAAGTTCAAAGAATGCAATAATTAAGTTGAGAACCATATTTTTAAGAATATTAAGAAACTCCACTCAAAACAAGGTGGAGAATAACTTAATTAAGACTTCATTGATAACTTATAGGAGTTTGGGATCTGATACTAACTCAATCCTCCTTACAGTCCTCAGTGGAATGGTGTGAAAAAAAGTAGAAACCACACCTTGTTGGACATGGTGAGATCAATGATGAGTCATACAAGTCTTCTATTATCATTTCAGGGATATTCATTACAAACAGCGGCACACATACTAAACCAAGTAGCAAAAAAATTGATAAATGTCAATCCATAAGAGTTTTGGAGTGGAAATAAATCCATGTTATTGAATTTACATGTGTGGGTAAGCGATGTGTTTGTTAAGGCCTCTTCAGGTAACAAACTTGCACCCCAAGGCACAAAGTGTTCCTTTATTGGATACCCCAAAGAAATAAGGGGATATTACCTAAAAAACACCTTAGAAAAAAATTATTGTGGAAAGACACTCTATATTCATTGAGAGGGAGCACATCTCAAAAATAGATAGTGGGAGCGAGATAGACTTTGATGAAATCGAGGCTTATGGTATACAAGAGTTTGTATTGGAAAAAATTCCACAAAGCCCCATGGAAGAAATAATTGTTCTAGAGACAAAAGAACTACATAAAAGTACAACAGAGGTTAGAGAACTAAAACAGTATGGTTTTCTTGTTACTGGGCATGGTGACTCATTTTTTTGATAATAATGATCCTCTAAGCTACAAGGAATCATTAATTGGCATAGACGTTAACATTTATCAAGAACCCATGCATTCTAAAATTGATTCCATGTATCAAAGTTTTTTGGATATTGGTAGATTCTCGAGCTGATGTAAAGCCTATTGGTTTAAAATTTTAATTCCAAAAGAAACTTGATTTGGAATGAAAAATTTAGTACCTATAAGGCACGACTGGATGAAAAAGGGTTCCAACAGTGTCATGACATTGACTAAAAAAACCTTTTCACCAGATGCAAGTCTGAAATCCATCATAATTATATAGGAAATTTCTTTTTTACTATGACTATGAGATTAAAAAATGGTTGTAAAAACATCCTTTCTTAATGGGAACCTTCAGGAAGATGTCTACAAGACACAACCTAAAGGTTTTATGACTCTAATGGATTCCAATCAGGTATGAACTTTACAAAAATCCATTTATGGAATAGAGAAAGTGTCAATGTCATGTACCATTAGTTTTTATGAATCCATAATGGAATTTGGATTTATCAATAATGAATTTCATACTTTTGTCTATAAACAATTTTGTGGGAGTTCAATCGTTTTCCTAAGAGTATATGTTGATGACATATTACTTATTGGAAACATGATAGAAATATTACAGTCTGTTAAGGCCTGGTGAATCAATGCTTCTCCATGAAGTAATTGGGTGAGGTAACATCTATTCTTGGGATGAAGGTCTATCGTGATAGATCCAAGAAATTACTGGGCCTATGTCAAAGTTCATACATTGAGAAGATAATGAAGAGATTCAGTATGTAACAATACTAGAGGGGATTGCTGCCAGTATCACATGGTATTCATCTTTACAAGAAAATGTGTCTTTAGACACATAAATATAGAAAGCCAATGGAAAATCCTCTATACACATCAATGATAGGTTCAGTCTTTTATTCAATTCCATTTAATATGATGGATGTCACATATGCATTGAGTTTGGTATGTGGATAATAAGCAGACCTAGGTTAACACCATTGGATAGTAGTCAAGTCTATCCTAAAGTATCTGATGCGTACTAAGGATATGTTCCTAGTTTAAGCGGGAGATGGGGAACTAGTCATTATAGGTTATGTAGATTCTAGTTTCCAAACTGATCAATATGATATTATGTCACAAAAATTATAGAATATTCACTTTTAATATAGGTTATGTGAGTTGGAAGATCTCAAAGATGACTATGTTCGTAGATTCTACAGTAGGATCCAAGTATATCGTAACTTCTGAGGAAACCAAAGAAGCAGTTTGGATGTGAAGCTTCATCTAGGATCTAGATGTGGTAGCTAGTTGCAAAGTTCTCATTACACACTATTTTGATAATACTGAAGTAGTGGATCTTGCAAAAGATCCAAGGTCACATCATTGGATGAAGCACATACATCTCAAGAATCATCTCATGAAGGATTTTTCTTAGAGTGGTGAATTTGCAGTGAGCAGTATTTCAATGGAAGACAACAAGATAGACCCCATCCCTAAATCCTCAACTCAACAGAAACATGATCATCATGTGAGGTCTAATAGATTGAAAGTCGTAGGCAGTTGCCTCTTTTCCTAGTGGAATTTTGTTAGAGTTGGAGTCCTAGATCCAAATTTGTGTACATTGATAACATGTATATTTAATGTGTTTAAATATTAATCATATTATTACATATTTTTCACTATTCCTTAATGAATATTATGTAATAATGTCATAGAGTGTTTGTTTCAATTATAAGGCCTTGGATGTTACCTTCTATGATGAAAAACATGAAATTCCATAACAATATTCTTAAATACAGTTATGTAGTTAGATGACATACTATTATGGGACACATAGTATACAGACCATCAGGTGTGAGTAATCATAAGCAGATGAGACATCTTATCATGATGTTCTTACTTGGTAATTTCTAAGATGAGAGATTATGAGAATAGACCCACCAGTAGAAATTCTGCATTTTTTGGTGTCATCGGATATTCCTATTTATGAGTGTATGTCATACTCCTTATACATTAATAATATAATTAATATGGGTCATGACTCATGGAATTTGTTTTCCTCACGAAAATTGTCATTCCATATATTTGTGGGAGTAGGGTACGTTGGGTATGTCACGAGTGGCATGTTATTAATGGATATGACGGGGAAGGATTTATACCATCCAATTATAGAAGTTGATATATGGGCCATTTTATTGAAATAGAACCCTCATTAAATTTCCATGGCCATGGTGTAACAATGAGATTATTTTAGGAATTCAAAGAATGACATATCAAGCACAAAGTTTGATGAGACTACCATGAAACCTTCTTGATGAGATATTGAGACAAAAGGATTATATTACATTGTGAGAATTCATATATAGATGTCATTGTTGAGATTTTAAATTCTTTCTCTTGGGTGCCTTGACCTATTTCTAGATTGTACACTGGGACTTTAGGAAATCCCACCAAATTCCAATGAGAAAGAATCATAGACGATCACAAACTAAGTGTTTTTAGTGTTCTTGGTTAAATTCTATTTGAATTTCATTAATGGAATAAATATTACTCTTCAAGATAGTGGAATAATTTTATTCTAGTTAAAATGATTGAATAAATTATATAAATATTTATTCACTATATTGTGGGAAGAATTTATTTATTTATTTTATTAAACATTTAATGAATATTAATTTACTAGTTTTTAAATTAAATAATTATTTAATAGAATAATTTATTTATGTATTTATTTGAGTGTTCAATAAATGGAAGTGGAGTTTAAGCAGACCAAGGCCGGTCTGGTAGTAAAATAATTAATTTTAAGATGTTAAATAATTATTTAACTATTTCTTACAAGTTAAAATAATAATAACACTGTTATAATTTTTTGATGTAGGATTTTATTTATAATTTTGTTTTGTGCATTTTTCCACACAATAAATAATGACGTGGTATTATTATTAAAATCATGGGTTTTCTATAAGGTTTTGAATGTATTTAATAACTGTAAAAAAATTAAATACACCAACAGAAGCCTCATGTCAATAAATAGACACATACTTCTATTGTTCCATGTACCAAACTACATGCCAGTTGAATTGTGATTTTTTTGAGTTGTACGTTTTCTCTCTTGAATCATATTTCGTCCCTCTCAATAACGAGAGACATTCCTCATGACCGAAGAACAAGAAATCAAGAACTACTGACACCAGACACTCGCTTCATCATACTAGCACCCAATGAACGATTCATATCTATAAGAGGCCATCATAGAACATGTAGATCAACGCTAGAGGGATTCTGGTTTGGATCCTCCTAAATGCAATGAGACAATCTTGAAGGTTCGTTCTGGATGATCAAAATCATGAAAAACAATTTGACGAATATCCATGTATTCTTTTCATTATGAAAATATTTAAATTAATTATAAAATGACGTGTAAGATACACTATAAAGGTTTCAGGCCTCTTCATTCTTTATCTAAATATTTTATTTTATTTTGTGGAGACTGGTGTTCATTTTTGTATTAATCCCATAATAATCATTGATCATGGTAAAAATTAAATTTGGGTGCTAGACCAATTGTGCTTCCGTTGTGCCTGGAACCTTTAGATATGATCTAAAATTACGTTAAAAAAGAATTTAAAACTATTCAAGCAACATGGAATATAAAATTATAGATCATCCATGTGATAAAAATAAAAATGGTAATAAAAACAAAAAAAATAAAGATAAATTCCAATAGGGGATTTTGAATCCCACTACATAATGAAAACATTATATTTTAATCAATATCTGTTATGTAATATAAAAAAATGAAAAAAATAGTCTCCAACATAATTACGGAATTTAAATAACATATTTAGTACTTATAAACTCACACACACACTGACATATATATACTCTAATATAATGATTAAATATATAGAATTTATATACATTTTTTCATCTAAATCAATATCAAAGTATATATAAATCAGAAAATATTTTATTATCAGAATATATAGAGACAACACACACATAAAACATATATATTACATAAATTTTAGATATATACACACATAAATACAAACATACATACATATATAAAACACACACACATATATATATATATTATCTCTATATTTATATAAATACAAAATATATAGAATACATAAATATATAGAATATATTTATAAAAACTCTAGGAAGTAGAATTTAAATAAAATAGAAGAAACAATATATATATATACCTAGTATTATATATATATATTTCATATTTCATATATAAAAATTTCATGTGTCATATTTTATATATTCAAAATTCATATTGAATACTGCATACATTTTGAAAATTCATAATGTATAGGAAGAGAATTCATGGTTTATATACTATGAATAAATGTACTTTATATCCCATATTAGAAAGAAAAAGAATATTATGTAAAAAACACATATTAAATGGAATACCCGGACCCTAGAAGCCAAGATTAGTGGAATTGTTTTATTACATTGGAATGATTAGAAGTAATCATATCCAAAAGGAGCAGTAAATTTAGTTGTCTTGGAGAAACTAAATCCATACATGGAACACATTTTACTTTGGGAAAAGGAAACAAAATATAATACATAACAGAAGCTAATAAACTAGATCCTTGAAAACTCGATAAATGATATGTTATTCATAAACATGGGAAGGAAAATAAATGAAAGGGGTGAGATCAAAAGATCAAAAAGGGTTACAAATAGTGTAAGAATGAAATAATAATAATTTAATCATAATCAATTAGACATAATCAATATGGAATGGTGAATAATTAAAAACACGCACCATCAATGAACTGACAATGAAAGTGCATAAATATATTTTTTCACAGTGATAACCTCATTGAAATTAATAAATGAATAACGAATAAAGAGAATTATTATTATTTAGATGTCATTTATCTAGAATATGAACCATCATACAATCAATATAGTTTAAACCATTCATTATTCAAGAACAAACTTGAAGGGTTTATCACAAACTGTTTTGTCAGATGATACCTGTCGATGAATCTAGGGGCTATAGCGGGCCACCCATCACTATTTGTATAAATCATTCTTTATACAAGAACAGTATGACTTTTCGAAATCTATATTGAGTAGATTATATGATCTTAACAATATTTACCCAATTACAATAACTTTGAAAATAAACACTGAATGTAAACTGGTATTTGACTAATAAAATTATCATATCCATGATAAAAGAATATGGATATTTAATATAATTATAATTTCACATGAAAAATGATTTGATATAGTCAGTAGATACTCCACATAAGAATGATTAGTCACACAATACCAAGTAAGTCTCAATGAAATGGAAATTGAGACAAAATCCCTTACCACATTGTAATCAATTGAATCATATAACCAAAAATTAATAATCATAAAATGAATAATTGAATACCATGAATATTTATTGATTTTTTATATTATATATCAAATTTCACTATACATAAATCACATTCATGAAATAAGTGGTGAACAATGGTAATCTCAAAGAAATAAAATTGAACATGAGACTCAGCCTAGTTTGTGAGGTCTCTCTATGTGCATCCACGAGACCCAGGTTCAAAACTAGGTAGAGGCATAATTCTAGGGTACTATAGCAACACTGTGCGGGTACTGTATCAGGTACTGTTCGGTACTCTAGTAGCCATAACTATTCACCATGGGATAATGGTCTGGGCTTGGAGTTATTAAGGCCTTCGGGCCACCTATGAATTCAGGTCGATATGGATTTAAGGCCGTATTTAAGGCATTCAAGACCCCTAAGTGAAATTGGGACACCTCAAGGTCTTTGAGCCACATGATTAGTGCAGTTACCCAAGACGGACTCTACAAAAAAAGAGCATTCCTAGGGGAGGATTGAATGAAGGTGCACTCTCTAGAGCAGAACCAATGGATTTGGAAGAATGAGAGGGTATGAAAAAGACATTGGGACTAGCATGTGCATGCACGAAAATCTTATCAAGATGGGCATGTGAAGGTGGAGAGATACCATCATGATGCAGATGTTGGGGTGGGGCAGTTACTTGTAGTTATAGTCTAGTTTAATTACCAAAGACCTTCAGGTCATGTAGTGTCTCTTAAGCCTACATGCCATGTAATATCTTACACTAAAGTCCTTGTATGGGTTTCCCCTTATCCATTGATATGGGGGTTATCAAAAATCAATAAAAATTAAGGCCTTTGGGCCATGCGTTCATTGAAATACAAGTGAGATGAGAAACCCCTTACCTTTTGCTCGAATGTGTTTTTCACATGATGTTAATGCCCTGGATAATAAAATTAATTATATTAATTAATTATTTCCTAACATTCTCACCCTATATATTATTTATTATAATTTAATTATGCTAATTTATGGAATTTTTTATTAGTAATACAATATAATTTTATTGCTCGGTGTCGTTCGTTTCCTTTGTTTTCATGATCGATTCACTTATATATATGTAATGGAATTAGTGTAAAATGGATATAATTCTACAGAATTTGAATTATATGAAATTAATGAGAATAAAAAAGTGCTGATGGTTATAAATATCATTTCATTATATGATATGAGGATGAATCATTTGATAATATATTTAATGATAATCGTTTAGCATAATTTTAGTGGTTTTTATCCCAATAAACTAGTTTTGTTCTGTTATGAAATATCATGTATATAAAATGGTTCCAGAACCATAAATAGAATATAACAATTTTTTTATATGTTTATATTATAAAAATAGTTTCATGAACATTAATTAAGATGAAATATGATAACAAAAGTTTATCATCCACGAAGGTTGTAAATTAGCACCTCACGGATGATGATTTCATTTTTAAAATAAAAGAGAGGGAGAGAGTAAGGATATTGATGTTGTATCATCCATTGAAATGATATAATTATAGTATATAGATGGAATTGGAGTTATCAGGATCATTTTATAGATTATTTTGGGATATAACAATAATTATTGATGGAACGCAAATAGAAAAATAAAAGGAAAAAGGGAGAGGATTTTACCTCTTAGATACTCATCCTGTAGAATCTCCTTAAGAGGATTGATTTCTGTATTTTAGAAAGATCAAAAGATTATGTACTTGGAAGAGTATATTGGGGAGGTAAATGAGTAATAATTTGGCAAGGATCAAGGCTAGGAATGCTTAAAGAGAAGAGGTGGTGAGGGGTGGTTTCTTTAGTGGAGGAGAGGAGGATTTTTCCATTATTTTATTATTTTGGCTCAAGACTATGAATAGTCATGGTTATTATGACTTAAAATAGTAAAAAGTGAATGTTATTTTATACCAATGGCCATTTATATCATCTGATACCAGATCATGATGCATAAATTCATGTATTTAGCATATTTCGTAAATTATGGATTTTCACTTTTCTCAAAAAAATCAGGTATTTTAGAAAAACAAAAAAATCAACTGTAAATTTTTTTGTGATTATAATAAGAAAATTAACATCTTTTTATGAAAATTATTTTCTAAATAGGTTAGTCTTAATTTTTAATAAAAATCACAATTTACTCGAAAAATATAGTTTTTAAAATTATAACTGATTTTACAATTACATAAAAAATTAACTATGTTCTCATTAAATTATCACAAAATAAAAGGAAAAAAATATTGACATATGAATAAAATTTATAAAAAATATTTAACTTTTAAATTAATTTATTAATTATATAATTGGAAATAAATATTTATTGCTCACAAGAAACCAACATTTAATTATTATTATTTTGATATTTACTCTCATTTATAAGATATCTAAATTTTATTTGTATTTACATGGGTGATGTTACTATTCATAAGGATTTGTTAGACTTCATAAGGATCAAGTTACTATATATAAGGGTCCATTAGTATTCATAATGATCAAGTTACTATTTATAAGGGTAATTTACTATTCACCCTAAATTAAGTAGATTCTATCAGGTTCTTAATATTTTACTAAACACAACAAGGTATTTCCTTTTGCTGAAATTCAAAACATAGAAGTAGAAAATTTATGATCAATGGATATGTTATAACTATAAAAAGTTTTTTTGTAGATACTTAGTGTGGAATGCATATAAGCTATCAAATGAATTGAAATTATTTAGGATGCAATTTACCATAAAAATGGGGTATCATTTTAATAGTGAATATATTCTTAATATAATTTTTATTTACAAAAATGATTATAATAATTAGTATATATATTATTCATTAAAATATTTAATTAAATAATCTATTGATCTTATACATATATTCATATTAAAATATTCTTTTACACAATATAATAGTGTAAAATATTATTATTTTAGAACATTAAATAATTAATTTTAAAGTAATAAATTATAATTATTTATGATTATTTTTATAAATTAAAACACATGATTTTAAATTATCATATAACATGACTTAATGTATTTAAAAATAAAAAGAATTACTGGGGTTTTACATTAAGTGTATTCATATTTTATATCAATACATAATGAACATTTCATACTTCATTGTACAATATTCAAATATCATATTAACAAAGTATGCATATTTATTATTAAAACCATAGTGAACATTTCATATATTGAGAATACAAATAATTCCCATTGAATATTAAGAATAGAATGTATACTGTAAGTATTCATATTACAATTGTTACAGTAGTAACAGGTGGTGTAATATTGACTTTACACTATTTATAATAACATGAATGTAATATAGATATTATATGTAATTAGAATCACACACACACACACATGTTTTAAAAAGTAAAGTCCAAAATATCTTTTATTTTTGAAACAAATGACCTATTTTTTGGTATTGGAGACCCATTACATGCCCCGTAGGCTCAGTAGGAATTTAATCAAATTATGTGTCCCTAATGGTCTATATTTTTATCCCAAAGCCCCATTGGTGAATAGGACTACTATAGTAACCGTGTTTTTATAGTGTTGTCACGTCTATAATACCTACTACGATTCCCACAACCGATATAGTGTTGTTGGTATATAGCTCCAATGATTCTTGATTCCCACTAAAATACTGGTATAGTGACAACACCCAATGTGTTGTGATCCCCCGTTTTTTTTTCGTGTTATGAGGTGGTTACCACTAAGAAAAACCCCAACTATACATTAGAATCGTATTTTAATTTTCTAAAAGTAACAATAAAAGTAAAAAAAGAAATATTGGGTCCAAAAAATTACTTTTTTGAGTATGTATTATTATATTTAATAGATAATGAGATATGGAGTTATTGTAAAAAGAATGAATATATTATATGTCATAAAATAGACTAAATATTTCCAAAATAATACATATTTAATATTTAAATGTCATAAATTGTCTATAAAAATAGTATTTAAATTAAATGTTTCAATAAAAATGAATATTTCAGATATTCATATTGTATACATGTAATAAAATGAATATTTTATATTTAATATATATTAAACATGTAAAATCCCTGGTCTGAAAACCACTAAACAGGTGCCCCGAGTTGGGTCACCAGATGACCTCAAATGCGCCTCCCCATATGCATGATGTTGTGGCCTAGTAGTGAGAATCTAATGGGTCATATGGGGAGACTATACCCTCTTTTCCAAAGTAATCTAAAATAGAACACAATATAAATATCCGAAATGATATGAAACAACCAAGAAACATTCATAACCAAATGTTTCCCAAATAGGTTATAACAGAAATAAAGTACAAAAAATCCATGCCATACTAGTAGTGACAATTAAAAGAAACCCAAAATAATACAAATCAAAAAAACTCCAAACGGGTCCTGATACTAAGTCTGGATCCTTATCCATTTACATCCCGAGCCTAACTCAATTTCTTAGAGAAGGGTCATTGACCTTGTACTATACTCCAACCAAGTGATCTTCTCAGGTACCCAATGGTGTCCCAATCAAGGGGTGAGTATAAAACTCAGTAGGCCACCACCAATGGCGACTATTAAATATTTTTTCTAATAGATAGTGCCTGCAAGTACAAAAAAATTGGTAAGTAAACAAGGGACAGTTTGGGTGCCACAAGTTAACAAGGTTCATTTAATTTATTCATAAAATTTATCCCAATTACATTCCTTATACCATCTTTATAACTCAACCCACTTAATCACATGTTCTCTGGGTTAGGCATAAATATCATCTACACAAGGGTCTATGGAAATCAATCACAATTCATAGTGGAAATAAATAAAGTCCATATCTCACTAGGGACACACAAATCACATTAACACCTTATCCTCACCTCGAAGCCTCAGTCCAGGTGGAATGAAACTGTTAGGGGAATGGAGCCTCTGTCCCCTTCCCTAAACCGTGCATTTTGGGTGGATTATAGAGCCTTAGTCGAACTCAACCTGTGGGCTTAGAACCTCAAGTCAATACCCAACTATTCTAAGCAATGTGCACATGCATTTTTATCATGTCACCATAACCATTCCATAACAAAACCAAGAATATTCATTTCCATTAGAATTTACAATACATGAAAATATCATGGGAATTAATATCATTCCATAACCCATTAACACATTTATCAATTACAATTAATATCCATCAAGACAAATTCCCATTCTAGTGCCCTAACCAAATCGGTGTATTCATCAACCTATATGCCTTAGACCAATTCACCATTGACCATTCATTAATCCATTTATCCCATTTATCATTTTAAGTACATTTCTCATGTCACATAACACAACCACTTTATTATATTCATCATTTTGGTTTACCACCTAATTCTTATGTAATCACCCCTTTCAACAAATTCATCCATTCCCATTCCATTTCCCAATCACAAGTTAACCATTTAGTATGAAATAATTCCCTTTGGAATTTCTAACCAAAGTTCATTAAACATTCAACAAAATATATATCAACCCAATTACCCATTTCATGTCATTCTAAAATATCTTATACCATTATTGACCTAGGAATATTATTCATCATTTCATTTACAACGTAATTAACCGTTAAAAAAATATTCTACATGGGTTCCACATTCATAATCTGAAACCATCCACTTAACCCCACGACACTCTAGGTCTGGGTTTATCGGCACACCACAGGGGGGCCTAGACTGGTGAAGTCCTCCCCCATGAATTCCATGGGAATTTTGGGGGTTTTATAGAAACCATTTAATCACCCAATTTACCTATTCAAACCCAAGATAACCAGTACACAACACACGAAGTGAAAAACCCCCACACACATGCACATATCTAGAGAAAAACTATGGGATATAACTTGTAGACAACGTACCTTGAATCCCTTGGTGAACACACTCATAGTTTTAGCCTTGGATATGGATTCAAACATCCCTTGATTCCTCAAAATGAATCTCATCTGAAAAATAGGGTTTCAGAGCTTCATATGTATATGGGAGAAACCATAATCCCTAATTAGAAAAGTGATGGGAGGAGAGGATTAGAATTACTTGAAGCTTCTATCCACAACCAAAATCATCAAAAAATGGAAAAGAATAGATGGAGAAACACCTCTTGGAAGCTTATGTCATCCAATTTCATCACTAGGGTTGAGCGGGGATGAATGAAGGAAAATCCAGAGTTTGGGTTTAAAATACCAGAGTGGAGATTTTGTAAATTTTCCAACTTTTCTACGTCATATGGTTTACCAGCATGATTTTCCAAACCATGGGAAAACCGTGCAGAAGATATTGCCGGAAATCACCCCTTTCACATGGCCTCTTAGGAATTCCACATTATTTTCCAAACCATGTGAAAACAATGTGTAATCCCTTATTCATGGCTGAACTGTTCCCGAGGATGCTCATGATGATTTGCACTAACCATGTGAAAACCGTGAATCATTCCCACAAACTGCCTTTTCATCCTATTTCATGACCTGAACCCCTAGAACTCCCCTGAGCCTGTACATGAACTTTGGGAAACACTTATATAGCCCTAAAAGAAGAGTCTAAACCCAACATAATCAAAAACATTTCTTAAGAAGATCTATGATCTTATAACCGCCCACCTTATAACGGCACATCCTCGAGCCACTCTTCCGATGATCACCAAACTTCCATAACAAAGGATCACACCATATGTAATTCCTATCCATACCCACTTCCCATGTTTCGGGTTGCACATCACAATGCCACTGAACAAGAACCATGGGCACAAACATTCCCCTCAAGGATTCTTCACAACAATCTAATACAAGAACTAGAAAAACTCATCAAGGATGTATCTACTTCATCTATTCCCACCACGAGAGATTCAATGGGGGAAACATAGGTGAAAAAACATAACTCACAACACATGGGAACTTAGCACACAAAATCACATTATTATTGAGGAACCAATCGGCACCTCATCAGCCTAATCCTCTACCCAACTCAGGACCCAAATCACTTGGAATCATTTTTCTTTTTCCCCCAACTCTAATGTTGACCAAACTTGATATCACCTCAAGGAAGAAATGATCCTTTCAACCACAGTTCATGAAAATTTCACTCCATTACTGTACAAACAAATTCTTTCCAAAACTCCCAGGTACTCAACCAACTATATAGGGCCAAGGATCGCTGTCAGAGCTAACTTAAACAAATGGTGACCAGTCGAGTCCCTCCAAGATGAAACTCTAATCTTGTCATCAACCAACCATTTATGTAGTATGGTTCTCTCCATCATTTTATGTTACCTGGAACCTCCCCCAATGAAGAAGGACCACCAAAACACAACCCTACTCTCCCATCATCTAACATGTTCTAACTCACTGTGTTAAAGCATCCATAGGGGCATTAGCCCACATTGGCATCCATTCACACCATCAAAACCATTCGTAAGGGCATTACCACACTATCCCTTTCAAGGACTAATATCAATACGACCTCATTCAGGTACAAATTCATTTCAAAAGCTCCTTCTGCCACAAAATGAATCCAGAGGTGGGTCACTCCCACCACACAAGTTCAAGTTTATCATTATCATCCAATGAACTCACTGAGGTTGTTTCATGAATTCCGGTAAAATTCCATCATCCTTGCATTACTTACCTCTAGACCATAATCATCTTCACCCTTACTTTGACACCACATCACATGGCCATGGTTCACTCAACTTCATGAAATTTTAAAGACCACCGAAGGGGAAATTATTTACATGAGTCTAACCCCAATATTTATTGGAGTTATAGGACCCAAACTTCTCTTTCCACAAACAATTGTCATATCTAACCACACCCTTCTACGAACCAATATAGACATAAAAATTTTCACTTGGAACCAGACTGATCTCAAGATTACATTTGGATCATCCGAAAACACATCTAAGGCCCACATGCCTTTAGGAGGAACCTGACATGCACCTCATAGGTTCGTCATTGGAACCCCTATGCCACTATGTCGGCTCGATGTTCTCCTTTCCAAATAGAGGACCAACATACCACTCCCCAACTAAGGAGTGGTGTTACCATTTCTCACCATTATGGATTCTCACCAACACATCTTATACACGATCACAAATCAAACCCCAAACTTAGACAATACCATCCAACTTTTTCCCAAAAAAAGAAAATGAACATCACCCAATGCCAAATCCAAGCTTCCATGAATCGTACCCCAGTCGTTTCTCATAATTATGTCCATCCCTAGAATCTCACCGCAAGACATGAGGGTATATATCCCCCATCAAACTCTTAATGTACTATTTCCTTATGAATAAACTTCATAATGTCCCTCATCCAACCATACACCTTCATGTATCTTAGTATGAGGAAGAGCTTCTCAACATACCTAGGACAATGTCAAGATGTTGGTCATGCTCTTCACTAGATGAGGTATCCCAATAAGTCATCAAAGGACACCACCATGAACTTATCCATTTATGATGATGATCTATAGGGAACTATGACCTTCCAAGGGTTTTAGGCCTCCCTGATGAATGCATCTCAGAAAAAATTAACAACCACCACTCATGGTTGATTGTCGACCAAGTTTAAACTTTTCTCCACAATAAAATAACCAAGCTGATGTAAACAAATGTTTCATGTGGAAATACATCCACCACATCACTTAACTTCTTTTGATGCATTATTTCCAACTAAAAATTGAAGAAAAATGACCAACTACACCAACCGGCCTAACAGTATTCCTCAAAACTACCTTAACATTCATATAACCCATTTCCTACATTCTTACCTAACCAGGTATCTTTTTTAATCAGCCTCATTATCCCTAAGATATACTTTGTATCTCACCTAACAACCAAACAATTCCTACAAACAATTTCAGCCACATGGCCACCCTCACCTTGGGTGCCACCACTAAGAAAAAACATATAACCACACATTGGACAACATTGCCTTTTGTTAATCGAAAAAATATTCAAGACTCCATTAATACCCACTAAACAAGGTGAGTCAGGATTTCCCATGATAAAAAACATCAAAACAATCATTAACCCTTATCAGGAACACTAGGGTGCCCTTTTGAAGGAACTAAGAACAACTATACCATTCACTATAACATGGGGTACTTAATATACATTGAAGCCTCCTCTAAAGCATTTACCATGATACATATTTCAAGGTACCTACACTACTGATCCACCCTCCCGTGAGGTTGTCCTTAATTTTTTAGAAACCATCATCACATAACCACAAATCGAGTGGAACAACCAACCATCATCCTTCTCAATTATCCCTCATGGCCAATTCTATACCATGGAGCACTCTTATTCCCACTATCAATGTCCAAAATATCTACATGCATGTCACACATGCAAAATCACTAGATTCCTTGTATGACCTATTTCATAGGTTACCTTGAAGGTTTAATGATACGAACTCCCTAGACTAGAATCAGAACAAAGATAATACAATTTTCCTCTCTCCAAACCATACTTCATGTGACACAAACAAAGTAATGATAATGGACGGAACTCTTGCACCCATTTGATGCACACTATGACTATCACACCAAACAAAAACGTGCCCTAGGTTCCACACCGTAGGGGAACACATTCCTCAGCACTAAGATAAAAAAATCGTATTAGGGACCAGGGAACAACTCACAAGGTATATACTCACAAGTTCTCCAAGTCCCTAAAACCATACATAGGGTATCTCATATACTCTGTATGATCATGAAGAACGAGAGACTCCTCATTGACATTACTAAACAATTCCTCACAACCCAAAAGGCCACAACCCTACAAAGGGTTCCTTAAACACACCCCTAGGCTATATAATAACTGAAAAGGTCTCACAATTCAAATCCAAAGTCTCAACTAGGGAACTCTCACTACCCAACCAGCACATACAAGGGTCAAAACAACAATGCAAAGGATACCCACATTTAAACTCATCCATTCCAATTTTTAACTTATTCTTCACCCAACGCTTTGAATAATGGATTACAGGATTGAACAATAGATGGAAAATGTCTCACACTATCAACCTTAAAAACCCAATTCTTCATACTCTATCCCAGCAGTTATCATCACACTTATAAAACTGCCCCTACCATACCTACCACGGTCATGGTCAATATGGGGTTACCAATTTATTAAATCACATGTCCCTCATCAACACATCTCCAACCAAATCTTCTTTTACATCATGATCTCTTCTTCTTAGTCACATTTACCATTTAAAAACATGTTAAAATCAACATGTTAACTTATTTACACCTTTCATAAGCACAATTTATTAATAATTTTACCATCATTATGAAATATTTCTCCCTTAGACACCGAGTCAACCTTTACAAATTATTACAACCCAAAATTTTAACCCGGCAAAAACATTTCATTATACATTATATTCCTTATCTATTAATTTTTATTCTTTTCATTCACCCACATTCATTACCATTATTAGGCAACATTATATTTATATTCATCGTGTAAATGAATTCTACTCTATCTTCCCTACAAACCCATACCGTTTCTGTTTCTATAATGATGCATGTCACATATATCATGAGGTGCCTAAAATGATGTATGAATGAACAACATAATTCCATTTAGAAAATGTGAAAAATATCATAAATCAATCAAATCACACAACATGTGAATCGACCAATGGTGAAATATCATCCAACTATAACAACACACAACAAGAACAACAATTCCCACCCATGGTGACTTGAGTTTTCCCTCGAACATTGGTTAGCTACTCCCAAACATGAGCTCATTACCTAGGCCTGACACATAATAATCTCTTTTCTAAAATCCCCAAATAGTAAGAAGAGGAATGATCTCCTTTGATACCACATTGTAATGTCCCTGACATGGAATCCACTAAACTGGTTCCCTGATTTGAGTCTCCAAATGACTACAAGAATGCCTCCCCATACTGCAGAGATTGCCAACAAGCGGAGAGGGTCTAATGAGTGATGTGGGGAGATGATAAACTATTTACTAAATAAGGACACAATAGAAAAAAATATAAATAGCATAAAAAATATGGATCAACCAAAAAACATGCATAACCAAACGTTTCCCAAACAAGAGACTACAAAAATAAAATACCAAAATGACCTGCCACAATAGTAGTGCCATGTGAAAGAAACAAAAAAAATAAATAACAAAAACTACCAATGGGTACCGACTATAAGTCTGTATCCTTCTCCATGTACATCCCGAGCCAAACCCAACATCATAGAGTAGGGCCCTATTCCTCCTCCAGACATGCAACCAAGAAATTCGCTAGGGTACGCAATGGTGGCCCAAGCATGGTGTGAGTACAAAACATAGTAGGCCACCAACAATGGTTTCTAAAAAATATCTAGTATAATGGAGAGTTCATGAAAGTACAAAATAATAGGTAAGTAATCAATGGACAGTTTGGGTACCAAAAGCTAACATGGTTCATTTAATTTATTTCAAGAATTTAAACAAAATTGCATTCCTTATACAATCTTCATTACTCAACCCATTTAATAACATGTTCCCTGTGTTTGGCCTAAATATCATCTACAAAAGGGTCTTAGGAAATAAATCACATTGAATATGGGAATTAAATCAAGTCCATATCTCACTAGGTACACACGTATCACATTAACACATTATCCTCACCTTGAAGCCTCAGTCTGGGTGGAATGATACCATTTGGGGAATAGATCCTCCACCCCATCCCTAACATCTACATTCTAGGGTGGATTTTAGAGCCTTAGTATAACTCGACCCATGGATATAGAGCCTCAAGTCAATACCCCACTTTTCCAAGCCATGTTCACATTCTTATTTATCAAGTCACTACAACCATACCATAACACAAACAAGCATATTCAACCTCTTTAGATTTCACAATACATGACAAAAACATGGGAATTAATATCATGCCATAACACATTAACACATTTATCAATTAAAATTAATAGCCATCTATAAAAATTCCCTTTCCCATCCCTTAACCCATTCTATGTATTCAACAACCCATAGGCCTTATAAAAAATTTATTATTGACCATTCATTAGCCCATTTAGCCCATTTTTCATTTCAAGTTCATTTCTCACATCACATAACACAACCAATTTACTATGATCAAAATTTAGGTGTAACACCTAATTCTCATGTATTAACCCTATTCCACAAATTCATCCATTCCTATTACATTACCCAATCACAAGTTCACTATTTAGTATGCACTAATTACCATAGGAATTTCTAACAATAGTTCATTTAACACTCGACAAAATCTATTTCAACCCAATTACCCTTTCATGTCATTCCAAAAATATCTTATACATTTATATTCCTAGGTTTATTATTCATCATTCCATTTAAAACATAATCAACAGTTGAAAAATATTCTACATGGGTTCCACATTAAGAATCAGAAACCCACCACTTAACCCCGCCACACTCTATGTCCAAGTTTGCTAGCTCACCCAATGGGTGTCCCTAAAATGTTCAAGTATGCCTCCACGTATCCCAGAAGGATTATGAGGGTTTTCAAGAAATCATTTAGACATCCAATTTACCTATTCATACCCAAGATAACCAATACACAACATGAGAAGCATAAAACCCCAACACACATGAACAAATATAGTGAAAAACTATGGGATATAACTTGTAGACCACCTATGTAGAATCCCTTCTGAATGAACTCTTAATCAAAGCCTTGGATCCAGATTCAAACATCCCTTGAAGCCTCAACTTTAATCTCTCCCTAAAAAGTGTTTTAGTAATTCTGATGTGGAGGGAAAAACCATAAGCCCTAATCTGAAAAATAGATGAGATGAGAGGATTAGACATACCTAGAGCTTTGATCTACAAAAAATGACATCCAAAATGACCAATAATAAAAAGAAAATCCCCAATTGTATGCTTGGTCCATCTATGTTCGTCACTAGGGTTGAGAGGGGAGGACAGGAGGGAAATCTCATATTGGAGTTTGGAACCCAAAAGTGGATTTTTTTTTAAATTTCCATCTTTTTCTGGGCCGAACAGTTTAGCTGCATGGTTTTCCAAACCGTGCACAAACCGTGTGGAAGATACTACAAAAAATAACCCTCTTTCACTTGATTTCTTGGGAATTCCACATGGTTTAACAAAATGTGTGAAAACCGTGTGTAAGCCTATTTCCTTGGATGCACTATTACATGGGATGCTCTGCACAATTTTCACTAACCATGCACACACTATGAAACATGCCCAGGAACCCCCTTTTCTTCGTCTTTCAAGTCTTGAACCCCCAGAACACCAGTGATCCCTCACATGAAATTTGGGAAACATTTAATTGGCCCAAAAAGAAGAGGAGAATCCAAACATGATAAAAAACATAACTTAAGAAGATCCATGATCTTATAGAACACATGAATAACATTACATATATTTAGAATTCATATTTAATATTGCATATAATAAGAATGCATATTGTATATTCCATATTATATATATCTAGAATAAATTGAATATATGATGAATATATTGAGAACAAAGGAAAAAACTATCATTCCTTGAATCCCTACATATGTAGAAATGTAAAAAATTAATGGAAATATAAACACCCTTAATTAAATAAAATTTCTACTTTTCATGTTGTGTAATAAATATTTTTATATAATCACCCCTTCCAACAACACTTTATATTCTGAGATAGTTTCTCACCTTAATAATATATTATGTATTCATTAATTTAATTTATTATCATTGATATTTAATTTTAAAATTTATATTGACTCTAATATTTATTTATTTCTATATTTTCCAAGAAAAAGATGTTGAATATCGAGGGTAAGACTTTTTTATATACCTTGATTGATTCAAGTAAGAAAAAGAGATATGATTCTGCAGATAATAGAGACACTCAATAAACAATTTTATGCTTTCAAATTTAATTTTTTCGACTAAATTTAATTATTTACATTATTTTATCAATATAATTTATGTTATATGTCAGTCAAATAATTTGTTTAGAGGCATGGAAACAAAAAGCACTAGAAATTTTGAGGCCAAATGGTCATATTCATAAGGTATTTAGAGATGAATGCCATGGTATTGTGCATTTTCAATTGGGGAAGAATATTTTACCATATAAATTTCAATATTATGATAGTTTTTCTATGAGTTATAGTTATAATATATTCATAGAGGAACAAATTAATGACACCATTAGAGAAGAAAATCAAAAATCGGAAAAAGATACTCAATGTCAATAGATGATAAATAAATAAATTATGAAAGTTACATATGCTCTTTATTATATTCATTAAATATAAGGTTCATTAGTGATTGATTCTTGTTTGATGATGATACATTCTATTTTTGAGGATTTATCTATTCTTTACACTGATTTAGGGGTTCATGCAGATGTTGATATTGATTACCATGTTGAAGATATTGTTAATAGTGTAAGAGGAGGTGACCATGATGTTGGTGTCTCTATAGAAGATGTTGATGAGGGTCATTATGGTTCCATTGATACTTATATAGAGGATCATTTATGACATAAATTATATTCTTGGTTAATGAATTGAATTTATCTTGTAGCTATTTTTTATTATTGGGATTTGAATTTTTGTTGTTGTTTTTCTTATAGGTAAATTTAGTATCAGTGGTATTCATATCATGTGTTGAAGGTTGATTAAGATGAACTCTAGTCTTGTTTCGTTTCTATAGGTTGAGTGAAAATCTTTTTTTTTGTACTTTCTAGTTGAATATATGTTCTTGAGAAAGGCTTGAGGAAATAATCCTTTTTTAACTGGCATGTCAGTGTATATAATTTTATAGCCATGGTAACTACCCATGTAAATAGACCTCTTTTATAGGTTTTTCTGGTGTCTTAAGGAGCTAAAATATGGACATGGATAGAGGATGTATCCAAGGACAAAGTCTATGGAAATAGATTAATGTCCATAAGCAGGACCATGGATGTAGGTGTATAACCAAGAGCAAGGATGTGGCTATAGATCTATTTTTAGAGTCCTTGTGCATGACATTAGAATTAGCCCAAATTCCCTGATATTAATATCCCCATCTAACATGACTATGGATATAACTTGTAACCGTGGTATTTTCACATATAGTTGTCGTTTTTACAATGGCTATATGTCATTTTTCTAGTGGTGTTTATTAAGTGTAATAGAGACCAAAAAACATAATTAACCAAAATTTTTACAAAAGAATCTATTATAATTTGGGTTAGATGAATTACATTTTATCAACAATAATTAGAGGGGGGACGTAATACTTAGATAATCCAGAATACATTCTTCATGGAATCAATAACTGATCATGAGAATGTAATAATCTTCAATGAAACCAATATAAACATGAGGTATGACGTATTATTTTGGTCTCCCACTAAATTCATCATGAATATATGGTTTCATTTATATTTTCTAATTCATTTCTACAAATTTAAAGCCCAATCATTGGTTTATATTCCAAATAGTACCTAAAACATTGAATATTACTAATGATCGTTAGTTTTAGTGGATTCATGCTTGATAAATGGTGTTCAAACCTTCACATCAGAAATCAAACCTTTATTTTCCCCATCAATACCTCCCTTTTTCTTTTTTATTCTATAAAGTATGTATCCCTAGTAATTAGTTTGATAAACACATCCTTGGATAGAGATTAGAAATTTTATAGGATTCCATGTATCTTTTTTAGGCCTGATAGTGGAAAAAGGGCGATAAGGGGAAGTTTTGGGCATGGTACTAGAGGTTTTGAGGGTGATGGAGTGTCCCCATAGGTTTATTGGTGAGGTATTTAGTGGTCAGTGACATAGTGGTGTAATATGGGTGCAATTTAGCGTGTTATTTCGAAAAATTATCATTGATGAGTTCTCATTGGTGGGATTTGATGAACTATAAAGGAGTGGAGGTGAAGGAAAAGGTTGGTGGAGAGGATACGTTCCTTAATAGAAGAAAAACCAGAGATAGAAGTGAAATTTTAAATGGATATTGTTTTATTTGATCAATGATATTATCACAAAACATGTAATTTCATCCCCACATATTATATATCACACACATTTGACCTCATTAATAATAACACAGAGAGTTACCTTAACCAAAAACCATGTTTGACTCAGTTACATGGATTTGTGTGTACCTAGGTTCACACCTTATTATCATACTATTCTTATGTGCTATGTGTGCTAGAGAATAGGTCATGTATCACAACCACAATAATCATGTATCAGCCCAGTACACACGGAGTAAACCTTGAGTACAACATGAAATATATATGAAAGAGATATTCCCTAAATCCTATTGGTCATATAGATGATGAGTCATTATGTTCTTAATTGATTTTTATTCTCACAAAACTCTAATATTTTTTACTAATAAAGTAACGTTGAGTGGATCGTAGGTTTATAATCTAAGATAAATTATTCCTAGAATTACGGATGTTTTTTTCACGTTTTTTATTTTTATATTTGGATGTAAAAACCGATCGTTAACTCTTAGTGTTGTTAAAAAGAAGTCTAGTATAACTATTTAGGAATAATTGTTTAACCCCATGTAGGTGATGAACCTCATGTTTAGATACTCACTTTTGTAACGATCTTCATATTAAGGAATCCAATGTTTGTAATAAACCTCATACAAGTTTCCTCAAATTTGTGATATAATACACTTTGAAAACCAAACATTGATATTTCCATTAACTTTATATAATTCAATGTTTTGAATTTTTCTTATGTTGGATACCATAAATTTGGAATAAACCTCCTATAGAAGGATCCCCACATTGATCCAATTTTATAGGGTATTTAAATTTTGAATTATTCTAAGATTTATAATTTTATTTCTCTAGAGGAAATATTTTAGTAAACTATATCAATGAACATTTCAAATTATCTTTAATAATGGATTATATAGTTTTTACATTTAAGGTAATTGATGATTTTTTTAGATTTTAAATCATAAAATTTAAAATATGATGAGAATTATGAAGTTATGATTTTTGAGGATAAATTTTCAGATATAAGTGTTTACAGTTATTTCAGGAATTTTATTTATTCTTATATCAATGGTTCAAGTGAATCACATTCCTTTAATACCAGATGCTCTAAGTTTTTAATAACCCACTCAGTTAAAAATAGTGATGTATCATTCATGATCTATAAAAAAAATTCATCTACTGCAAATGCTATGTGATTATCCTTTCAATAATCTCCATATTCAATACTATACATGTCAAAGATAAGTACACTCAATTATGATACTTTTCTATTTGGATAAATTATTTTATATAGTTTTTTTGGAGTTTATAATACTTGAATTTAGAGATATACATGTTCCATATACTTTTTTTTCTGTTTTTATGACTATTGTGTAAATATAGATTTAGCTGATACTTATTTATCTGCATATATTTTATTGATATATAGAGTCCTTTCTTGAGGACTACACTTTGGATAAATATATATTTTCTATATAAATATTCATCGATCAACTACGGTACCGACGTATGAATGTCTTATTATAGAATGCGTCATTTTAAATTTATTTATTATTTCATTCTGAAAAAATTATTTTTGAATGATTTGAAGATTGGTATTGATATTATATAAAGGCTCTGTATAAGACTTATTGTACCAAGTAGCAATTAAATACACTCAACTATCAAAGTCCCCTTACAAAAGGACTTGGTTAGATAAATCAACCAATCTCATAGAGAGAGTATTGGTATAGTTGACTAGGGGACCACTATACCCTAAAACACTATAAATCATTATTTTACACTATTACTTATAATTATTTATAATTTAAACAACATTTATATTTTAAGGGAGAAAGAACCAGTTCAAAAAATCGATTGTAATTTTTTAAAACTAGGTGTAAACATTTTGAAGATTAGATTCTCCCAATCCTCACATGTAATAATAATAATTTTATGGAAACAATTGACATCAGATCCTAAGAATTATTTGAGAATTAATTTGACTCTAAAAATATGGATTTAAAGATAATAGCAAGAAGTAATGTTAATGGATGATCTTATAGAAGGTTTGTTTTTGACTAGGAGTCTGTATTTTAATTGTGAAAATGAGGAATAATGGAAAGATCACATGATTATACACTGAAAAAATATTTGATTTATGTTCTTTCTAAAAGTGGTTATGCCTTAAGAAATAACTTAAGACGAACTAAATAAATGGGATGTCTAATGCCCCGACCCTAGTTACCAAGATTCGATGCATTATTACATAACATTTCCATGATCACAAGGGATAAAATCCTGAATGACCGATCAGTTTAGTAGCCATGGAAGCACTAGATAAAAACATAAGTTTTACATTACATTATGAAATGAAAAACAACAACATTTTGTCAATTTTTAACACATTCATCTCCCTTATACTATCCCTACAGGTCAGTCATAATATAAATCTTCACATACTGATAAATATGAAACATTGGTATGGGTGAGCTCAGGTGCTCAGTAAGTATTACTATATAGTGGAAGCTTTCATAAATTTGCATAAAAATTTAATGCAATTTATAAGACTAAAACAAAATACTTTTTAGCTTAAACATTAACATAATGGTGAAAAGATAAATCAAATAATTCTATTTACATATTCACATGGACATTATACAAGTTGAATAATCACATTTAATATCAATAGCCAATTTCATAATGATGGAATGCATAATGTCGGACATCATAACCACATTTTCATGGCCTCGTTCTAAGACTACAAATATGATTTTTTTCAAGGCCTTATGCCAATACACTAGTTTTTCTCATGAGACCAACCTATGCATCGAGGAGCTATAGCGAGCTCCACCTATGACTTAATATGTCTAATACATTCCTCATATGAAAAGGTTGAAACTTAACATAAACATTCATATTAAAACTAGGATACAACATGTTAATACTTTAGCCATAAACCATAAATGGTATAAAATTAACACATCTATAGTCCAACATATCATAAAACCTTCAATACAATATGGAAGATTGTATCATAATATATCAACTTCAAATAACTGTACAATCCATCGTAGGATGTTGACATATATGAAATCAAAACTATTTGAGAGAAATATCTCTTTCTAAATTGAAATCATTTAAAAGTAATGTAATTATAAAAGAAACCATATATTTTTAAAATATTTTTATAAGATTTTGAGGGAATATTCAAATGTATTATAATAATGGAATATAGTTGCACCAGCTGTATAACAAAAAAAACCTAATTACCATAATTTTTTGAAAAGATCATAAAGTACCTTGTTTGGAAAATGATGGAATGACTGCTTTCAAAAACATTTATACAAAGTCATAAAAGGGTATAAATGACATTTACCCATATTCTAGGAAATACTAGAAAACGTTTTGAAATACATTTTTAGGAAACAAAGATGTGGATGATAAAGAGGTCCCAGTAGATACTTGCATATAAACAACCTTAGATAATGAAGAGATAATAGAATTAACCCTTACCTTATAATTTTACTTGGTTGAGGGTTAGTTAAACACTTGTATAATAGGTAAATAATTTTTACTAAATTATACAAGAACCTTATACCTAAATACTATATTATATATGATCTTCTAATATTTATGTGTTAATAATATTTCAGTAGTATCATTGTTTCAGGTGTTAACTCACTCATTTTCCTTTATATGTTTTGTTATGTAAGTCATGTATGATATGAATAGAATGTATTTTATTTATATCTAGAATAATATTAATTTATTAAACATTATTTTTATTCATAAAAGGAAAACTATTCTTGAATGGTTATAATGGGTAATGATTCTCATTGCTTTTGTGGAGACGGTAATTCGTACGTACGCCCAAGAAAAATACCATTTATAGATGATGAAATCATATGTAATTGGATGTTATATCATATATATGAAATAAATAGCATGTTATATTTATTATTTAAATATATTATACTAATTATTATACCTATCCAAATAATGAAGTGTTGAATAACAAACTACACCACAACGTGGAGACGGTAAGCCTTACGTACGCACGTATGGTGAATTTATCATTCATAGGATGGATTGAATAATTAATATGGTTTTACCATATTTATAATAACATCACATTATATATAAGGTACTTGAGTTATTTTTTTTTGTTTGGAAACAACAAATAAATAGGAAGTGGAAGAAGAAAAGAACTTTGAAAGAGGTGGTGAAATATTTACCTCTTCGTCGGGTGTTTCCTTTTGAGTTTATCAAAATGGCTCCATTGGTTGGATTTATGATAAATGTAAGCCCTATAAGTCTATGTTGGGGTAGTTGGGAGGATATTTTATTAGGGTATGGCCGAGACAAATGTCTTTGGATGTGTGATTTTGATAGAAGGGGATGTACCCTTTTATAAGAGAGGTGAGGATCACTTTAGGAAAATCTTGAAATAATATTTTATTATACAATAATATTCAGATTATAATGTCTCAAAAAGAATTTATTTAGAGGATAAGGTGGGGATGGGACAAAAACCTCTCTACCAATAAGTTTTAGATAGTTTTAGGTCACCATATTAACTTTATAATTCTATTTAACACTTAGTTAAATAGTTTAACTTTTACCATGTATTCTTGTATTATTATAATAAATGGATAATAAACTAACTATAAAAAGCCAAGAGAACCCCAAGTGGTAATTTATTAATATATATAAACTTTTTTGAGTCCTTTGTCTGAACATTATATTTTTATGAATATTATATCAATTAATAATATTGTGCTTGTTTTAAAAACTCATTTATGTCAATTTTGACACTATTTGGTATTTTTGTTTTTTTGAAAGTCATAAAAAATTTATCACTTCGAAAGAATTATTTAATCAACCCTAAAATGTCATATTAACCTATAAAATTATTTTAATTAACCAAAAGTCTCAATTTACATTTATATGGATATTTACAATATCAAATATTTTAATATTTCATTAACAAGGTAATTATAGCATCATTATTGTGTCATAAATAACATTAATTATTTAATGTCTAAAAATTATAAATAAAATACCATTATTTGGGAAATAGTTCTATATTAATAATTAATATTTATAGTCTTATTTATCTTATTTATAACCCTATATTAATAATATTTCAGTTATTAAACATTGAATTTAACACAGTTAACTTTTCTTTAAATTAAATAATAATAAATGTCGTAATCAAATCCTAGTGACCTATAAGGACCATATTTTGTTCCAAAGATGATTTTGGTTGAAATAAACATATCAATTACAATTAGTTCATGTGTTAGGGTAATTATAATATCAATTTTACATTTAGTTACGCTATTTACTTTTAACCGTGGTAAATAAAATTCAAAATATACTATTCACCAAAAAATATTTTATTCCTATTGAACCAAATTTCACTTATTGATGTCAACTGTGTCCCTAAAATTTTTGAAATTCAATTCATAGAAGCTGTAAAATTAGTTTTTATGCAAATTTTCAAATGTGCCTAGATGGTGCGTAAAATACGTTAAAAAATTCAATAAAATTTTATACATCTAATTTAGTTATAAAATTGCTCCATTTAATTAAATTGAAATTATATATGTATTATGTATCTATTTTGACATAAAATTAATTTAAATAAAATAAATAATTATTTAATTAAAAAGTCGGTTTTAAACAATAACAGAATGTTTTCCACTATTCATCTAAAATTGAACGTTTTCAGAAAAATACTGAAAATTCACCCTAAGATAATATTGATATTCAAATCCAAAAAATGAATTCCATTTTGAAAAATTAAATTAATAATATTTCAAAAAGTGGGTATTACTATTCATAACAGCTAGTTTGGTTGGTAGTGGTGTTCCTGAACTCGAAGTTGCGTACAACACAAGCTATTGCATTATTTAAAGAGAACCATAGCATAGAAGTTTAGGATGTTACCAGATACTACTAATTAAGTAGAGTGTGATCATAACTCAAAATCCATAAATGAAATTATTTTTGGACTTAGACTAGATGACTTCAGTTGTTTCTCTTAGTTCTCTACTACCTCTAAAATGTGGAAAATGATCTTATCTTGCTGTGAATGAACTAAAAATGGGAGAAACAAAAATATGACACTGCAAAGTTAAAAAATTTCACTTTTAAATTGTATGAAATTGAAGGTATCACAAAAAATGAATAGAATAATAGCTAATATAGTTAATGGTTTTTGTTCTCTTAGAACACCTATTCTTGAATCTGATTAAGATTTAAATGTCCTTAGAGTTTTTCCTTCTATATGAAATGGAATTTTTCCTGTAATTAGATAGTTAATGTATGTTAAAAATATGAACATGTAAGAATATATTGATACTCTAATGTATAAAACCAATATGGAAGCATAATCTTGGGGTCATAAAATGACAATGAAGGAAAATTATACTCTAAAAGTCTTTATTCATAAAGGAGAAAATTAGTCAAATGATACATGATTGATGATTTAACTTGTTCGAATCTGGGAGAATTGTTTCCTCATTTTTCTAGATGATTATAAAATATTTATAATAGAAAGTAAGGTTTTGAGACACCATTATTTGACTATGATAAAAATAATCATGGACTAATGGAAAATATATACTCTGAATGAAAATATTCATGAAATATTAAAATCAATTTCCCATAACGCAAAGAAAGAATAAAACCTAAAAATAATGAGTATATGTTTTACATGAAAGAAGATTGTAATAGAATAGATTATAATTACATGAAGGATACATGGAGTGTGTCAGACGACTAATGTAGTTCCTCTAGTTTTGAATCTAAACCATATAAATTAAATCAAAAAATCAAATATATTATTTATGGTTTAGAAAGATGAAGTAAAAAAATTATTATCATATTTCAAATTATGATAATGAAAACATATTCTATGCTAAATTATTTGAATATTATTATTTACTACATGAAAAATATGATAAATTATATAAAAAAAATAAATATCTAAAAAATATTCCAAATGTTTTCTTTTGTTTAAATGATTCCATTTTAAAACAAAAATTAGAATTGAAAAATATTAAATGAATCAACTTTATGATTTATTGAGAATGATAGTAAAATTAATTATTTTCTTGTAGAAGTATAATCCTTAAAATAGGATTCTAGTATATTGGGGGGGAATTATTTATATCCAATCCTTGGAAAGACTAAATTTAATAAATAAAAATACATTATTTAAAGAAATGATGAGAAATAGAAATATTATTGAAATTATTTTTTGCTCACATAAATGAATCTTAGCGTATATAATGTTACATATTTTCATTATGGTATTAGGGGAGACTATACTAATGCATGTAGTATAAGAAATCCTCATATCAATAAAAATATGATTTTTCTAATTCTAGAGACTTATCTAATGTTAAATCTTTAATTTCTAGTAAAACTAAATAAATAAGTTTTCTTAGATATTTTATTTCTGACACTATAAGACCCGAAATTATTTAGGTACAAAAATAAATTTTTTTATATTTTTAAGGGTTAAAATCTATAAGGATATGGTTTTATTTGGTATATTGGTAGTGGTTTTACACGATATATGAGTGGAGACTTTTAATTTTCATACACTATCAAAAATTTATGGACTGTTGGTTACCTTTAGTGATAGTTCTAAAAAAAAGATCATTGGATTTATTCTAGTAGGAAATCTAAATTCAATTTTGATCAATAAAATTATCTATATTCAATGGTTAAATCATAATATAATAAGTATTTATCAACTCTTGGATTATGGTTTTATAGTTAATTTTTTAAATAATTTATGTTCATTTTTTATGATTAAACTACTTAAGTTTAGAGTACTTAGAGTAGAGAATTTTCATACTTTGGATCCTAGTTTCTTGGGAAAAAATGAAAGATGTTTAAAATTTTCCATTTTTGAATCTTCTATATGGTACATAAATCTTGGTTATAGTAATATATATTTCTATATATATGTTATCTAAGAAGAAGTTGATTTTTAATATGACTTGTAATAAATTTTATTAGAAAAGTATTTGTGATGAATGTCAAATGGGAATGCTAAATAAATTATTTTTCAAATCAATCAACAAGGTTTTTATTTCTAAAACTTTGTTACACATACAAATGGATTTTTATTGGAACATATTGAGTATAAATCATTTAAGGTAGATTCTTTTTTGTTCTATTGTTTAATAAATTTTTTATGTGTACTTATTGAAATTTGAAATTAAAAATTTTACAGTTTTTATGAGTTTTAAAAAATTGGATCACAATGAAAAAAATGTTAAAATAAGTTCATTTAGAAGTGATAATAGAGAATAGTTTTAAAATCAATAATTTTATTCTTTTTTCTCCAACATGGGTTTCAAGCATACTTCTACAGCACTACAAACAACATAAAAAAATGGAATTGATGAAAAATAAATAGATCTATACATGAAATCTCTATAACTATGTTAAATAAGTAATACTTTCATACTTTTTTATGGGAAGAAATATTTTGTCAAATATTCGATATTATGAATAGATAATTAACCAAATATTTTCTCTAGAATAAACCCTAAGAGTTGTAGAATAAAAAAACAAAAATTTGGGTAGTTTGTTGTTTTTGGATGCAAAGTGTATATCATGACTACTAAAGAAAATCCATGGTAAGTTTGAAACAAATGATGATGAATAATTCTTTCTGGGGTATTATTATTCCTTTAAATAACATGTTTTGTTTAATAAAAGTTCATGTATTGGGGAAAAATTAGTTCATATAAAGTTTTATCTAAGTTATCCTTTTTATCATAATATAATAGAAATAGATGAAGTTTCTCATTATTTGTATACCTCTAGTTTTTTTCTTTTAATGTTAAAAGTGAAAGTAATATAGAGAATGACCATGATCAATACTATTCCAAAGATAACTAGATCAAGTATGAATAATTTTTTTTACCTAGTAACCCAAAACATATTGATTCATCCACCATAGATTGTTATCTTTATATAGGAGTTAAGACTAGAATGAATTTTGGAAGTTTATTGTATTTCACTAATTTTATATCCCAATTAAAAGATAATTCTATAGAAGAATCCATAAATGATGAGAGTTGGGTAAAGGATATGCAGGATGAGTTAAATCAATTTAAATGAAATGATTTTTGTGGGTTAGTTTAGAGGACCTCAAATAATATAATAATAATAACTAAATGGGTTTTTGAAATACAAAAGATGATCAAGGTTTAAATATAAGAAATAAATCTTGAGTAATTGATAAAGGTTACAATCAGGAGGAAATAATGGACAATAAAGATACTATTTCTCCTATTTAAAGGATTGAATCCAATAAGATCCTTTAATAATATAAATTTTATATAAATTTTAAATTATACTATATGGAAATCTAATATTCTTTTCTAAAAATTTATTTAATAGTGTAATCTTATGTTGAACATCTCTTATTTTTTGAAAATAATTATTTTCCAAATTCCCTTTTTAAACTCTATAAATATATTTATAGACTTAAAACAAGCACCAAGATCTTGGTATTAAAGGGCTAGTTATTTTATTTTAGAAGTTGTTTTTTTGTAGGACTGAAACATCCTAGTAAATTTTATAAAACCAATTCTTACAAAAAAAATTTAGTTCAAATCTATATAGATGATGTAATTTTGGGCACAAAAAATCAAAAAATTTGAATTTTTCTCAAAACATATAAAAGCATAATATAAAATGAGTATCATAGGGGAATTAAATTTATTTCATGGATTTCATATCTTTCAAAAATATATTTTAAATGTTTTCAATGAAAATAATTATATCATATATTTATTGAAATGGTTTGGACATGAAATTTGAATGAGATGTACATATCCTATGTGTAAAAATGTAAATCTTGATTTAATTACAGTTGGTAATTCAGCTGACAAAACATTATATAGAGGCATTCTTGATAGTTTTTATATCTTAATACAGGTCGGATAGACATTATGTTTTTTATTTATTTATATAAAATGTTTCATTAAAATCCGAAATAATATCATTTAAAGGTCATAAAAACATTTTTAAGGTATTTAAAAGAGACTATATCTTTATCTTCACTCTATAAAAAACCAATAGTTTTGATTTAATTTTTTATTCATATGTTAATTTTGGAGGTCATAGATTATATAAAAATATTACTTCAGAAGAAATGTCACTTTTTTTTGAAATTTCATTGTTTCTTGGTCAATTAACAAGTAGAATTCATTTAGGTTGTCAACGTTAAAGTAATATTATATATATACCAGTAGTTTATATACATTGAAATTGTGGATAAAAAATATTATTTTGGAATTTGGAATGTTATTTTATAATGATTCTATTATGTGTGGTAATACTAGTATAATAAATATTTCCAAAAATCAGATAAGTTATTATAGAATTAACTATATTGATATTCAATATCATTTTTTGAGAGATCATGTTCAAAAGGGTAATATTTATTCGTATTTTGTTAATAATAAAAATATGCTTGTTGATATTTTTACCAAAACACTTCACACTACTCATAATAATTTTATTAAGGGGGTGTTGGGTATGTTTGATTTCAAATGAATATTATCTATATCTTATTAATATTTTTTTCTATATTTAGTTAAAAAGAAACTTTTCTATATTAATTTTTAATATTTTTATTTGAATTATTTTATTTTATTTTTTTTACATATTTTATTTAAATTTATACAAATTTTAATTTTATTTTCATGAAATTTCTTTCTAAAGATTTCGTCAGGGCGCACACATCTTTCAGTGGAGGACACACAGCTATTTCCCCGCATTCCCGCTTTCCAAAGGCAGGCGACATCTATTTCTTATTCAGGGATGTTTTCTCCATGATCGAAACATGATGATGGGATATCAATTCTTCCTTCCATGGATTCCTCCTCGGAACTCGTTACCTAGTCCAGGTCTCCCTTAATGATTAAGTCATCTTTTGTGATTTTCATTCCTGATGCCATATCTTTGTGGATGCTGGTTAATTACACTACTTTTATCAGGATATTCCATGGGTTCATGACAAGGTAGCAACCTTCAGTCGGAGTAGATAACTACATCAGGAATATCGGGGATTCACTAAATGAGTGTACATTTGGGGACCCATATTCTTCCTCAAAAGAGGGAATCTCAAGGGTGCAGAACCAGAGGCATCCCACGCCAAATATGGGGAATCATATTCCATAGGCATGTATCTGAGTTTTTCATCATCTTCCAATGTTTATGAAAGATTATGCCATGATTTTAATATCTTGGGGAGACAGAATGAGGGTGATCAAAACATCTCATAGGGATGGATCAGATTTGTAAATCCCTAGGAGGGATCTCCATGAGTGTTTACCTAGAAGATGTTCCAGAACACTCAATAAGAGAAGACCCAGGATGGTGTGTCCCATAAAGGGAAGATGTCACACAGTGAAGGATGATCTAGAAACAACTGGGGGGGGGGGGGGTCAGGGAGAGTGGACCCCAGAATGGGGGAAGAAGAAGGTTTACCATTTCATAGGATTGATCTTCATGGTGGTTTTTTGTGTACCATGTGCAGACAACAGGTATTAAAAACCACGTAGTTGGAAATGGTGATGCATCGGGGTGTACAAAAAGGACAAAGAACCAAATTCATGATGGGGATTACACATGAAAAGTGGTATGGGTACTACTAGGAGCAGTGAGGGGGTGGATGACATGATCCAACTGGAATGTGGCGTACTGGGTAAGAATCAAGATGGATGATGGAGAGTTTAATGAAATGGTTTCCGAATGAGATGAACCTTCATGAGGATGAAAATGATGTTGGGCTTGATCCTTGAAGAGACTTCCTATGTATCCCCGTGAAAGGGAATCAAAGTCAGCGTAGTTCTTTGGGATGATGGGACATTTGAGGAGGAGACCCATGAGAATGGATGCATGGATGGTATCTGGAGGAAATATAACCTCTAGGTTAGGGCATGATCTTCCCGGAACACATGGTAATGAAGAATAGATGATGATGAGTGATGAGTGATGGGCTTGAACCTTAGGGAAGCATCCTAAGTATCCATGTGGTAGGGAATCAAAGTCCAGGAAGTTTATTTGATGATGGCTTACAGTTGATTGGGGACATCATTGACTTACTACTGAATGAGTTTGACAACGGATTACTATTGAATGGGGTTGACCATAGCTTACCACTGGATGGGGTAACAATGACTTACTGCTGGATGGGGTCAAAACAGCTTACCACTAGAAGGGGTATGTAGTTTAATGTCATGCAGGATGAAGGTGGACAGACGTGGAGGGGGGTCAGAACCAATAGTAGTTGACCTTGAACCCTATGGAGGCTTCCTACATGACTTGTCGTGGCAAGGATCAATGTTCATATAGTTCATGACGGTTTGGGTGATCCGACGTGAAGGGGGTTAGAGTGACTGGGTGTTGGGAATGAACCTCATGGAGGCTTCCTATGTACCTTTCTTTGGCAAGGATCAAAGTCCACATAGTTCAGAAATAGTGGTCGATCCGATGTGATAGGAGTCGGAGTGGCCGAGTGTTGGGCTTGATCCTCAGGGAGGATTCCTACATACCTCACCATGGAAAGGATCAAAGACCACATAGTTTAGAAGGGGTTGGTGAACCAACATGAGGATGTGCGGGACCAATGGATACTGGGCTTGAACCTCGGGAGGCTTCCTATGTACCTTTCCATGGAAAGGATCAAAGTCCTCGTAATTCAGGAGGGGTTTGGGTGAACTGACATGAAGATGGTCAGGACCAATGGATGATGGACTGGAATCTCAGGGAGGATTTCTACGTACGTTTCCTTGGCAAGGATTAAAGACCTCTTAGTTCATGAGGGTTGTTTTGGTGAGCCAACGTAAAGATGGTCGGGACCAATGGGTGTTGGGCGGGAACATCAAGGAGGCTTCCTACATACCTTACTTTGGAAAGGATCAAAGTCCACATAGTTGAGGCCGGTGTGGCTGAACCAACATGAAGGGGGTCGGAACCAATGGGTTTTGGGCATGAACCTCATGGAGGATTCCTACGTACCTTGCCTTATAAAGGATAAAAGTCCATGTAGTTCATCTTGGGTGTGGGGATTACACTCTATGATGCTCGGAGAGAATTTCATGGTCGATTCTTACTCTAATCCCACGCGATTCATGCTCGTTTTGAGAAAATAGAAGCAGAAAAGACCTGATGATCACATCGTGAATGTGATTCCATGAAGGGAGGTGAATGGGGATTACATATGGAAGTTGCCTATGTGTTGCTAATGAGCGGCAACAATGGATGGGGCTTACGCAAGGAATCTGCCCCGGTGCCACTAAGGAGTGCAATTCTGCATGGGGATTATGCAAGGAAGCTGCCCAGGTGTCACTATGGAGCGACAATAGTGCATGGGACTTACACAAGGAAGATGCCCTTGTGCTGCTACGGAGCAGTAATGGTGAATGGGTCTTTCACAAGGAAGCTTCCTGTGTGCCGCTATGGAGCGGCATTGGGGAATGGGGCTTATGAAAGGAAGCTTCTAAGGTGCCTCTATTGAGCATAAATGGTGCATGGGGATTATGCAATGAAGCTGCCCATGTGCCATTATGGAGCAACAATGGTGAATGGTTCTTATGCTAGGAAGCTTCCCTGGTGCCACTACAGAGCGAAAATGGTGCATGGGGAATACGTAATGAAGGTGCCCATGTGTTGTTATGGTGTAGAAATGGTGAATTAGTATTAGGAAAGAAAGAAACCTACGTGCCGCTATGGCGCAGAAATTATGAATGGGGCTTACACATGGAAGCTACCCGTGTGCCACTAATGAGAGGCAATGTTACAAGGAGCTTACATAAGGAAGAGGTCCATATGCCGCTATAGAGAGAAAACAGTGAATGGGGATTATGCATTGGACCATCCCGTAATGTCATTATCATGTCTGGACGTGAGGGCATCCCAACTTACTGGTGGGTTTAGGTATACAATTGTGTCCAAAACATATGCGCATGTTCACAAGTGGGATAACATGAAAAGGCATTTGAATCGGTCAGAACAAAGGGAGATAAAATTTGTGAATCACGAGCCTGACATTCAGAATGCAATGAGGGTGGTGTGGCGAGGGGGGATAACTATTTACCATGTTCGAAACATATCATCCATGTCAGATTATCCAGAAATGTGGGAATACAAATGAAGGCTGACTGTTGACCATGTTTAAAACATAGGACCAGACTCAATGTTAGGTCCAAAGTCATTCGGGGAATTGGCCCAGGATGGTAGGTGATTCGATGTGGCATGGGACTAGGCCTTTAGGGGGTCCCTTAAGACATGGAAGGTGATGAAGATCTGAATGAAGCACATGAAAAGCGTGTGGTGGAGTGATGGAATGTTTGAGTAGATTCCAATTCTTTTGAAATTACACCACAATAATCATGGAATTAGGCATATTATGCTTGGATCATAAGGCATCCCCTGTTTGGAGTAAGTGGTGTCCTATGTTTGGAAGATAGTGTGTACTACAGTTTAGACACATGTAGAAAAAACCGTTGGCATCTTATTCTTGGAACATAAGGAATATTTGGTTTAGAGCAAGAGTCATCCTGTATTTGGAACATAGGGAATACTACAGTTTATAGTCATGTTGATAGGACTGTTGTCATCTCATGATTGGAGAATAATGCATCTCTTGTTTAGAGCAATAGGCAACCAATGTTTGGATCATAGGGCATACTACAGTTTAATGTAATTTAGGAAGGACTGTTAGCATCTTATTCTTGGAACATAAGGCTTCTCTCGTTTAGATCAAGAGGCATCCTACATTTGGAACATAGACAATACTATAGTTTATAGTCATGTTTATAGGACTATTGGAATCTTATGATTGGAACACAAGGAATCTCTTATATTGAGTTAGAGGCATCCTATATTTGTTATATATGGTTCACTATAGTTTAAAGTCATATATATAGGACTATTAGGCATAAGGCACCTATAAATGGTTGGTGTTGGGACATACGCATGGGTGTCCCTCTATGCTTCAACCTAGTATATGACCCAAGTGATGGGGGTTGGATGAGTAACATGAGGAATGGTTCAACTCAAGGCACATGGGGGGGAATGATGATGAGAATCTCAAGTCACATCATGGGAAACAAACCAAGTGGAATATATCGACTCAAGGTGTTTAATGGCGTGGGGAGGAGTATCTCAAATCATGGTATTCCACAGGTGGAAGGTGGGTGCGCATAAGAGCGCAATGTAAAATGCCAACACATCGTCCCGAAAAGTTTGCGGAGCGACTCTCCATTTTTCATGGGGGTCAGTAATGATAGTAAAAGGATTAACTCAGAGGTAAGGTCTTCATGAAGTTGCTTCATGATGAAAAGGGGACTCATGGAGCATGGGGTCTCGTGGAGTAGCATCGCGAAGGAAGGAGACCGCAAATCATGGACTCATGGAGAATTTTTGGGAAGGAAGCTACTCATGGAGCATGGACTCACGGAGCCACTTCATGAAGGAAGCTACTCAAAGAGCATGGACTCACGGAGTAGCTTCTAAAACGAAGCTACCGATGGAGCAAGGACTCATGGAGTAGCTTCACGAAGGATGCTTCTCGTGTAGCATGGACTCGTGGAGCCACTTCGCTATGGAAAGTGGAGCTCAGTGAACATGGAGATCGGTCGTCCAAGGGGAAGAGTGATTGTTTGGTGAAGGGGGGTGAGATGGGTATTAATAGGGGAGAGGCGCTGCGAAGCAGAGCCCGCTCAGTGCGAAGCCATAGCATGAATCGCGACAGATCGTGAAAGTCAAAGGTGTTCGCAGAGCATTCCCCCACCTTTCTCCTCGGTGGATCACAAACGTCAAAGGAATTCATGGAGCATCCCACCACCTTTCTCCGCAGCGGGTTCGCGAATATCAACATGGTTCGCGGAGCATCCCGCCTCCTTGCTTCATGGCGGCGCTCCACGATCGTGGAAGGAGCTTCATGAATGGGCTTCGCGAACCAGTTTTCCATCCAAAATTCAAATGTCCATAACTCCTAATCCATAATTCTGTTCGGTCTCTACAACCTAAAAAATCAAACCCTACAAAATGGGCTACACTCTTTACTCATTTATGAGAGCATTTGGAAAATTTTGGGGACTCGTTTTTCAGTGTCAAAAACATTATTTTCACATGATTCATTTTAAATTCCTTATAATTACAATGATTATTCACCTTGAAAAAACCTAAATTCCTCATAAAACCACTAGAAGTATATTTTATATTCCCCAATATTCGGTGCATAAATATTTTGAGTTCATGATGAATTGAATAAAATTCTTAAACTAATATTAAAAATGATAAATATGTATAAAAAAATGCATTCATTCTAAGAAGTGTAATGAAACAAATGTTTTCAAGTTCAGAACATCATGTGTTTTCTAGTAATGTAGTTGATTTTGAATGTTCATTCGAAGAGAATCCTTATCTATAGTAATCATTGAGATTTTGATGGTTGAGAATTTATTTTATATATTGGTAATAGAGACTATATATTTAAATATAAGTTAATGAGTTCTTTGAAAGTGCTCAGTTTTGTTTCAGTGAAAATTAATATGTTAATTCATAAAAAGTGGGTAATAAAGAGATTTTAGTTTTATATATAGAGATATATCAGATATTCCAATGTACACATGAAGGAAATTTAAAATTTTATTTGAAATCTATTATTGATTCCATTTAAAAATTATAATACATTATATAATTTGTGTTTTAGAACTACTCAAATAAATTAAATGATGGATAAAGACATAGAGGCTGATCGTAAGGTATTTGTGTAATTTAATCAAATGAGAGAGGTTCCATGAATTGATTAGTTTGAGAATATTGTATTTCCAAAAAAATTATTTTAGGTTTTTATTTATGAGAAGCATCATTGTAAACATTTTTAGAAACATGTTGAGATATATTAATCATTATAGTATAAAGGATGTAGGAATAAACATTTTCTCTTATGAAAGGAAGGAATCTCTTATTCACCAAAGGAGAGGAGATGTGTCAGAAATATGGTTGGGGATAAGGTTTCATGATAGTATCATATTATAAGTTTGTATCTTGATAAATATTGTCTTCTTTTGGTGTGTATATAAGGGAAATATCATTCTTATTGTATCTAAAGTGAATAACCATCTATTGTTCATAATGAGCGGGAGAAAAAAACCTCAAATATGTTATGTATGTAGGAGTTAAGGAAGAGGATGTTTTCAATTAAAAAATTAAAGGTTTTACTGTTGTTGTTCGTGGTATTGAGCCTCAACTAGTTGAATATAATATATTTGATGTTTTTGTGGAACATTTATCTTTTAGTTATGAAAATATTCTTTCATGTTGATGAAAAAAACAAAGTGTGGTATGATAATATATTTTCAATAGTTGAATGAACTATTTAGTTTTCAAGTGGTTTATCAGAACCCATCGATTGAGATAGAATGTATAGAAAAATTAGATCTAAGACTCTAAATGGGAGACCAACCTACAACATTTGTGTAAGTAGTAAAGACTATTTAAAGAGAGGTTGAATATATAGCATAGGCTTGGGAGAAATAATCTGAATGAACTACTCATGTTGAGGAGAAATATAATGATCTCAATGATCATTATTTGTATAATTTGAAAATAAATTAATTAATTCAATTGGTGATAAAATAATTCTAGTTTTTTCAACTACCGAGTGGATTGAGGATCAATTTGTTTATTAGATTGAAAAATCTATAGAGAATAATGATTGGAAAATATCTAAAAGAATAGATGTTATTAGATAATTGATTACTCCCTCTAGGAAGGGTTTGAATATTTAGTCACTTTAGATTATGGGAGAATTGAATCCCTCAGTAACACAAAATATGGAACCTATAGTTTATTGATGACTGGAATGTAGTTTTGGGGACAGTGGGAAAACTTTTTCTTCTTGTACATTTTCTAAATTCAATTTATTGAATAATGGGTTTATTAAGCTATAGTCAAATCATGGGAATTCTAGAAAATCTCTTAAGGAGTAAAGAAGTGATTATATTTTAAGAGTATATTAGGAGTCTCTTAAGACTCATCATCAAGGAATAAAGGACTATTCAATTTCTAAAAATTTTTTTGATGCTTTGAAGTGATATATTGTAGATCAACTTTGTAAATTAAAAGTTCATCTCATGACCAAATGAGATTTTATTGACATAAACAATTTCTTAGTATCTCAATTTGAGTATGTTAGGACTACCATTTTAGTACAAGGAAGAGATTATTATTCTAGAATATTTTTTGGTTATGTCTTACAATGGATTGATATTTTATTATCAGATATAAGTTCCATGGATTCAAGAGTAGATTCCTTACAATTTAACAGTGTGCACCCAAACATTCCTTTGGAACATCAAAAATATTTAATTGTAGGATTAACTTTTACCAATCCTAGTTTTAACGAGTTAATAAAACATATTGGAAAAAATATAGATAGTTTTTTTTCACTCATTTGAAATAGTACAAAATGTTTTAAAGGATAATTTTCTCGATAATTAAAAAATTAGTCAAGATCCTTAACATCAGATCAAGGAATTGGATGCACTAATCAATTAGCATTTCAAGGGTTTTATGTGGGATATTAGGATAGTTTATAAAACAATATGTGATTCCATAAAATATACCACATTTGTGATGACTTCTAGATATCATTAAATCCTTGATCCCTCCTCTATTTTCGAGGATCATTATTTGAGTGGGAAAATAATTTTAATTATAATCGTTTACTAAAATTTATTTCATATATTTTTCCATTATTTATATTTTTAGCCTATCAATTTAATTATTAAATTTAATTTTAGTTCAATATTATTCACTTTAAATTATTTGAAACATTAAAAATATTTTATTCTATCTTATTATTAATTATTGATCTCAAAAGGTGGAAGAAATCTAGAAAATACCTAACTCTATATCTTTAAATTAATTAATATTATATTTTGATTAATAATTTAAACATGTAAGTTGTTTTCTTCCTTGGTTTTTTTATCATCAAAAGGGGGAGATTTTTAGACATATGAATTATAATCCAACATGTTTTTAATTAATTTTGATGCTCATAAAATTCCCATTTTTTAAGAATAAAGTTACCTTGTGTTGATTGCTGTTTTATACTATAAATTAGATTAATTTTTTTTAAAATTATAGATTTTTTCTGGTTTTTATCTCTTTATTGGGATGTTGGAAACTATCTTTAAGTAATATATATGAATTAATAATTGGAATTACTATTCATAAGTACTAGTTTAACCCCACATTTTTGGTGAACCTCATGCATTGAAGCTCAAATATTTAATGATCCTAATGGTAAGGAACCCAATGTTTGTAATGAACCTCACATTGGGAAAAAATATTTTTATTTCTATTCATGTTATATAATTATATCAATGGAATCATCCATATTTTTTTTACCATACTTTTCCAATCAACCTCTTATAGAGTAATCCACATGTTGATCTAGTTTTCCATTGGATTTAAATTTTAAATCATTACAAGATTTATAATATGATTTCATTTGAGTAAATATCCCCATAAACCATTTCAAATGATCTAAAATAATTGATTTATTAATTTTTTTCTAAGGAATGTTATAAATTTCTATAACTTTTAAAATTTCAAATTCCTAATATATCGATCATTTCATAGTTATAATGTTTTTATAGACTTATTAAAAAAATTCCCAAGTTCATTTATAATTTTTTTAAAATTTGATGTGAATTGATTAAGTTACACACACATCTATAGAAAATGACGCTCTATGTTTTGAATATCGTGCTCATTTAGAAATATGGATGTGTCATTCATGGTCTATGAAGGCGTGTTTCTTTGCTGTTACTGCTATATGATTCTCCCAATTTTGTTTTTCATATTCAATAATATAGATATATTTGAGAAATATGCTCATGTTTTCAATTGATTGATCCTTTTCATTTATCTAAAACAATTATTTGGAGTTTATAGGCCTATACATTATAGAGATACATGTCCTATATTTTGTAACCATGTTTTTTCTTGTTTCTTTAAAAAGGTGTATTTAGATGTTGTTGCATTATCTATATATTCGCTATGTTTATTCAATGTTTTTTAATTAAGGAATACACTTTGGTGTCATACATTATTCTTTTAATAACTCATAATCTATCAGTTTTGGTATCCACATCTTTATGATTAATTATATTATTTCTCCAACTAATTTATTATTTAATTTATTCCAAACACACTATTTTTATTTTTTTCAAATATTATTATTGATATTGTATAAAATTACTATAAAATTCTTATTCTACACTTTAATATTTACTTGAATTCAAATTCTAAGGTCCCCTAATAAAATGACTATGTTAGAGTAAATCACCATGCTCATGGAGAGAGTATTGGTGGACTGGGATATGAGATCTTTTTTCCCTGAACTGATATACAATACCAAATTTTTGTATAATTTACCTTTATTTATATTTTAAACTACATATCTTTTTTATGTAAGAAATGAAAAATTCATATTAAATTAAGAGTAAAAGTTTTAAATTGTGTGTGAACATTTTATGGAAACAATTCACCCCTTATTTTGTCTTCATCATCATTATGGGACAAAAAAATCTACTTGTATACTGGTCGTATCATATTGAATGATATGAGAATGTCACATGGTATGACTTGTATAAACTATGGAATATCATATTCATATATAAAATGGATAATGAACAGCACCTTATAAGTGATAATATGATACTAACTAAATTATATAAATAATAATTATTTTCATTTTAATATTCCTATATTGGATATCATTATTAAATATTTTATATAATATGAAACATATGTTGGATAATTTCATTCACAAGATGAATGGATAATTGTTTTAAGTCATTTAATGATTAATTCTAATGCATGAGTAAATTTATGGAGCTCATGGAGCATCCTTATGGGATTTATAAATTTGGAATCTACCATATAGATAGTGTGTTGGTGAAAGACCAAGCATCCTATCTAATTATTTCTTCTCTAGAAGTGCTCCCTCCTCTCCTCTATTTTAAATCATGATGTACTAGTATGTCATGAGATTTATGAATTATTATTTCCACATAATTTGTGATTCAGTTTGTCTGGTGGATACACCATGTTTTAAAAAAAAGGTTTATGGTTTCTCACATGGTAAACTTGGATTTTACAGTTTCTTATTATTTATACTATGTATATTATGTTCTAACATAACCTAAGAAACTTTTAAGTGGTATCAAAGAATTACCATGTGATACGGTTCTGTAAATAATGTTTTTAAGTGGTTAAGAATTGATATGTTTTAATGTACAATATATGTAAATCATAGCCAATGATGAAACCAATACCTGAATAGAAAAATGGTGCCTCATATAATAATTAAGAAATCATAAATCTTTCTAATATAAAACTCCTATCCTATTAATTCACACATGGGAATATATATTTTCTTGTTATTCCTTCATAGGATGATGTGCACTTTTTTACCTACGAATACCACAGTGTTCTTGATTAATGTTATAAAAAATACATATCATAGGCTGTAATTGAACGTTAATATATTGGATAATCATAAAAATCACATTTAGTATTTGATTAATATCACATGATCAAATTCACACAAGCACCTTTCATAGCCTATGGACATTGGAGCAAGTAGTTTGTCTCACATAGGTTCACGGAGTGCATGTGTATTCTTAAGTAGGCCATATATCATAAGACCAAGACAACTATGTGTATCAGATGCATTGGTTAATATTACATAAGACCACCCTGAACATGATTAATATTACATGAGGCATTGCAATTATATTTAATATTATGTAACTCTATTATTAATCAGAAAATATAATTGATAGAATTGTTGAGTTTTAGATGTTGCAACCTTCTAAATCCTAAGTTATGACTTGGGTATATTGTAGGATACATGATAATTGAGAATTTTTTTCATGTTTTCAATTATTAATTTAATATATTTTTTATAAATTTCTTACAAATCATATAAAAAGGTTTTATTTGATATTTAACAATTTATAATGTTTTCCATTAGTTAATTATTTATAAAAATTTTACAACTAATTATTTAAATGTTTATGAAAAATCTAATAAATAAATATCTATAATATTGAACTTTAATCTTAAAATAACATTTTCAAATTTTATAAAAAACATATAATTTATATATAAAATGTTTATATTGAAATTATAGGAATAATTTATAGAGTGTTTATAAGTGAACAAATTTGGTTCAATATAATAGAGTATATTTATATTATGATTTGAAACTAATATTTAATTTTATTGTTAAAATTAAAGGCCTTGTATGATAAATTATTTAAAACCCATAAATGATGTTTTGATTATTGATCTGATCAAAGTTTAAATAATTATAAATACTGTGTTATTTGGATTATGTATATAGTTAAAAAAATAGAAATTGGAATATATTATGTTTATATTTTTTTAAAATCATATATTTAAATTTTCTTCCTTATATAAGAAATATAAAGGATTTAATATTTAGAATAAATATAATTCATTTATATTTATTTGTTATTTAAAATTCATAAAGGATTGATAAGTTATTGTGTATTTATAATTATATTTAATTATTAGGTATTTACAAATTTTTATATCATGTTTAAATATGCTAATTGGTCGTTTATTTCAAATTAATTCTATGTTTTATTCATTGATAAAATTTTAATAGTATGATTAGTGATAAATTCATTAGTTTAAAGGTGTTCAAAAGGCATCTAGAGATTAAGATAAATCCTTCAAAGGAGTTACATTCTTGAAATGGAAATGAATGTGACTTTCCTCTATCATGACTTGTGATTTTATTGAGTTATGGGATTAAATTAAGTACATAATTATGATTTATAAATATTAGGTGATAAAATTATGATGGAATCGAGTTATATCTTAGGGAATCTGGGTCTGACTACTCATTATCCTATAGGGTTTTGTTGTAAAAAATAATGAAATGGACAAAATGTCACAATCCCTTTTTATGTAAGTGTATTAATCTTTATATATTGATAAATGTGAGATTAAATCAACTATAGATAGTCAATGTAAATATAAAATAATTACCTAAACCATATAAATTTACTTATAATATTTAGATATTAAATAATTACCACTAATGATGACAGAATAGTGATGTAGAATTTATTTTATTAATAGAAATAACTAATAAATGGTTTTAAAAACATTAAAAGTAGTATCATATGAACTAATTAATGTGCTCCATGAATTTTCTAGGTAAATATGACATGTTATGATTGTTCCTAATATTTGTTTTTGAATTTATCTTCTGTGTGAATTTTATTTAAAGTCTAATAAATGAATAGTGTCAAAATTGACACTATTGACATTTTATAAACAGAACATTTTATTCAATTATTTTAAAATCATAAAAATATTTAAAAATTACGAAGTGATAATTATAAGGTCTAAAATTTCTTAATATATAAATTTATGGTAAATTAACACTCTAAAAGTAAATATTCATTACCATTAAATATTTACAATGTTATTACAAAATTTAAAATTTAATAGATAACAAAGGTTCAATTAAAATGATATTGTTTAAATTGAAAACAATAAGTTCTAAAAAAATATTAGATGATGATATTACAACCCTATGTCATCTCATATTCTTATTATGTAATCATTGGAGGTTTTTTGGTAGGTTTTGATTATATTATAAAATAATATTTTTGAGAGTTTTCTAATGTGCCCCTCTCCTCTATTAAAAAAGGGAACCTCCTCCATCTCCTCTTAACTCCATTTTGAGCCTTCCATCTCAGCCAAATCATGCCCATTACTCTTATAAACTTTCATAGAATCATTCTGGAGGTCTTGTTATTCTCAAATCACCAACTTTAGTGCCCTATGTGGAAATTCAATGGTGGCCCTTCAAGGAAGAGGTAATCTATTCAATGGATTTGTTCATGTTTTTTTCTTCCACTACTTCCTATTATTTAGTTGTTTAATTTTAAAATAATAACACAGGTATCACTAATATATATAAATGTTATTAAAAATATGAAACAACCATATTTCACCTTTTATCCAACCAACAGAAAAATGAAATCACCACGTGTGCGTATGTACGACTTACCATCTCCATGCTGTGGTGTAATCTGTTTTCCACCACCACCTTAAATGGATGGATATAATGGTTTAAATAATACTTATATATGAATAATATAAAATTATATTAAAAATTAAATACTATAAACCATCCACTTAAATACCATTCAACAATTATGGGAATGAAATCGTAACTCGTGCGTATGTACGACTTACCATCTCCATGGTGCGATGTGATTCATTCTACATGATCTTCATTAAACCATGATTATATAAATAAATTTAATGAATAAAAAATGATATATATTAAAATAATAACATACATCAAATGATATAACTATAACATAAAAAATATTAACAAGAACTTATTATACAAAACATACATAAGAACATAAAGCAGTTAAAACCCGAATAACGAATAACAATAAAATGTTACTAACAAACAGATAAAAATTTGATCATAAAAATGATTACGATTATGGAATAAATCTATAAAATTATTTAAATCTTTATATAGGAGGACTGGATACATATGAATCATATCAGACCTAAGGTAAGGGATAACTTCTCCAATCTCATTTTTATCTGAGACTATTTATTTGTAGGGTTTATAGGGTTTATATTTGTCATCTATGTCCATGTGTTCTAAAAATATTCTCATAAAATTTTTACAATTAATATTTGTATTTTTATGGTAATTTTTACCCATTTTTACTTTTATTACATTGTTTGGGAATAATCTTTAGTTTTTTTACCAAACAAGGCACTTTTTGACTTTTCTAGAAAAAGTATAAGGATGATGTTTTTTAACTTATACAGCATGAACAAATTATTACGCTTTCGTACAGAATTATTTCCCAGATGCTTTATTTACATGTTTTCCAGTTTATTTTCAATTATTTTCTTTTAAAATTTTACAACATATTAAGAAAATAATATGTTTCTTTGAAGGAGAAAGAATATTTCCCTCAAGATCTAAGTTCAAGTGTTTTATCAAATTTATTTTCCATCTAAGATTATATAGGGTGATGTTTCTTTCTTTATTATTACTTTTATTTGATTATGTTATGATGGAATTATCCATAGAATGTCCTTTTATATTATATTGATTATGTTATGATGACATAATGTGTAAGAATCTCATTTTACTACTTGTGTTATACTATGATGAATGATTTATGTTTTTGTAGAACACATAATAATTGTTTCATTATGAGATGGGTGGAACCTATATCACCCTCAAATTAATTTGGTAAAAATTTATATCTCATTATATCGACACGAGTGGAACAACGAGTTAATTTGGTTCAGTGATACAGGGTTGGAATGTGGAGTGAACTCAGTTCAGTAATGGACTTTGTCTGCTATGATGGTCTTGGAAATGAGCCTTGACTAATATGGAATGATTTTATATTCTTATGTGTGTATTCGAAATCGTTTCATGTCTTATTTTTATGGTGATTTTTATTAAATTGAAATTTTATAACTTATCCCTTGACTAGATATTATGACCTCTTTAGTAGGATAATATTTTCAGAAGAAATGTTTTTATGAATATGTGGTGTTTGATATTTCCATTGTTTATCCTTACTAAGCATTTTGGCTCACCCTTTTATATGATTATTTTACCTACGTCAGGAAGAAGGGTATTAAATATGATATTCCAAAAAGGAGTCTTCTTGTGATGAAATAAATGGGAGAAAATGTATATATTTTTTGAACCGATTGTTTATGTTTCCCAGTTTCTAAAGACACTATACCTATATTGTCCTTTAATGGGTTTTTTATATGTTGAAATAAATATACATCAATTATGAGGTAATAAAAATGTATTTAATGTATGGGTCATTATAAATATTATGACATATGGTGGGGTTCACTGTATATTGATTTCCAAGTGCGGGTGCTCATAAGAGGATGTGGCTTCAAATCATGAAGTTCATACTTGGTAATCTTTAGGAAGATAGATTATGTGGATAGAACCACAAAGTGGAAATACACATGTTTTTATTTCATTCAAATTCCATTATTTGAGAGTGTGTAATGGTCCTTAGACATTAGGATTACTATAATTCATATCATGTCTCATGTACTTAGATGTATTGATGAAACTCGTGAGGCACTATGTTCAACCTATGTAGGATACATTAGTAACTTCATTATTGGAATGTTATTAATGAATAAGTCAATGAAGGATTTGTGATTCCCATTATGAAAATTGATATATCAAACCATTGATAAGAATGGAACTATCAAATTAAATTCCATGGCCAAGGTGATGTAGATACGTTCATTCTGGATAACCAAATAACGATATGTTAGGCATTAAATTTGATGGCACAATTATAGTAATATGATTGATGAGATATCAAGAAAAAGATATTATATTACCCATTGCTAGGCGGTAATATTTTATATTAAGAAAGAACGCCAAATGTACAAGGAAGAATCTTATAGGGTCGTACAATAAGTGTTTCCATTGATCTCAATTAAATTCTCTATGAATTAAATTCTTCGAATAAATATTTTTTTCATGACAAAGGAATAATTTTATTCAGGAATCATTGATTGTATAAATAAAATAAATGTTTACTATAAATTTAATTATTTAATTACCTGGATATTTTATATTTATTTATTAAATGAAAAAAATATTTATTTATAATATTTATGTGGACATTATATAAATTCCTTGAAGGATAATAAGAATTAGATGACATCAAGTTATAAATAATAATTTAGAATACCTTAACATAATAATATTATTTTCACCTTTTAACCCTTTCCCTAACTCTTTAAATAGGCAACTATTGTAATGAACCAATACACTATTAATTATTTTGACTTCATATGTTTATTTCATATACTTTAGATAACCTTGAATCATCTAGATATCATAATACAATCATCATAAATGAATAATGGATAAAATTAGAGGTATTCCAATAAGTTAGAGTACATATACCGATAAATATTAAATTACCATATTATAATTAATAAATTAATTTAAAATAAAATTTATTTTTATAAAATGTATTCATAATTTAACATTTTTTTGTCTTTTAATATTTGGATAATTTTATGAGACCTTAGTTATTTTTTTAAAGTGTTTTAAAATCACTTATAAATTTAAAATCTGTATTTTTGGAGTAAATGATGGTTTTAATTAAAAATTAAATTTACCATATTTATAAAATTATTTTCATAAAATGGAGTTCATTTTTTAATTCCGAAAATTGAGAAATGGTTAGGTTTATTTTTTGGTATTTTTCTAGAATACTTGAATTTTTTTTGAATAATAAAATCCAATAATTCTGATAAATGATAAATATATGATTTATTATGTCATAGATGTTGTATGGATAATTTAAGGCCATAATATCCAACTATCCTTATTTATTTTAATATAATTAATGATAATTCTAAATCTATTCATAGTATTGATCCAAATAACAATCTAGTTAATAAAAATTTCATGGAAACCCCACACCATAAATACCACCACTCACACTCTCTTCTCCTCACATCTATAATAATATAAGTATGTAATAATTATTCCCAACCCATATTTCCTATTATCTACTCACATCTATGAGTTCATGGTCTTACCAAAATACAGAAATCCCTTTCCTTATGGTGGTTCTCAAGGAGGATAATCCACAAGCTAAATCCTCTTCCTTTTTCATTAGATTTCATTTCAATTTATTTTATTTTCTTATCCTCTCATCAACACTTATGGGAAAATTATCACGATAAATCCAGTATCATATATATAATTTATTTATGTCATTTTAATGTAATATATGTAATTAATCCCTTTAATCTCTCTATTTTAAAAACAAAATCATCATCTGGGTGGTGGGGATTTACAACCTTCATGGATGAAAAACTTTCATTCTTTAATTTCACCTTCGAAGCTGGTAATGAAACAATTTTTATGTTTGAAATAGATTATAAAATATTTATTATATCTTATTTAATGTTATTGAAACAATATATATAATGTATATTAAATAATATAACAAAACTAGTTCATTGTGATTTTAAAAAACAAAAAAATTATGCTAAACAATTATCATTAACATGTTATCTATTGATATATCCTCATACATGTGAAATAATAATACATAATTCCAATTATACTTCTGTTTGTTCATTAATAACATGCAATTCCAATTTTTTAGTATTATACCAATTTTACATGAACTCGATTACTTATAGTCAGCGAACCGATCATGAAATCAAGGAAACAAAAACACCAAAATGACTGAATTCAATATTATATATTATCAAAAAGATAATAAATGAACTTAATAATACTATAATAAAATTAATAACTATCTATTAAGTTATTAATTAAATTATTTATGATCCTAATTTCATATTCCAATACATTAATGTCGAGAGCACAACACATTTAGACATAAGGACAGGGTTTCTACCCGAACCTACATTCTATTTTGGGTTACCCATTTTCTATATTTACACTAATTAAATTCTTAATTAGTAGTATTTAATAATATTTATTTATGAGTTAATTTTCAATATAAATGTAAAATCTATTATCCTTATTTTTTATTGGGTTTTTACATGTTTTAAAAGGATCTTCCTTAAATTTATCTCAATAAAGAAGTCGGATTCAAGGTAACTACTCGAATTCTGACTTATTTTCAAGTGAAATATATAATATATTTTATGCCACCAGTATTATTCATAAAATAACTCATTTTATTATGAAAAAAATACAAATGTTCCTATATGGTTTTCTCAAAATATTATTCCAAAATGACTATTATTTTTAAAGTAAAAGATTATATCTCTCAAGAGTTACCCGATGATTTTATAAGAGTATTTTCATGTATTTGAAAAATCTTGTTGATTCTTATGTTTAAATGGATTAGTATTTTATTATATCATATAAAATATTTTATTTAATGTTTTATGAATATTTTTATTTTCAATGTGTTATCTTTTTACCATTCACAATATTACTCTGAATTGTTAGTATATATGTTTAATGATTGTGCAAAGTTATTTACATTTAATTTGTTATTTTAAATATGAATATATATGTCGATTATGTTTCACACCTTCCATATGAGGAATTAATTGGAATTATTATGATTCTAGTGGGCCTTTTATAGATCCTCAGTGTATCGGTAGGTCTCATGAGACAAACTAGTTTGGGGTTTTACCCGTTTATGTAATGTCTGCAGACAAGACCCTGATAGTCTTGTTATGTTGTACTGCGTTATGCAATCCATCATTATAAAACTAGTAATTTATTTTCCATGTGATTTTTATTATATTATAATATCCATGGTTATGATATATTATGGGATTACTTATTCATCTTTTACTCCTTCCATATTATTATCAAGATTATGTTTTAATGGAATGTGAAATTTTATTTATTCACCATGCCTTATAACTTATGATTATGTTGTATTATTTACCCCTATAGAGAACCTAATATCACCCCATTATTTATTCACCATGCCTTATAACTTATGATTATGTTGGATTCAAAGAGTTTCTTTTTTTGACCATATTGTCTCTATTGATGGAATATTATTTTATCTTATAAAGATAAAGGATTTTTAGGAATGTACTACACCAAAGAGAATAACTGAGGTTTGTAGTTTCATTGGTTTAACAGGTTACAATGATCATTTCATTTAGAATTTTTCCTGGTCAGCTAACCCATTAACCAAGCTTAAACGTAAAAGGGTCATGATTTTATGGAAAAAACAATGTGAAGAATGTTTTTACGAAATGAATAAAATATAATTCAATGTTCTAATCTTGACTCTACCATCGAGAAATGGTGGATTTGTTTTTTATATTGATGCATCAAAGAAAGGACACATATGTGTCCTTATATAGAATATTCCAGTTATTTCTTATGAATCAAGAAAGTTAAAAAATCATGAAGAGAACTATCAAACTCATATCATTAGTTAGTAGCTATAATATTTTACCTGAAGATATGGATACATTATCTCTATGATAATATATGTGAGATATATACATATAAAAAGAGCTTGATATATATATTCTCATAGAAATAATTGAAAATCATATAAAGGCGATGTGTCATGTTTCTTAAAGATTATAATTTTTGAATACACTATCACCCCGGAAAGTAAAATAAATTTGATGATGTATTGAGTGTGAAGTATGATGGAGTTTTAAGAAAAACGGGGATTGAAAGGAATATTATGTTCTGGGATCTAGTAAATATGGATATAGGAATTACCAAATAAGTTGAAACATCACTACTTTTCCAACTGGTTGACCCACCATATTTATTACAAAGGATTAAAAGTTCTCATTTTGATGATGAGAATCATCAAATGAAAATTAAAGTTATGAATAATGGGATATTGTTATACTTCATGCATGAGGACAAAGTTATGAAATTCGGGATGAGGCTATGTGTTACCTCTTGTAATGTCCCAGTTCTGGAAGCCACACAGAGGTGCCCTGTACCCGGTAGATCACATGGATTGAAGTGCATTTCCCTGAATTCTAGAGGTTGCCGACTAGATGCGAGGGCCTAGTGTGTGATAGTGGGGAAAAAATTCCCTCATTGGCAGAGTAACTCAGCAGAAATAAACAAATAACAATAGAAGAAGCACTAAATGCATGCAACAAGTAGACAACAGAAGACTGAAGAAATAAAAAACTCATGCAGATATATATAATGATGCATGTTACATATGTATAGGAAAACATCCAAACAATAAAAATAACCAAATAAAGTAATAAACCAAGTAAAAAAGAAAAAAAATAGACTCCAATAGCATCTCATGCCTCAACATGGTCTCGTGATCTCTAGATACACAGCAATCATGTACTTGAAGTAGAAGGGTTCTTTCCATTAACTATACCTACAACAATATAATCAGTTTGGACCCAAAAGCATGACCCAAATAGGGTGTGAGATGAATACCAGTAGGAAATAACTTAATGATCTATGCCTAAAAATCAGTGAATATATATATGGTAGGCAATGAGAAAAATGAATTAGTAAAAAAGGAAGTACTCAAAAGTAAACCATCCTACAGTTCCCATTGCAATCAATTTACATTTCAATTTAGCCAACAAATTACTAATACAAGAAACCCTATGTTAAAGTTCTCACAACCTAACCCCACTGGTTCTGCTAACAATTATAAGTATCCCTATGGGTAGTTATCACAACCTTAACCCTCCAGATCAATTTACAACAAGGATATAGAGAAGACTCTTTGAGGAAGAACTCACCATCAATTCCCCCGATAATCGTTTGTAATCAAAGACTCTATGAGGAATCACTCACAATCAGTTCCCCTATAGTATTTTACTGGTAAACTATAGACACCCTAAGGAACCAGTCAACATCAATTCCTCCTATTGTCTCATAACATAACTATATAAAATCTGAGGGAGAACTAAACTTCAATCCCCCCTATGGTCTCACAGTGTGACAATTTTAACAGACACTCTGGTAAAGAACTCAATGTCAATTTCCCCAAGGGTCTCACTGCACTAGGTTCCCGCATCCCCGTGTAAAGAGAACATACAAAAATGACAACAACAATCCAAAGAAAACCTCAAAGTTCACCTTGGATAAAAATCTATAAGGCATGGAACAACATATCAAATAAAATCAATCCAGCCTAACAATACTAGGATTGGAAAGAAATCAGCCTAATAAGAAATGTAGAAAAAATGATCAATAAAAAGAAAATATTGGAAAAACATTCATAGCATGGAAAGGTAAACCCTATTCACATCAATTAACCTTTATCTAAATAAAAAAGGCATAGAAGGTAGTAATAGGGCAAAAAAACATAAACACGCAATAACCCAAACTAGGGTAATGGGCACTTTTGCACATATAACTCAATGAATATCTAAAGAAGGCAGAAAACACCTACCTCAGCATCTTGAGATTGATATACATGAACCTCAGGCCTTGAATCTCCTAGAACACCATAGATCAAAAAAATGTAAAAAATTTCAACTGAGGATATCTCGCGAAAGGGGAGAAATTGAGAGATAATGTTCAAGAAGTAGGGAGAACTCACCGATGCGATTCCAACACAATAGACATAGTTTGAATCTGAAAATGGATGGATATTCAGGGGTTCAGAGAAGATCTGCATCCATACGTACATTCTTGGATGATACATATGAAGATTAATTGCATTTTTTCAATTAGACGTGACCCTGGTCCGTTTAATGAAATAAAATGAAAGTACACGATGTGTTCTTTAAAAGTACATGGTGTGTACTTTTCTTTTCTGACCTCCACTTTAGGTGGTCTCTATGTAACCACACATGGCCTTGAACTCGGACATTACACGTCCAGTACATGGTCACCCACGACAACCAGGTACACGGTGTGTACATAAAGTACAAGGTGTGTAGTCCAGAAATTTTCAGGAACTCCTATTATTCTCAAAAACACCAGAAAAGAAAAACATGCCTAAAAAGAAGATCCCAGTCCTTACATCTCTTTACTAGATAAAAAAATGGAGTTATTTGATGATGTCCAAAGTTGAAATTTCTATATACACCATGGAAACACTATGATGTATTGTGATTTGAATGAACATTTCTAGTGGGATAATATGAAGTGGGAAATTGATGATTATGTATTAAGAAGTTTAGTTTGTCAAAAAGTGAAGGCTAAAATACAACATCCTAGAGGATCCATGCAACCTCTTCCTATTCCTACATGTAAATGGGATGACATTACCATGGAATTTGACACCGTATTTCCCAAAACTCCAAGTAATAATGATGCAATAAGTGTAATTGTTGATCGACTTACCAAATATACATATTTCTTCTCTATAAGGGAGCATTTTCCACTGGGGAGCCTTGTACGAATCTATATTAATGAAGTTTTATGACTTCATGGAGATCCTCTCTAAATTGAGTCTGATCATGATCCACAATTTACATAAAAATTTAGGAAAACTCTTCATAATGCTTTGGGTACTGAGCAACATTTAAGTACTTCTTATCACCCTCAAAATGAAAAGCAGTAAAAAAGAATGATCCAAACGTTAGAATACATATTGAGATCATGATAACATGATTTTAATGTTATGTGGGATTAGTATTTATCTTTTGTAGAGTTTTCATACAAAAATAGTTTATATTCTAGTATTCAAATGACACCATATAAAGCATTGTATGGAAAGAGATGTTGTACAATAACAAGTTGGGATGATGTTGGCGAAAGGAAGATTGTAGGCCTACATATTGTAGATGAAATAGAAAAAAGGTTAATACTATTCAAAACCATATTAAATAAATTCAATGTTATTTAAAGAGCTATGTCGATAATCAAAATATGTATTAGGAATTTCAAGTAGGAGATTAGGTTTTCCTTAAAGTGTACCCATGGAAGGGTGTTATAAGATTTGGGGAGAAAGGGAAAGCGAGTCCCATGTACATTGGAACATTTCATATTCTAGAGAGAGTTAAAGTTTTTTCTTATCGTTTGGCGATGCCACCTACCATTTCTAATGTACACAATGTGTTCCATGTCTTATTTTTAAGGAAGTACATGCCAAAACCAACTCATGTACTTACTTTTGAAGGTATAAAATTTGGAACTAGAATTATCTTACTATTAAGAGCTTATCATGATTCTAGACACTAAAGAATAGGTGTTGTGGAATCACATAGATTCGATGTTAAATGTTCTTTCAAGAAATCATAAAATTGAAAAGGGAACATGGGAGCTTGAGGAACTTATGATGAAAAACTACCCAAATATTTTTATGAGGTAACAATTTTGAAAAATCAAGGGTGAGGTTTTTGTAAGAGGATAGAATTTAACGAACCATAACTCTATCAATGAATTTCCCTTCCAATTTTCTTTTCATATATTATGGATAACATAAAATTACTTATAGTACATAATACAAACATCGTAATTAAAGAATGAATGAAATAAGAGGTATTTCAATAAGTTAAGGGAACTATATTGATAAAATAGTAACTTGACATTAGGAATAGTAACATGACCCATATGAATAGTAAATTGGCCTAAAGAATAGTAACATCACCAATGAAATTATAAATAAAATTTTGGAACCTTATAACATAATGTATTATATAATTATATCATAGTATATGTGTATGAATATTATAAATTATTATGTAAGTGTTGGTATTTTTGTAAGACATAAATATATAACTAAAATATTGCAATTAATAAAATAATTTTAAATAAAATTTATTTTCACAAAATTTATTCATAAATTATAATTCTGTGGTCTTATTATTTTAGGATAATTTTATGAGACCATAGTTAATTTTTGAAGTGTTATAAAATAAGTTATAAAATAAAAAGATGTATTTTTCAAGAAAAAGATGGTTTTAATTAAAAAAAAATTATCATATTTTGAATTTTTTTCTTAAAATAAACTTTAGTTTTTAATTCTATCTTTTGAAAAGTGGTCAGGGAGAATTTTTGGGATTTTTCTAAAACACTTGAATTTGGCTGAGTAGTGAAACAGGACAATTTATGATAATTGATAAATAAAGGATTCATAGAGTCCTAGATGATGTATCGATAATATAAAACCATAATATCAAAATATAATTTATTCTTTTAATATACATTATAATAATTATCAAACTATTCATAGTCTGGATCCATATAATAATATAATTAATAAAAAATTCAAGGAATCCCCCCTCTACAATAAGTACCACCCCACACCCCATTTCTCCTCACACCTATAGGGCTTGAATCTTGTAAATATTCTCATCAAAACCTATAACCTAGTCAATACCAACTTATATAAGCAATTGGTATTACAAAAAATTCCAAAACCTCTTTCCTTAAGGAGGTTATCAAGGAGGATAATTCAAGAGGTTGATCCTCTTCCTTTTTCTTTTAAATTCATTTCAATTTTTTTATTTTTATTATCCTCCCCTCACATCCTAAGTAAAAAAATTATAACTATAATTATAGTATAATCTATATACTAGAATTATTTCATGTTAATGTAATATCTATTATCAATCTCCTTACTCTCTCTATTTAAAAAATGAAACTGTCGTCCAAGAGGTGCATATTTAAACCCTTTGTGGACGAGGAACATTCATTCATTAATTTATCCTTCAAGGCTAGTCATGAAACCATTTTTATGGTCAATCAAGATTATAAAATATGTATTATATCTTATTTAATGTTTTGGAACCATTTTATATACATGATATTAAATAATAAAACAAAACTATTTCATTATGATGGAAAAATTTCAAAAATTATGTTGAAGAGTTATCATTAACATGTTATCTAATTATTCATCATAATATATGGAGAAAATAATAAATAATACCAAATTCACTTATGGTTATTAAATATTCATAAGAATTATATCAATTTTACATGAACTCTATTACTGGTAATCAAGCGAACTAATAATGAAATCAAGGAAATGAACACTCGGAAACAATGGAATTAAATCATATAAATTTTCGAAAAGTCCATAAATGAACTAAATAAAACAATAATAAACTTAATACATGTCCTATAGGTTCTAAATTAAATTATTTATGAGTTTAATATAATATTCTAGTATATTAAGGTCTTGTTAAGAACACATTCAGACATATGGTAGAGTTTCAACCTGAACCCCCATTTTCTTTCAAGTTACTAATTTTCATTCTTTACCCCAATGAAATTATTAATTATTATTATGTACTGCTAATAAATTCTATTTTAATGATATATATATATTGGTACCAATCAGAATAATTCTTTATTTTATTGGTAGTTACATGTTTTAAATGGATCTTTTCCAATTCCATCCTGACAAACAAGGATGATTCAAGGGGACACCGTGAATTATTACCTATTTTCAAGTTGACTCTATAATCTATTTTAAGACCCTATTATTTTCCCTAATATCACTAATTTTATTATTAAAACAATATCTTATTTCACATCTGCATTTATAAAAATATTTTTCCAAAATAACTCTTCTTTGAATAGTAAAAGAGTATTTCTCTCCAGAATTACACTATGATTTTATATAAGTATGTTCATCTATTTAAACACCCTTGTTTATTCTTATGTTTAATTGGTATTAATATATCAGGATATCATCCACAATCTTTTATTTAATGGTTTAGGATTAGTTTTACTGTGTATGTGCTATCTTGATACCATTCAACCTATTACTTAGAATGGTTTGTGTTTATGTTTAATGATTCAAGAAAGTTATATATATTTCATAAGTTAGTTTCAATATGAATGTATATATTGATTATGTTTCACCCTTTTCATATGAGGAATTAATTGGACTTATTATGAGTTATTTGGGGCCCACTATAGCTCACGGGTAATCAATATGTTCCAAGAGACAAACTAGTTGGGGTTTTTACCCATTTTTGTTTGGTCTTGGAACTAATCCTTGAGAGTGTGGTTATGATGTCCTGCACTACACATTCCATCATTATGAAACTATTAATTGATATTCCATGTGTTTATTTAACTATTCCAATATCCATGTTTATGTTTTATTATGGAATTACTTATTCTGCTTTTACTCCTGCGATATTATGCTTAAGATTAAGTTTAAAGGGATTGTGTACTTTTATTTATTCACAATGAGTTGTTACTTATGATTCCACTATATTATTTACCCTTGCTGAGGACCTGAGATCACCCATTCATTATGTTTTATTTTGTCCTAGGATGCAAAAATGTATATTATGTATAATTTTAAGGGATAATTTAGGTGTTATGGACGTTTGAAATAGAATTTATATATTGTAATTTCTTTCGAATTTGTAATGTAAAAATTATGTATGTATATTTTTTCCAAATATAATTAACTATTTTCTAATTCAATATGTGTCTTTACTGTTTATATGCCAATATAATAAAATAAGGCACCGACTCTTGGAAAGTGGGGTTGGGGTCCTCACATCTATTCCTATTGCGGTATGTTTAATCGATTATAGAACAATCTTTCTTCAAAATTAAATTTAAATATATATATCAATACTAAAGAATAATCCAGATTTTATTCTCTTAATTATGATAGATTATACTCCATCCTCCACATTCTATATAATGAGAGTGTAAGGACAATTATTCAAGCCTAAATGAATTCTCACTATGATCTAGGTGAACACTGAAAGATGATCGATCTGCTGCCCTAGAACCAAAAAATCCATTTTTGTTTTTGAGATGCATCTGAAGAACCCATTTAGAGGTTTCATGATCTTTGGATAGATTACACAAGATTTCAAAACATGTACTCCTTTTTCACTCACTGTGTATATTTATTTATTGCACTAAAACACTTGTGTGGACTCTGTGTCATCATGTAATGAATACATTCCATATGCATTAAATTCACAACTTGTAGGGACCATCTAGAAAATCTTGTGATTTTTTAGGGACAAAACATTGTATAACATTCATATATTCTACCCATTCTTGTTTTTTCATTATGAGAATCATAGAATCAATATTCATTATGTAATTAATGCACAATATATTTTTAATGCATGAAACATATTGGAATGAAGTCATGAAACCATGTGGTAACTTGTTGTGTGCCCTTCCTACATAATGTATACCTCATTCATGTCTGCAGGAAGTACATGGTAAGTCCCAAGGAATTCATTATATGTTCCTAATAAAGCACCATACATGTCTTGTGTCCAAATATCACACACTATGAACGTTTCCTTTTTCATGGAATAATTATATTTAATTTATTACTCTAAGAAACCTCATCTACTTGTGTTTTGTGAGTAATATAATTGAAAGTACACAACAGTCTTTATGATTTGTATTAAAGTAAATACATACTTAATTTAACATAATATTCAAAACTACATGTCAAGTATGGTTAATTAATACAAAAGACTCAACATTTTTTAAATCATATAAGAAACATAATTTTCATGTGTTTCATGTGTAATTAATATGATAGTATATGTCCTAAAATTATGACACATACCATGGACACAATATATCGTGTTAGTTCATGATATAAAAAAATTACCAGACCAAGTAGTTCAAAGAGGTACTCCCCATGTTGTTTCCTTGTACAAAGTTGTGTAATTATTTTTATTAATTTTAATTTTTTTTTGAATTATTTTATTTAAAATCATAGCAGATGAGACCACTACGTAGATTGTATTGAATAAGATAAAGTGAATTAGTTGATTAATAATATAATGAATTGAATTAATTCATATGTGTTTTATCTAATCGAAGAACAAATTTAAATGAAAGTAGATAGTTATTTTAAATTCATACTTGTTTCATGTGTATACCTAGTCATGTGTTTTTACTATAGCTATTTAGCTATTGGTTTTATTTAATTTAACTTTATGGAATGATTTTTCAATTATTTATTATTAAATTAAATATAATGTCTTTTATTTCATCCCTCTATCATTTATCATGTAGCAATATCATTTCCAAGGTTGTTTTATGTAATTAACTAGAGACAATCCTTTAGATAGCCTCCCCAATATGTGAGTAATAAACTATTGGTGATCAAAATATTGTCTAAAGGTGCTTCGAGTTGATCTAAGGTAGATCTATGGCAGAGGCTCTTCAATATGTAATTGAGTTGAAACCAACCATATAAATACATAGGTGGACAAGTGAGATGGTGCAACTCATGCCAAGAATGGCCCAAGGACATTTCTCATAGGGCCATTGGTTGATTTATTTCCTACTCAATAAATCAACAATTACAAAATATCATGATCATACAATTTATTTATTTATTTGTATTATTTCTATCTTATGCATTAATTATTTTATGGATACAATAACATGATCACATATATAAATAGATTTATATGAAAATATGTAATAAAATAAAAATAGTACGTATAAATTTTTTATTATAACTTGGTTAATATATTAAGTTAAATCCACTTAATATTAGTAAGAAATATAAAGGTGTAAAACCTATGAATTTATGCATAATAAAAAAAATAAAATAACTAAATATTAATTCATAGTAATATTTCTATCACATTTTTGGGAATGAATCCATAGAACTATGTGTCGGTCCATCCCTCTATGGGACACTTACTTTTATTAGGAAGTTATTATGAAATTTTTGGTTGAATTAACCATATAGAAATCAAGAGAAGTATCCATTTCATGTTTTTATGTTATTTAGATGTAGGTGTTAAGGAAACCAAATTGAGAGTTTTATGATTGCGGGGTACAATCAATTGAATAAGGAGCTGCAGTCAAATGGTTTGTAAAGATATTCATACCTAAAAACCTTCAAATAATTGACTAGTACCTCACTAGGGTTATGGGAAGGGGAATATGGATCCTTTATAAAAGAATATCCATGACTCAAGACATTTTGAGTCCAAGCATGATAGTGGTTGGGTCTTGATAAAATAGTGGGAGACATGTAATTAAATTTATTTTTTCTCACATTTGTAATCATATAAAGTATTAATAATATTTTATAAATTATTATAGAATCAAATGTAATTTTCAATAAACAAAACCAAATCTCTATAAAATATCTTGGATAAAGGAAATATCCTAACTAGAATAATGTTTTGGGAATGAGATTGGCTCGTACGTACTGTATTATGCCATAAATAAAAGTTATATTTCCTTGAGTCCCCATTTCTTGATCCAACCATCATGGTGGAGAGTGGGAAAGAGTTACTTGTCTATGGGAAACTCTTAGATTATGTGATATATTTCTATTTTTTTATTATTATCTACCCTGTTTTTTGAAATAAAATAATCAAATCAAAAAACGGGTGTATATACAATGATCAATCGTCATTGTTATCTTTGTCAAGAGAGAGAAAGTTAATTACACTATAAGATCTCCACGACCATATTCACATGTAATCATAGAGAAGGTGCACCAACTAATCCTCACATTGTCAAAATTATTAGCTACATTGTGAATCTGAAAATTCTAGTTTCTAAACAACCTAATGAATTGTAAACCTATCTCATTCTCACTTCACTCCCTTAAATATTGTATATATTTACTATGTATTTGAACTTGAAAAAAATAGAGAAGTCACCCCTAGGACTCCTCATCTTAATTAATTATGAAAATATGTAAATCAAGCCTAAAAATTATTTTTCCCTTATATTGATTGAGAGAAAATGAAAAAGAAAGAGCATAAAGACTACGTTAATTTTTAAATCTTATATGCACTACCCTTCCAAGAAGTGGGAGATCAATGGGGAAGTGAGCTAGAAATTTCTTATATATTTGTGATATGGAAATAAGGTCTTCTATAAGTTATACTACATAATGGGATGAAAAAATGGATACACATCATGTATGTTCATTGTTTAGTGTAACCTTTCAATTTATATGAATTTGGTATTGGATACTGTGTCAGATTCTCTCATTTGTATACAAATACAAAATCTGCTTATATATGAAAAGGCTATGTGAGGTGAGGTGGATATATGGGAAAAAAATCGATCTAAATTTACATCACTATCCATTGGAGACTACCACCTCACATTATCAACATGAATGATCTTGGTTATTCCTAATTGTTACTACATTACATGAATTACAAAAAACACTTTTTTGTATCTAAATTAGATAAGGAAGGTTTTATTTTCATGTTTTGAAATTAATGATTCAAGGTTTTTAAATAAAGAATATATTAGGGTAAGACCAGTTTATATAATGATATCAATGAATTAGATTGTGAGAACCAAGTTTTGGAAATATATAATGATTTTAGTTTACATGACTCAACCCACAACTGATTTTCAAATCACCTCATAGGTTATGTAAAGGATAAATAGTATAATAGATTATATCAACATATTTATTTAGATTCATTATAACTAAAAACAAATAGTATTTTTCAATAATTTTTACTAGAAAAAATGACCAAATCCCTATTTAGTGGAAAAGGTGAAAGGATAATAGATCTATTAGAGTTGGTTTACATTAATGTGTTCATCCCATTATAGATTGAATCAAGGGGGGGTATTCATAATTAATAATTTGTACTTATTATTTTAATAGGTATGGATATATCAACTTAATGATTTAAAAGTCATAATCCTTTGATAAATTCAATGAATTCTGGAATGAGGTTGAGAACCGTCTTTATAAGAAGATTAAGATTATATACACAGACTGTGGTAAAGTATATCTTAATCAAGATCACATTGACTATATATAGGACTTTGTGATTTTATCCCAACTCAATCCCCCTAATACACAATTATTTAATGATGTAATTGAAAGGAGGAACCACACCCTATATGATAGGGTGAGGTCAATTATGATTCATGAAAACATTCAACTATCATTTTAGGGATATACATTATAGACTGTAGAATACACACTAAACCAACTACCATCTAAAGGGTCAAATTGGAATTATATACTAATGAGGGAGTAGAAAGAAACCAATATTTTCAAACATACCTATGTGGGGGTGAAATTCATTTGTTAAGGCATCTTTAAGAAACCAACATGAAACCCCAGGCACAAAGTTTATCATTATAGGATTCCCCATAGAAGTTACGGTACATTACATATACGACCCCTTAGAAAAAAATGTAATACTGGAAATTCATGTCATGTTACTTGAGAGGGGGAACATGTATAAAAAATATTGTGGGAGTGAGATAGATTTTGAGGAATTCAAATAGTAGGATACACAAGATTAGGTATATAAACAAGTTCCAAAAATACCAATAGAAGAGACTCATATTGAGACAAAAGTACTATGTAGAAGTACAATATAGGTTTGAGAACATGAAATATATGGTTTTATGGTCATTAAGGATGGTGAATCATTATTTAGTAGGTAGCAAAGATCCTCTATTTTAAAAGTATGAAGTAAGTGTCATATATGATACCAAATTAAATGATGTAATCTATTCTAAAAAAGATTCCAAACACCCAAAACATGTTTTTATTTTAGTGTATCTTCTATTTTATGTAAATAAAATTGGTTCCAAATGGGTATTAATTATTAAAATGGAAATGGATGTTTAAGATAGAACCTATAAATTATGAGTTGTTGTAAAATGGAATAAAAAGAATCAAATCAGTTACTATGATGAAACATTTTCATGAGTCTCCATGATTAAATCCATCATAATTCCACTTTCCATAATAAAAAACCATGACTAAGATATTTAAATGATATATTTCATAACAACATTACTTTGGGGGAACCATCAAAAATATTTCTATATGAAATAATAAAAAGGTTATATGACACTCGGTAATTTATATAAAGTATACAAGTGAAACATATTAATTTAGGGATTAAAACAATCATATAGGTCCTGGAAAATTTGTTTTGATGAATATATAATCGAATTTTATTTCATAAAAAATGTGATCCTGGTGTCAATAAACAGTTTAGTGGAAGTTATATCATTTTTCTAATACTATATATTGATGTAATTTGACTTATTGGAAATGAGATACATTCCTTACATACCATAAATATGTTGTTAAATAAATTCTTCTCTATTAAATACTTAGGTGAAGTAGCATGTCTTCTCAAGATAAAAATAAAACATGATTGATTTAATAGGATGATAAAATTAAGTCATGTTACATATATTGAAAGGATAGTAAGGTGGTTCAGTATGGAACAATCCAAGAGGAGGTTATTATTAATGCGTCTGGGTATTCATCGTTCCATGAAAATGTGTCCTACATTACATGAAGAGAGATATGGAATGTAGAGGATTACATATTCATTTAACATTTTTTTATTCAAGAATTAAATGTTGTTTACTAGGATATATGTCACATATACCATATGTACAATAGAAAAATATCAGGAAGATCTACAATACCTATATTGGATGAAATCCAAAACAATCTTTACGTATTTGAGGCAAACTAAAGATATGTTCCCATTATATGGAGGATATGAAGATCTTTTCATCATGGGATATTAAAATGATATTTTCTATATGATCAAGAGGATTTTAATTTATAGTTGAGATACATATTCAACGTTAATAGTGGGGCCATGAGCTAGAAGAGATCAAAGAAATCATCGGTTTCCAATTCTATAGTGTTGTCGTAGTACATTACTGATTATAATTAAAATAAGAACGTAGTTTGGTCATGATATTTCTTCCATGATTTATATTTGGTACTAGTTAGTAAATATACCATCATAAATTACTAAAATAATATTATAGAATTGGATCCTGCTAAGGAATCAAGGTCACATTAGCAGATAATGCACATGCCCTAAATGTATCACCTATTAAGATATTTTTCTATAAGAGGTGAAGTTTCTATGAGTATCATTTCTATATAATTTTACATGGAATATCCCTTAAAAGACCCCACATTAGAAGAAATCAAATGTTTATGTGAGAGATGATGGAATAAAAAATGTTTGTGGGTGGTTCTTGTACATGTGGGAGTTTATTGTACATGGTGTCCTAGAACTAACTAGTTTTTTCCATAGATTATATTAATTTTAAAATACGTGAATAATATATATATATATATTATCAAATATTGATAATTATTTTACATGACTTAAATGTGGTAGTATCATAGGGTATCTGCTGCATCAAAATAGGTCATAAAAGTTCCCTTCTATGATGAGAACCTTGAGATGTTTTGTTGAAATCCCTAAAATATTATTCTCATATTTCTTGGATGCTGATCTCTAAAGGGGAACATAATTAGTCAATTTAAAGGTGTGAGAACTCATAAAATGATGAATTTTTATATCATGATCTTCACATCTGGTAATCATTATGATATGAGATTATGATGTAAAATGCACAAATAATATTTTTAACTCTTTGTGTGTCATTATAATCTCTATATGAAAGTGTTTTTATAGGTTTTCTGAATTTATGAATAATATTAATATATATCATAACCCATGTACTTAGATATAATGACCAATCCCATGATGCACTATGTTATTTATGAGTAAGATATGTCGGCACTTCATGATTAGTTTGTCATTAATTAATAATTTGAGGAAGGATTTATCCTTTCCATTTATAGAAATAAATATCGTGTCCCGTAGATTTTAATGAAACCATTGAAATAAATTCCATGTCCACGGTGATGTTGAAATGTTAATTTAGGATAATCATTGAAATATATGACAAAAAGTTTGGTTTATGACATGACAATGAAACCAACTTTATGAGATATCGAAAAAAAATATTATATTACCGAGTTCCCACTCATATGTGGTTGTCAAAATAATGAAAATAACTTATTACTATTGGTTTCATTGACCTTTTTCTTGAGAGTAATCTTGTAAATTATGAAATCCATCCTAATGATAATGAGAAAAAATCATATAGGGTCACACACTAGGTGTTTCTATTTATCTAAATTAAATTCAATTTTAAATGGATTATTAGAATAAATATTTTTTTTCATTTTTGAGGAATAATTTTATATATGATTTATGGATCAAATTAAATAAATAATTATTTTTTTCACATGTTATTTATTTTATTAAATAAATACATATTATTTATTTATCTATTTACTTATTGAAAAAATATTTAAAAAAAATATTTACTCATTTATTCGATAAATGCCGAGGAGGGTGAGTGAACCGATATGAGGCCCAATAATAAATATTAATTTTCCAGATGATAAAATAATATTTACCATTGTGCTAGCTAGGGAATTACATAAAAAATATTATTTTTATTATAACATGGAATGGTGTTATTTAAAGGTATAATATATTATTGAGGAATTTTATGCAATTAAATAATATTTTAATTCTAAATTTGACTCTATATATATAATACTATGTCGATTATTCTATGGTTAATAAATTATTGGATAATAATTGTGCATAATGGAATATTGAGATATCTCTCATGAGCGAAGATTGATCTAGAGTTTATTACCTAAAGCCTAAGAGATACTCCTCCATCTTACACATTCTCACGAATTATAGTGTAAGGATGATTGTTCAAGCCCAAATGAATCATCATAGTGTTAAATGTGAACACTGAAAGATGACCAATATAATATGCTAGCAATCGAAAATACATTTTTATTTTTCATTTATCAAAGGAGAACATATAGATCACTACAAGAGGGATTCTACGCATAGACCCAGAAATCATAGTGATGGATGACCAAAATGGTTTCCGACGATGAACATATTCTTCAAATAAATATCTCAAGACCAAGGTATTATTTTTTCATTTTTTAAATTAGTTATAAATGTGTCATGGAAATCATATTTGTTATGGTGTGTCTTCTAAGTTCCATCAGAATCATTTTCATTGGTTTCGAATTCCATGTCATATACATTGTAGTATATCTGTCAAATCTAAAAATTAAAGAGTCGTGTCGAGACCCCAAAAATGCTACCACCATTCCTCTAAACATTAAAAATACATTTTTTTGTAAAACAAAATATAAATAATACAATCTATAACAAATAAATTTTAATGTAAAAACTCAAATGGTCATGGTCATAATATAAATAGAGACTCTGATGATAAACCATTAGGATGATAAAAGGATTCAAAAAATAAAATAAAATTATAAAATACATGATCCCTTTATCCATCTCTTAGACAAGCCTTATCAGGATCTGTAGACCTCATTTGGGTGGTCTTACTTCACCATGATAAACCTAATCTTTGGCACCAACCCAACCAATGCTTGTAACAATAATGCAGAAGCTGTTCGTGTACCCATGTTCAATGGTGGCCCAAAAGGGGTGTGAGTACATAACATTGTATGGAACCACCAACACATTCCTATACTAACCAAAATATATTTGGATGTTTGTAGGTGAAATTCTTAATAATTATCAATAATGTAACTAAAAACCATAAATCAATAAATAAGCATAGAAAATTCTTGTTTTGGCTTGATGTTTGATGTCATTGAGCACATAATGTTTACCATGATAACCATAATATCACCACCACCCCGAGGTCGTACACATATAACACAGGATAAGACCAATAAGCATTATTGATCCTCAGGTCCATGCCCCCAATTGACTATAACTTCTTTTTCTAGTGCGGAAAAGTCATTGAGAATGATCATCAACTCAGGGTACCCTTGTATACTCTCTAGTGATTCCACAACCACACCTCCATTAATGAGTATTTGATCTATAGGTGTAAACATTAATCCCTCAACCTCATGCCCCTATGTTGGACCACTAAATATTACATGTGAATTCAAAATGGTAGGTTGATGACTGATTCCTATACTGGGGTGTTGCAAGGAAATACTATACATTCATCCATGGGTAACTCCTAGTAGACCTAGTCAATCTAATGGAATACCATCCTAGATCCCACATTAAATATCATGGGAGTCCAAAATTTCATAGATCCAAATATGAACCATCATTGTTGCATCCAACCGATCCAAGGGGGTATCCTAGTCATCGATTTAGGAGATATAATAGTCACCCCTAAGATGTCCAATAGCAAGGCTTAGGGATATACAAAAACCCAAAACATAAAATAACCATTCAATCGTGGGGGTTCAAAGAATTTACAATGGTATAATGTTATTGTTATTTGAATACCATGATTTCTTAGAATGTGAAATTGCATCACCATATGAATAGAATACCCGATATCTCAAAAAGTATTATATGAACCTCATCACATAATATTTGTTGTGAGATCATAGGTACCACACCTAATAATTCACTAATACATCATCCATATCACTAGATACTAGTTGTATTAGGAATAAAACCCCATCAAATTATGAGATCGGGTCCCAAACATACCAAACATACTAGGGTCTCATCCTTCAAGATTGGTGATTCCCACATATCCTAGGAAATCACATCAGCTTTAGGACCAAACGTTGATTCCTATGTCTTTAAGGTAATCAAATTTCATAAATCATAAACATATATACAAAAATATGTAACAAGGGAAAGCAAAACAACCACACCCATCATAAACAATACAACCCCTTGAGGCTTGAACACTAGTTTAGGTTTTTAATTGATACTCAAAACCATCATTACCCAAACCAACAAATACACTCTCAAGGTCAATCTATCAATGGGGAACCAACGAGGGTTCCCTATTTCACATCATATCAGTATAACACTTACATGGTTCTTTAGTGTAACTAAGGTATCAGGTCAGAACTAGATTATATAAGGAGGCCACATTCCTTGACATCATCATTATAATAACACAGCCTCATCAGATACATGGGGTTTTCCACATTGGAAACATTCTATGAGATGGAAAATGTCCCGTCATGGTTCACAAGGTCTCACTAGTTTGGTCTTCTCATTGATACCAATTCTAATCTGCCTAAGGTCCATCCACCAAAGTATAGTTATGTCACAAAGGGTGAGCGATGTTGCCACTAATTCCTATCTACTAACCTATTATCTCTAAGGTATCACAATGTTATTCCAATTTCTGTGAGGGATAATGATTTTCATGTACACTCACCACTTCTAGGTGGTTTTAATGGTTCACAAACAAGGTCACTGATTCCAAAAAACTTTATTCAATCACATCACAAAAATTATGAGGGTTTAATATATGTCATGAAACAAGACATGTCATGTCCTATGACTTCGAAAAATGAGGTATCATATAAGAGAACTAGATCTAACATGACCTAGGATCAATGTTTTATCCAGAAAAGAATTTAATTCATTCCGCATCCTAATTAATTAAATCTCCAATTGTTCTTTTTTTAATTTAACTAATTAATTTATATTTATAGCTCAACTACCTATATAGAATAATTGTACCTCACATGCAAAAAAACTAATAATAACATAAGCAAAGTATCTTGTAACACCTATAAAATATCTATCTTTCCATACTTATTCACATAGGATGATGGTTGCATCCCAAACCCACCAAGACCAATCTAGTCCAAACCACGATCATATCGACTCGTGAGCCTATAACTCATGCACAATCACCCATGATTATTAATTATAATCAACTAATAATTAATTAAAAAATTTAAAATTGATTTAACAATTTAATTTAACATGTCACAATTTTTTATTAATTAATCATTACACTCTAATTGATGAATCACTGAGCAACCACCCATGAGAGGTCTGTAATAGCCTCCAAAAAAAATTATTTTAGGAGAATCCCTAAAAAGAAGTGACAATTGCACAAATAATTTATAACCAATTTTTTAAAAAACATAACAAAATTCAATACATCATCATACATTAATGTGTGAATAAGAACCCATAAGGAATTTTCACCATGGGACATCCTTTATCAATATTGAATAGAATCAAGAATATAATCAGGAAATTATAATATGCTCTGATATATTATCCAATGAAACCATATAACGTAGAACTAAAAATTATAAGTAATGTAATGAGGTGATCAAAATTTAATTATAGGGGATGATGCCAAAATTAAACAACTGAATAATCACCCCAAAACTCCTTGTATCAAAGTGGTTTCAAGGGAAGAAAGGGGAGGAGGCGCAACAACTATAGTAGATGAAAATAAGAGAAGAATAGGAACCCACCCTTAAAATCATAATGGTGGTGGAATGGTAATAATTCCCCAATAAAACCCCATCAAATAGTATTTTTTCCACCGACCAGTCACTATTGGTCCATCAGCTATCCAGTTTTTACATCAGCTAACATGTTTGCTGTCTGTAATTACCTACCGGATGGTGGTTTTCTATAGTCTTGACCAAAAAAACCAAAAAAACTCTCTAGGTAATCCCCCAAGCCCTCAACATTACTCTTAAGCCTCAATCCTCTTCCATAAAAATTATTTTTCACAAATCTATACTCTCGAAATTTAGTTATGAATCCTAGTTCTCAAAATCACCCATCCACTAATATCAAAAATTTTAACTTCCTTTATGATTATCATTCCCTTATAGACAGGGAGAATTATAAACTCCTAACCATAATACTTATCACCCCTAAGAAGTCATGGTGGAGATATAACCAGATATTCTGGCCTATTTGGTTCATAAAATCACTCTTAAATAACTGTGTTCCAACCTTTAACGCTCAATACACATCAAAAGTGAAACTTCCAATTCAAAATATTGAAGTTGTGATAAATCTATTTGAAATGTCATAACCATTACTAAAATAATAACAATATTTTTTCCTGATCCTTCCCAACTTGTGACACCCAAGTTATCATTATCTCACTATCCACTCGGCTCATTGTTCCCCCCACCATTATATTTACATTATAAGTTCAAATTTGAATGATTTTGTTCACCATCCATAAAAGTTTCTAATTGAGAGTCCATACCAATGTTTCAATGATGTTCCCAAAATGGATACCAACTCATCACACCTGATACTATATAATAGATACGATTTCTGAGTAAATAAATTCTATATCACACAAATCACCAGTTGGACCCCCTATGATTGACCCTTCTTGAATGTGATTAGATTCTAAAACTATGGAATTACCTAAATAGATGATCGTGATGTCTATAAGTATGAAGGAATCCCATGATCATCAATGTACCGATATAGATTTACATAATGAACACCAAGTGTGATCTCTTTTATTGTATAATCAATTGAATGAACCCACGTCATTCTTTCCACATGCACCGAAGCATTTCTAATCCAACACATTTGGAGCATCATTAACCATTCTAATACTGATGTGCACAATTAGACTCAACTTGATAATACATATTAATTTATTTATGGAATTCACCAAGTAGTTAAGATTTAATTAGGCCAATTTATTTAACAAAATTATAATTCCAAAACGAACATCCAACGACTAATCCCAGACTCTAACAACCCTTCTAATATGAGAGTTGTTACACCTATGATGGATATCACAATCCCATCCACAAGAACACCCCTATCAACACACCACCAAACAAAATTCCATATATCCACATCTTATATTCTATTCATCACCAAAAAAAATAGTAAAAATATACAAACTCTCTTGTTCTTAAGTGCTACGTTTAATTATCAATTAATCAACTATTACCATCTGATAGAAATGATACCCATGATAACCAAAAAAATAAACTATCAGTGTGGTCCATACCCTCCATATGGATGATGTTTCAATCACCACAAAATGGATTCCCTTATACTTCTCCTCATGCATAACCTCATCAAGATCAATACAAATTTAATGGGCAAAACTCCCCCAAATCCAAACTGTTTAAATTCCTGAGATACTAGGACCGGGATAATCCCACTAAGACCTGTTAGTTTTTGTCCTACTCATGTCCATAACTAATAAAAAAGAAAAAAAAATTATATTCAAAAAAAAGGATTCACCTTGATATCTTTTAAACATAATGATTGTATGTTTCCATAGCACCTAATTGAAAGATCAAACTCATACTCCCATGAGTTTCACTATATATAACTAAGTTCACATGTATAATTCAATAGATCATTAAGGATCTAGAATTTTACTTCCACCCAACCAAAATTATCTCATATGTTCACATGCAAAAGGTTGCTAACATCTCACCTTTATCAAGGCTCACTATCCAAAACTACTGATGATTCTCTTAAACACATTAGTTCAATCAAACATGATGTTCCCTCAGAACATATCTTTAAAAATAACAACGACCATGAAATAACCAAAACTAGATGGTACCTATCATGAATTGATTCCAAACATAATAACCTATCCATGTTTTTCACCTCATAGAACCATTAAACTCAAGATAACCCCTCTTGTGGTTTCCTTTGATCTCTGTAATGACTCTAACTCACTGGAAATGATCTATATCCCAAGATATTCACTATGGTATCCCAATTATCCCAAAAACCCAATTCTCACTAGGGTCATAACTACCGAGAAACACACATTGTTCCTAACCATAATCATACTCCATCTCCTATTTCAACACCCTCTCAACGGGTCTCGTCTACATAGTGGAATTACATGGTAACCCATTATCCTACCAAGGCACCAATTATCTTCAAGAATCTATAAATAGGATTTCTACCTTGAGAATCAGAAACTCAGGTTGACCCCTCATGGTATCATACGAGATGATCCATATCAACGAACCTAGGCCACCTGGTGTATTTGAAAAGTGTGTAATTCTAATCTATATTTGGAAAATCCATATTCGTTGTAACTAAAATAGTAAGTAGTTGAACCTATACTATACTAACCCTCGAGGAGTTTATCTATAAGGCCTTAAATTCCTTTAATAACCCAAAATGTTATCTAATAATCCCATTCCAAATGTATTATAGCATCATAATTTCCATCAATCATCTCACTAAAGGATCCATAAGACCATCCACCCAAATAAAATACATGCATACAATTCGGATCTGATGAGAAAAATGACACAACGTACTTATATGGTAAAACATCATATGAGAATATTTTTACACATTAAATAGTTTTCACTAAATAATATGTAAAAAAAATTAGACTATTAAACCTATATATAATATGAATGCCAATGTGCTAAGAATGATTCATGAAGACACCTCTTACTTCTAGGGACTAAGATCCAAAATCAATAAAGAAATAATAATTCAGAACATCATGTGAATCAACCATGGAAGAATCATATAACTATCATAGAAAACTTCATGAACAACAATTACATCCCAAATACATTGGAATTCAATCGAAAATGGTGTTCATGATACACCAGTATGGGTTCTATCATAATCTCTAATACATTCCTATGTCTCCAGTCTACCAATAATTAAAAAGTAAGATACAAATAATTATAAGGCTCCAATACCTCTTTGTAACACCCCATCCCAACTCATTTCTGAAAGTATCAAGACTATATTCCATGAGATCATAGGCGCACCACCCTGTATGCTAGAGGCTACCGACTAGCAGGGAGGGTCTAAAGTAGTACCACGTAGAGACTATACCCTCAGTATCAATGTACATAATAATAAAATAAATCCCTAAACATCTTCCAAAACAATATCAAGTACAACCAAAGATATAAAAATAATAACCAATATAAAAAATTAAGTGATACCTACAACCATAAATGATCATTCTCAGAATATAAATACATACTCAAACTATGACCCACTATGCCAATCAATAGATATTTAAAAAATTATAAAATATTATACAAAAGTATATATTCTATCTCCGAGACATACCTTATCCTAATATATAGTCTTTATATAAGTTGTCTAAGTAAAACATGTAAAACTTGATCTTGGGCCTCAACCCTACCTCTGCCTATAATTACTATATGAGAGATTCTTGGGTAACCTTTTTCAATGGTGTCTCGAGGATGGTGTGAGTTCATAACTCAGTAGGGATCCACCAACACAGTCTCATACTAACCAATATATGTTGTGATGTGTGAAGGTAAAATTATCAATAATAATAAATTAATAAAATTTTGAACATAATTCAATAAATAAATCACCAAAAATACCTCATTCCGCCGGATTCCATATTTCATTGAGCACGTTGTAGGGATGGTGAAAACAAAAATATCACCATCTGCCCAATGGAATTAAAATATAACTTTAACCAATCCAAAAAACCATCATTGATCCATAGGTCAATGAAATTGATAGACTATACCTACTTCAGGATGGGAAATAATGTCTCTATGAATGAGAATCACCTCAAAGGAACCCTTTCCACAATCTAGGGTTCCCAAGCCCATAATTCCATTGATGAGTAGTAGATCCTATGGAATTACTAGGAGTCCCTCATACTCAATCTCTTTGGTTAAATGACATCATTGTTCTAGGGTGTTCTTAATATTAGGTCGAAGAATGATTCCTATGATGGATAGGACCTAAGAAATTCAATATATCCATGTGTTATTGAGTCATTGTTGACTTTGATAATTAAATGGAATACATCCTTGGAACCCATGGTCAATCTATCAAGAATCAATTATCTCATTAATCCTCAGTTGAACCATCATAGATGCATCCAAAAAATCTTATGTGGTACCCAAATAATCGATCAATGGGATTCAATAGCCGCCCCCAGGATATCCAAAAACATTACTGAGGGCTATATTCCCACCCAAAACCACATTCCTCTACTTAAATATCGGGGGATTGAAGCCTTATTAATAGTCTAATGGTATCACCACTCAAATACCATCCTCGTTTGGAATTAATAATGGAATCTCTGTTTTAATGGAATTTCATGAATCCCATTAATTATTGTATGTATCCTATAATATATGCTATAATACTAAATTCTAGGTACCACACAATAGATTCCACTCATATATAATTCATATCACTTGATGCTTATAAAAATGATCATCCTCCCTCAATAAATCATGATACCTAATCCAAAACATATTGGGAATCCTAGGTCTTATCCTAATTTTAAAGTGATTCCTAGGAATTTCAGGCACTCACATTAGTTCCATATGCAATTACCAATTAACAGGAATCCGATGAAATCATATTCCAAAATGAATAAACATAAACGAAAATAAATTTTCAATAAGGTCGAGATAAATTCCCACAACCATCACCAACAACACATCTCCTTTAGGCATGCACACTAGTTTAGGTCCTAAAGTGATCAAAACCCACTCATACACACTTAGGTTTAGTTTATCGATGGGGAACCCCTATGTCCCCCTTGGTTACAACATCTCAGAAGATCCGTTAAATGGGTCATCGGTATCATGTAACGTGTTATGTCAACACCTAAAACTCTAAGGTGGTTAAACCCCATGAAATCCTCATTGGAATAAAATGACCTAGATGGTTACATAGGGTACACCACATTGGAAAAATTCTGAGAGATGGAACATGACCTATCTTGTTCCTCAAGGTATCACTAGGTTATTCCATTCACCAAATATAATTTTAGTTTTCCTACGGTCCATTGACCTTGTACTGATTACATAAAAAAGAGTAATGGCCCTCAAATGCACATGAGATTGAATTCAATCTAATTACACTCACCTCTTCAAGGTAGAATCAATGATTCTTAAATATTATTAATATGTTCCAAGAATTTTATTCAATAATTTCAAACCTATTAGGAGGGATTCATATATTTCAAAACACTGGATAGGTCATGGTATCAACCATCACCAGATGGGGGTATCAAACTATATCACAAGGTATAATGTGACTCATGTTTCTAGTTATATCCAAAAAAGAATTTAAATAACTAAACATCTAAATTAATTAAATTACTAGGAATAATATTTTATTGTTTAATAAATTTATTTAGGCTGATAGGTAAACACCCATAGTGGTGTGAAGACACCTATCATATACCATAAACATAAAATAGTATGACTATAGAGAATCAATCAAGGACAAGATACCTCATTTAGAAATTGTACGAATTGATACCATCATTATCATCATATATTGAATTTTCATTCAAGAAAAAAGAATTACATGCACAAGGCCCATCAAGGAAGTTTGGGTAGAACAAGGATATGGAGGCCTAAAATGGTTGAGACTGACGGAATACCCTTTAATGATTTTAAACCCTGTTGGTTTGAGACATTGATGGTCATGAAGAAATAACCTCTCAAATCCAAGAGTGTCCAATGAGGCCAGGTAATCCGCTACATTATTCCACTCATGCCCGATGTGGGATACTTTGGTATTGGTGTCAAGGATACTATAGAATTTTCAAATGATATATAAAATTGACCAAGCGGAAGCTCTGAGGCCACAAAGGGTGTTATGGTCCAGCATATAGTTAGTCTATGCTTTCGCTAGATCTAGACCCCTCTACCTTTAAAAAGTGAGACCTCCTAACAAAGAATTTTCCTCTACCCGCACTGGAGAGCCCTGACCCAAAAAAATAGAAAATTCCAGGATGACCGAACCAATGTTATCATGAACCATCCCTCTACGACACATTGTTCTGGAAACACATGATCCATCAGTGTTGATCTTCATGCCCCAATTGTGGTGGATGCTATCTAACCAAAGTTCCAAAATTTGTAATGATGAAAGGATGGGTGAAATTAGAAGCCTGTTTGAAACGATTCAAGGTTAGAGCCTCCCTCTAATTGTTTAGAGATCTAACAGTATAGATAATCATGATTTTAATTATAACAATGATCGATGTCCCGGATGATGCCACTCCTTCATGGTTCCACTTATTTAATTCCTTCCATATACACCAGCATCCTGTATTCAACACCAGAGAACTGGACCTTCTCTCCGAATCCCTCAACCCTGATCCATGGAACCAATGGGTTATGAAATTTCTCATAGTCATGTCACAAACAGGAAATGGGGTGAACTCGCCAAAAAATGCCAGAATTCCTTTTCCCACTCACTCTCAAACAACAAGTTCCCAAAGCTCTCTTCCTGATGCATCCTGAAGCCTACACACCTGGATGTCATACTCACTTTGAACCTCTTAACATTATCATCAGTGGGGATATCATTATTCTAGATTCCACATATAATAAAATTATACTTTTGGGGGATGTTCATGTCTCAAAGGTACCCATTCCACTCATCCACATCGCCTGACATAATCAGAAACTAATGATAATCCTTTGAAATAATGTATATGGACGATGATGGGGTAAACACAAATCTATCTGAGACCAAAGATTGGTCAATGAGATGTAACATGTCAACTGATCCCGATTCATAACAACATCAATAAAGGACGTGTGAAGACCGGCCTCTTGAAAGGAAATGGCTGGGGAAGGATATCCCAGAATACTGATGAGATCTCCATACCAATAATCAATCCAGAATGAAATCTATCTGGTCCCAATGATCCATTGAATATGGGGAAAAAGAGAGGTAACAGGGGGCCCTGCCACACTCTATAGTGGAAAGGCAAGTCCATCCCTCGCATCCCAACCCCACGTGTAATAGTTGTGCATGGGCCACCCCCATATGGTGTGTTTCTCGAACACCTACTACACCAGTTTGTCCTTCATGAAGGCGAGGGTGACCTGGAGACTCCAAATGATAATGCCTCCTTCACTGGTGGGCCTCACCATCTTCTACCATGAGTCCCAGTGTCTTCTTCCATCAAAATTTGGGCAATAGATAAACTAAGCTAGAATGCTTCCAATATTGCAGATAACTCCCTTATAAACCCTTACCATAGATAAAACGTGAAGGGGATAGCCAGATGTATACTGTTAACTAGATCAAACCACTCCCTAAAGTACAAGTATCCATTCTTCCAGTTGATCACCTTATCAATGATTCTAGAAATGAGATGGTCGGTGTCACAAATACACAACCTCGTTGATGAGAGTGGGGAACCCATCTACAACATGGGAATAAAACATTTCTCAATACCCAGCAAGTGACTCACTTTAATATCCGGACTAGAATTACAACTACTAGAAATATAGATGCTCCTCTTAGAATTTTTGATCATGTGAACACTCCAAAAATATTAAAACTCTAGGACTTTGTTCAATCCCTTCACAGACCTACTCGACGCATTAGTGAAGATGATGGAATCATCCGCAAACATAAGATGTGACACTGCAAGGAAGTATATCCTTCTGCGATGTGGCAGTTTTTCACTACTTCTAATACTGAATTGGATAAGGTAGGTGAGCACATATGGATCGGTAATAAAAAGACTCAGGGAGAGATGATCCCCTTGCCGCAGGACTCGATTTTTTTTGAATAATCCAAAAGTTTTACCCATAAAAGGGATCACCATCCAGGCTAAGCTGAAACACCTGAAGATCATATCAATATTCGAAGAAGAGAGACACATACGAACCAGTACATTGTTGATGAATCCCAATTCAACAAGGTCATATCGCTTGCTCATATCAAGCATGATTTCCATATTTGAACAACGAGACTTGACATTTAAATATCAGATCATTTCCTAGGCCAAGGAGATCACCCTTGGATGGATCTCCCCCCACCATGATCCCATTATACTCTATGGAAATCCAACTGGGAAGGTTTCTAGATAGTCGAGCAGCAATTATTATAATAGGTCGAAAATTTTATCCCCAACCCACCAACACTCACCCCATCCAAACAATGCTCAAATTGATGTGTGAGCCTCTAAATCTTTCCAAAGAAAAAAAATTTAATTAATTATAATAAATTAACAATTATTTTAAAATTTAATGTTTTATTTAAAATATAAATTAACATAAAATAGTTATCGATTAATTCACTCAAACAAGACACTCAACAAAACCATAAGCAAACACGCTGGAGAGGTCGACAAAAGAATCCCAACACATATCCCATGAAAATCCATAATAAATTGGACAATTATAAAAATAGTTTAATACCTAATTAATAATAAATACAATACACTTTAATACAAAATCATACCATAATGAAATATTGATCCACTATAGATAATTTTCATCATAATACATTTTCATTCATAGAAAAAAAAGTCCTAAGAGAATTTGGTGATTCTACAATGATCCCATCGAATCACCAACGGAATCCTCAATAGGAGAAATGAAAATTTTAAGGAAGAATGGGAGGATATCAATATAGTTTAATAGATTATGATACTGTCCTAAAATCATAAAATAATTATCTTAAATACTCCATAAATCAAAGGGGTTTCAAGGGAGAAAAGGGAAGGAGCAGTTGTGGTGATGAGAGAGGAGAATAAGAGGAAAAGTAGGAATCCCCATTAACATTATGATGGGGGATAGTAGTAATTATGATCCTAAAATCACCCCCAACAACTATATGGTTATAGTCCATTGGATGTTTGGTGGGCCACTAGCCAACATGTCGGTACAATAGCTAACAAGAATGTTGTTTGTGACTAATAGTTGGCTAGTGGTTTGCTGCAGTACTAACTAGACCAACCACACAGCCTCTCTTAGGAAACCCAAGAGCTCCTAAGATTCCTCCTTATCCTCATTCAAAAAATTTATTTTCATTTTTATAAACTCTCAAATTTTTATTTTGAATCTGTGTTTGTAAAATGACATATCCACTAAATTTCAAGATTCAAAATTCTTCTGGAATTTTCTAGCCCGTATAGACATGCGTCATTCAGTTAACATGGTCCTATTTATTGTTTCGTAGTCACAAAGAAATTTTATTGTTAATAATAAATCTATAAATGGATGTATGATTATAATGAATAATCTATGGGTGGGAAATTAAAATTTGATGCATGAAATGAATGGGAAACAACTGAAAATAAATGTAGGTGTTGTCTAAATAATAATTTTTCTCTAAATATGGAATTTATTAGAATATTTATCATAATATGGTTTGAAAAAGAAACATATATATTGGATATATTATCTAATTAAAATGGAAAATATGGTCTTGGTTGTGGTTGTTTTGAATGTTAGTGGGATGGTTGGTGATCAAAATGTGGTAGTAGTTGTATGTGAAATATTGTGGGAATATGGTGATTGTTGTGGTTTATGGTAGTTCTTTTTTAGTGATAACATAATATGTTAGTAATGTTCTTGATTTTATAATATTATTTATTTCCTTGTGATTTCATATGAACCCCAATCGATTCGAATAACCTAATCGAAACTTAAATATTTTGGGATCTATATTTCTTAACCAAACAATAAAGTTGGTAGTGAAATGAATAAATGAACAAGACCTCTTCAAAAACATATATTTTTTATGTTTATTGAGATTTTAAGGATTCTAAAATAATTTTATTTTGAATGTGGTGGTGGTACTTAGTGGGGGTCAGGTATGGTAGGGTAGGGAATGAGGTTGCTATCCATCGTGCTCAATATACCCTACTAGGATAGATATGTGACAATGTTTTGATCAATGGATGAGATGTGGATACATACTATATGAATACAATAAAGGATTTTAATGTTTTTTACTTGAGATAATGAAAAATTTGGTCCCTGTGGAGGTTGGGGTAGGTATGGTTGTGGTCCAACCCACATTAGTTGCAACATGATTGTTATGATTGCATAGATATTTAAGGGATGGGAGTGTTGCTAATTTTTCCTTGGTGATGAGAGTTATAATCAAATGGGGAAGTGGTTTGAGGTAGAATTTTTCTATATTATTCAATTTCAATTTATCCTAAATTGATGTGATATTTAGTGAGTGAGTCATGGTGTGGCTAGGTGATGGTTTAAATCATTTGTTCTAATTGGTGCCATTATTTATTGGTTAAGTATTAGTTTTTTTCTTCCACATTTTCTTGAGTTTTCTTGCGGAGGATCTATATGAGTATTCATTTACACTAACAATATATACATAATATATTTTTAAGGTTTCCAAGGTGAGATTGTAGATCAATATGGTCCTTACTAACTCAAAATTTAGGGTTGTGATTGGATCCATTAACTTAAGAGGTATATTTAAGTATTTACTTAGGGATTTAAATTTTTATAATTTTTAATGAATTTTGGTTATTATGTGACCTTGATTTTATTTTACTTCATGGTGTTTGTTGGTATTTTTCTAATCTTTTTCGTTGGATTTTTATAGAAATGTCATCAATTTTCCTGATTTACACTAACTAAACAAGTCTCCAAACTGGTGAATATTGCATGACACCATCAAGGGTCAATATAATATTTATTTTTGGCCTAATAGGTATTCCCAACGAGGGTGGGTTGTGAAAAAATATTATTAGATCTATGAATGAGAGTTAGGATGGAGACTAGATTTAGGAACTAGTGGGGATTTCATGTGTTTTTTAGTGAAGAAGTGTTATTCTAAATTAGTGTGTGATGTAGTAATGGATACTTGTTAGGACCAATGTAATTTGGACCCCCTATTATCTGATGGAAGGACATTAAGCTTACCCAATACCCAATACAATATAATCTTCATTATAGTGTAGATACCTAGAAGAGGTACATGCATCATGCTTGTGTATTCTTGTGATTTAATTAGAGAGGTATTGAGGAAATTAAAATGAATCTAATTAAATGGATATATAATTAATTCAATATTATTAAGATTAGGAATATTTTTTATGAATTTAGTGATTACTACTATTCATCACCCATGAATAGTTTAGGAAAGTGAGGATTTTCAGGACGATTGTGCCGACCACCTGAGGTTGTATTTGGATAAGGAGGATGTTTTTTGAGTTCCAATGTTAGGTATTAGTGAAATATGAGGGCGTTTTCTCTAATTTGGATATGGTACACTGGTTGGAGGATCATGAGATCACCTTCATCCTAATCCATTCTGCGGAAGTGTATTAGGTCATTCTAGCTATTTGTTGGATGTGATAAGTAGTAGGTCTGTGGTGGATTCTATATATTACGGAGTGAACAAAGGTAGATGTTTTAGTGTCTGATTTTCGTAGGAATTTCCAGGAATAGTTCTTATAGTGTTTACTGAACATAATAGCTTAATGTATATCTTCTCATAGTGATATTTGAATACTTTGAACTAGATATGGGTTGTGTATATACAGCCTTTTGATTTTGAGATTGTATATAGATCTGGGAATGGAAACAATGTAGTTTTCACCTTGAGTAGGAAAACTCATATTCAGATTATCCAAGAGTCTTGTGATGAGTGTAAAATGATGTATTTACTATATGAAATTCATGTGGTCGTTCAAGAGTGTCCGAAGTAGATGACAATGGATTAAATTTTAAAAAAGTCTACACTTTTGAGAACTATAAATACAAGAAGTATGATTACCTAAAATGTTTGAACTTGTGAGAAAACTGTGAAGGTGTGGAGTCACCTTTTGATTCGACTATAGATGAGTATGAGATCATCTTTGTCATGAATATATTTCTTATACCTACGAGTATGTGAGAGGAGCTCATGTGGGAATTTCATGGCTCAAACTGGGTTGTACATCTAGGGGTAACCAAATGTAAAATGACATATGATTATAGTTTTGATTGACATGCAAAAAAAAGAGATTGCAGAGATTGTGAAATGATTCTAGACCTTTCAGTTAGAAAAGGTAGGGCATCGATGACCTAGATGTTTGTTGTAGCAATTCCCCATTCCAAAATGTATGTGGGAAAATATGAATATGGATTTTTTGGTAGGTCTTTTGAATACTCTAGGGAAGAATGAATCTATATGGTTAATTTTCAATTTTTTTGGGGAAAGTAGTGAATTTGTTGCATATTCTATAGATTTTATCAATGGATATGCTAGCAGATTGATATGTTTGGGAGATAGTCTATCTACAAAAGGTACCACAAAATATTTTATTAGGTCTTAATTTACATTTCAATTAATTCATATATAATGGATTTCACAAATCAATTTGTATAGAGTTATTATTGTGTATGGATCTCAACTCACAGACAGATGGGTAGTCAGAGCAAACTATATAATTTCTTGAAGATATACCACGAGCATGTGTTCTTGATATTATTAGATCTTGGGAGAATCACTTCACCATTGTTGAGTTTTCCAATAACAATAGATATCAGGAAATGATATTGATGGAACCATACGAGGATCTATATGGTAGTCCATGAAGATCACTGTTATGCTGGTTGGAGTTAGGTGAATCAGAGTTTTTTGGGTTGAGTTACGTATAAGAGATGTCAGAGAAAGTGATGTTGGATCGAAAACATATGGCTATAGCTCAGATTAGGTATAATTCATATGTTGATAGGTGGTGACAACCCCTAGAGTAAATAGCGGGTGACATTGTTTTCCTTTGGGCGTCGCCTTCATTGGGTAACTATAGGATATGATGATAGGTCAAGTTAGTGACCATGTTTGTTGGACCATTTGAGGTTTAAGAGATAATTGGGATAGTGACATACTGATTATATCTTTCATATAAATATCATTCTATGAAATAATTTTTTGATGTATCGCATCTATGATAGTATCACCCTGATCCTTCTCATGTGATCAATTTCGATGAGTTTAACCTTGAGATAGATGTATCCTTTATGTTATATGTGATACGTGGGTTGGATCATAGTGAGAATGTGTTGCGGGAAAATATAGTGTCGATAGTTAATTTTTTTTGGAAACATGGGAATGTGAATGAAGAAACATGGGAAAGGTTAGAAGATATGGGGGCTAAGTAGCCTGATCTTTTTTGGCTTAAAATCTTAGAGATGCTTGAGTGTGCATCTTGAGGATGAGTTGTTATAATTTGGGGAGATTGTAAGATCCAAACATTTTTTGGAGTTTAATCGATATTTACTATAGGTAAATTTTATTTTTATTTAATTACCTTTCAATTGGGATTAACATTGGGGTGTGATTTAGTGAAGATTAAGAAAAATAATAGAAAAAGAAACTGTTCATGGTTGGCACATGGTTAGAGAAAACTGTACGCCCAACCCAAGAAACTATGTAGCCCTATATAGTGATGGTTCACATAGCTAGAACATAGTTTGAAAAATCATGAAACCTAAAAATAGAAAATGTGCACCCCTAAAACAACAGGTGCATGGTTGGCCCGTAGTTATGGAAAACTATGCTCCTCTACACAGTATGCCATGTTTGACTTTTAAAGTGGCACAAAAATTATTTTTAAAATCCCCCAAACCCTTGAAACACAAATATTTCAACCCTCATTTGACCTTAGGGTGTCGTTCACATTTTTGGAAATTTTAAAAAGGATTCAAAGGCCATATGACCTCTATTATTCACGATTTTATGCCCAAATAGAATTCATCTCCTATCCCAATAGGTGGATCATATCCCGTTGGTTTCCCATTCATCCTTCCATGTTATATACTTCTTTTGGTGGATGAAATATTAAGTTTTTTTTAAATTTATATTTAGATTCGATGAATATGGATCTGGGCTTGCAGATTTAATACCTAGATCTAAGGGATCTTGATATTTTAAATATTTTTTTAGGGTAATAGATCCATATCGAACCTACATTGTTGCACTGATCAGTTTTGGTGATTTCCATTGGGTGATTGTTCATCAACTAATTGAGGTAGGTGGTCTAATTTTTCAATCCCATAGTTGTGATTTCATTTCGTACATGAAAGATATATAATTTCTATATATATATTAGCAATTAAAATCCCTAATTGAATTAATGATTGTTGTAAATTAATTAATTGAGATAATGGTGAAATTGTGACATTTAGGGATTATAGAAAAATATAATTATTTGGGGAATTAATTATGATATTTTGGGATTTATGATTATATAATTAATTCTGGGAATTAATTATGAGAGAAGTAAGATGGTGGAATTGATAACTTAAATGTGGAAAGAGTTTAATTAATTGGTTAAGGAAAATTATCAATGTTTTGATTAGGAAATTTGGGTTTAATTAATTTTTTAATTATTTATCACATTTTTAAATTGTAATTAAGAATAATTAATTGTTGAATTAATTATTTGATGTTGAAATTGGTAAATTTTTAATCGATTGTTGAATTGATTAACAAAAATTGTTATTGTTAAATAATTGTAGAATTAATTAACAGAATTTGATTTAATAATTTTTGAATTAATTAATAAAAGTAGTGCTAGTTAGTTGTGATAAGCGGATTGATATTATTTAATCATGGTTTAGAAACAGGTTAATAGAAATGACGATATAAGACCAATAAATAATGATATATATAAATGATTTAAATTTGGGGTGTTAGACATTGTGATCTACACTGATGGGGTATATGAGCGGTTTAGAAATGGGGTTCTAGACATGAAGTTACACACCAATGATATATCTATCTATATGGTTACTAATTCGGGGTGTCATACATGTCAATCTAAGCCAATGATATATATGCCTACTTGAGAATTTGTGGCTAGACATGATGTTTAATACCCATGATGTATTTTATTGATTGAGAATTGTGGGTGATAGACATGATGTTCCATTCCCATGATGTATATATATGATTGATAAATGGGGTATAAAGCATTGATTTATATACACCAAAATTAGCATCAGATTATGGTTTCATGTTACTGTAGTAATGAATGTAGAATAAAAGATATAATGAAATCCCATTTTCTGAAATTAATTGAGAGTTGGATAAAAACATTATTTAGAACTAGTGTAGACTAGAGCATGAATTGTTTTATAGGTGTCCTTAGGAACCCAATGGTCATAGTGGTTTAATAAATATTAATTGTTAATATGATAATTTTTTTCATTGTAATTATTTCATTATACAACTACAAACACTTATTTTTATTAAATTGGTTTCAGACAGCAGTGGTGGTGGCCTACTGAGTTATAATCAGACCCTACTCTTGGCTTTCTAATTATTACCTGAATAGATTTAGTGGATATAGGATATTTTAAGGGAAATGTCCCCAAGTTCTATGGATGTGTCGGTATAGAGCATGGTTGTGGGAACCAGATGTGGTTAGTGACCCTCTAGGTAGTTGTCAGTGTCTTTATATTGAGTTGTATTTTAGAAACTTGTCACATGCATTACCATGGAATGCTTTCTATTTTAGTTGGATATAGTATTTTCAACATTTAATTTCACGAGAGATATATTTTTATTGTTATCATATATGTTTTTTCTATTGTTTTTTAATTTCAATTGTTGTGTTACTCTGATAAAATTTGATATAATATCTATATGATTGACTTATTAGACCCTTGCTACTAATCAAAAAAATTTGGAATATGGGAAGGCATGCTTGAGGTCATGTGACCGACCGGCTCAGGGCACCATTATGTGGAACAGGTCAGGATGATACAATGAAATCATTCAAACATAAGAATCAATGTGTTTAAATCATATATAACTACTCATATGTTCTCAATTATCCATGTATAGGCTGACTAAGTTGATGAATAAATCACTTTCCATTCACCTTAATAATATCATCCTATTACATTACCCTAATCAAAATTGATATGAACAATAAATTTCTTATTTAGTTTCATCTGTATACTCTCTTAGTCCATATCAATCAAGGGCCCAAAATTCATAATCATCATATGAGATGAAAATTATAATCTTCATTATGGATTAACTGATAAGATGTCCAGAAACAATCCCAAATACCCCTTGATTAGAAAAGCCTCAAGGAATACATAAGAAAGGTATAAAAGTTTGACGGTTCTCATACTATTTATTTTTCCAATATTAGATATTGTGTAAATCTAAATATAAATCATGTACCCATAGTATATTAAGTAGATATTGTATGACACTTCATGTGACACACGTTGTTGGTCATACTGTGCACAAAACACCTTTTGTGACTCATGAGCATATTCCATATCTCTATATTAAATACTACCCATACTAACAATAACATTTCATCACAACCCATAATACTCCATGGAGAATATTAGATAAGGATAACACAAAGTTGTACTTTGAGAGGTCAATTATCAATTCACTTCAAGTAATTTTAGTATCTAATGTGAAATAATGATAGAGTAGAGATTATGTGTTATATAACATGACAAATTTAATATATTTAACTCTTTATGAATGATAAAAAACCATACATCATCACCCATCTAATCATTTAACTTGTGGTAGACCATAAAATAATATTTCTGTTTTCTTCAATTTTAGGATTTTGTTAAACTCATTACATCTATTTTTAATTCCTTCCACAACTCTATGTGACCATATAATAAAGTCCTCCCATTAAACCCTCTGGTGGATAACATATAAAAAGAAATATAGGTTGAGTAATGGTGAGATTTTGGAATCTTATTAATTAGGTTTAGCTATTTGAACAATGCATTCAAACACTTTTACTTCACAACATCATATGTTGTGTTCGTAATAAATTATAGTTTCTAATTCAATTTATTCCCAAGATCTATATCATCATCTTCCTTGGAAATATTCCATAATTGTTTTCCTTGATGTCATCTTGGTAACAATTTGTAACTCCTTACATTTTAATTTACCAACACATCCTGAACAACTTTATGATATAAAGTGATATTCACTTCGTTATGGTAACTAAATGTAAATCATAATATGTATTACTAATATGAATATGAATATATTTGGATAATAAAAAATATTCACATTTTATTTTGGTTGGAATTATCTTTTATTTTTTTATTTTAACTTTTTTAAGTCTAAAACATACTCACACTATCCTCTTAGACACTATAATCTCTCCTAAATATCAATGAAATGGAAACTACTTTACATTAAGAAATAAAAATTATTTTGTTTAGGGGTAATATTCAATAAATAAACCACTAATAACCATATGTAATATAGTATACTAGGTGTTTCAAAAAAACAAAAAATATTATCTTATTCTTTAAAATATGACACTGAAGAGTATTGGGATCAAATTCTTCATATTTTGTCAAATATTTAGATAAACCCTTTTATACTGGATAAAATGTTTTCAGCCTCATCATCTGTTCAATTACGTAATAGAATATAGTGAATCATAAACAATGTGTAGAATGTCATTTTTTCATAATAACTCATAACCTAAAAAAATTCTCATATTATTTAAGATAAGTGATATAACTATGCACATCTTTTGTTTAAATCCATCTGATATTGATATATATTCATTTACACTAAAATCCGCGAGTCAGTAACCCATGATATATTCATTTTAATATAAAATTCAAAGTCCATCAATTCTTACTCTGATTTTGAAACCAATATATGTACTAAAATTTTAATTTATACATTTGGTATCATATACCATTCAAAAATGATAATTGATTTCTATAACACTAATACCTAATAAAGAATTTACATTGAATTTCATAAGTCCATTCAGGTATCCTAGAAAATTAATACTATATGGATACATTTCCCCTCCCACTTGAAAACTCTTTTAGGTTTCAATGACCTAGTATGAATATTATACAAATCCAATCTTCTTTGTTAGATTAAACTATTACCCTTAATTGGTATCAACAAAATACAAGACCCTAGAGATCACATTCCATGATCACATGTTTTAAACACTTTAATAAAATAGGGTAAACATTTCTAGAACTCATTAACATTTTTATAAAATTTAAAACAATTATTCAAGAATGAATTATCTATCTTGATTCCTTAAATGACAAATTAATTCTCACCAAGTCATTGTAAAACTCATTCACATTATGTTTGTGAGTGGAGAAAAAAATTTATTTGGTAATTTTACATTTAATCCCTTATAAAACATAAGTTATTTATTATATTTTTCTCAAAATAATCTACATTCATGTGTAGAAAATATTCAACTATGAGATAATTATGTAGGGATTCCCTTAACATAAAAATATACCTCATACTTATGAATAATTATTAAAATTTGAATCTATTGAATACGTTTCTTACATTAAGATTATCCATTAAAGTATTGATATAAAATTAATGTTTGATGATAATGATGTTAGTATATCTAAAATATAATCTTTTATAAAATGAATATCATATTTTTTTTTAATTTAAAAAAGACTTTAATTAAATGTTCTTCTGCTAAAATGATGACCCATTTTAAAATTATCCTTTTCCATTAGTGGAACAAGAAATATATTTCACTAAAAATGATATATTTTTTACATGAAAATCAACAATTTATCTATTTAGATAGGTAATTTGGACAATTATATCATAAATTACTCTTGGATAGTTGTGTATAAAACTTATTTCCCAATATACTATTCTGATAAACTCCATAATATTCATATGGTATCCTAACTCTTAAGGATTCATTGATAACATTAACCCAAACCAAATTAAAAAATGCGAAAAATCACTCGTATATTAACATAATTAATTTATTTCATTGCACAAAATAATCCATGAGCACCATAGTTTGGAATTAACAAAATCTGTTGTATGATCGAGGTCTTCAAAAGTGATTAATCTGAAAGGAATTTGGATCTTAGTATTTTTAAGGGGATTTACTTTCACTGTCTTTTATAATGTATTCCCTTTAGATGTATGTGTTTTAATGTTTATGTTTGGGATCCTATTTCTTATACCAAATATATATTTTTATACCATATATATGTGCATCCTTTTAGAGAGATTATACAATTTCACTAATAGAAAATGAGCTTATTTCCATGGACCAAAACCTTGTAAGTAGGCCCTTGGAATGTGTTCATTGTTATGTAAATGGTCTATTGTCACATAGAGCCTATTGGGTAAAGAATACCCTCTGGGCTATGGTCATGGTCATAGATTGTGACCTTTAGGCGGCTACAACCATGGTCATTAACTATGTCCATAACCCATGTAAAATATTTATTAAACATCCACTGAGCGATGTATGATCAAATAACATAATATATATATTCTAATATCTTATAACATTAACCTAAAAAACATTAGGTATATTTTCACACATCCACATAGATATATATTAGTCATTACATAAATATAAATAGAAATATTATAATTTTAAAAAAATTTAAAAACCATGAGGGTCCTCATATATATGTGGCTAAGATCTTTGTGGATTTTGGCCATAAATAATGAATTTAGTCGTGGTCCACATGGATCATGGCCATAATTGGCCGTTGAAACACCTTTGAGCAAAAGAAATATTAATTGTGTTAATAATTTTGTCAAATGTCCATGATCTAGGATGAATATGGAAATAAATATAACATATAATCACAACATCAACGTATTGTTGCCTTATTCCACACATGGCCATAGTCCTTTGGGACCGTTTCTATTGACCCATAAAAACTGAGCCATTTTTTAGTACAGTGTGTTACTATCATAAATTTCAATTAAACTATATTTATAAAAAACTCCAATTTAAGCTTATGCATAAGGAATACAAAACAATTTAATTATAGATGATTGAACCCACGTGAAAAATAATATTCCCACAAGATTAATCATAGAGAAATAGATAGCCGACCCCAACTTTTCTAGATAAAGAAAAATAATCCTTGATAGTTATTAGTTCAACCCAAATATCATCATACCATGTATTTTTACCCAATATAGACCGGAATTACATCACAATTTTATCATCTAATATTTATAAACTATACATAACTTCTTAATTAAATATATTCATCTCATAAAATAAAAAATTATGGAATAAAAAAACTAAATCAATTGTCCTTCACAACATTTAATCCTTAAATACATACATGATTAGTTATAAAATATATTTAATAATTAAAACTACAGCATGAAAAATTTATAATATAACAATTATATTCATAAATAAACCAATGAATAAATTTAATAAATTAAAAATTCATATATTTATACCAGATATAACAATTCATAAAGAAAACAATTACAATCACCATAATTTATCCATTCATTCTGTATATTATATAATCAAATCAATATTAGAACTTTATATTTATTTCCAAGATGGACTCCTTCATATTTACTTTTATATAACATTTTACTTAAATTTATAATATCAGAAATATATTTTCACATCCCGAACCTACCAGTCTCGAGCCGCAACTACCGCAAGCCTGCCTCCAAATGCCAGGGGCTGACGACAAGCACCGAAGGCATAACAATCTTGGGGAGGCCTTTTCCTCATTACCTGTACACACAGACAACCCACTCAATGAAGAAGTGAAGATTTAAAAAGAAAACCAATGGACAAACAAATATAACCCAACCATAGTCAAGAATCAAAATCTAAATAGAAAATAAAGTGCTGAAATGTACTGTCCAGATAATAAACATAAAAAGGGAAAAAACACACGCATAACCTGGAAGGTGCCACATCCCGACAATAGGTCAACAAAAGTAAATTGTTGGTGAGTCTCACACCTAAAAGTCCTACTATGACCACTGATCACATCCCAAGCTCATGTGTCTTCTACACTCCTATAAAGTCTCGATCAACCTTTCTTTCATCTGCAAGGGCGCACCAAGTGCGGGAAAAGCCCAAGAAGGGGTGAGTATAAATATACTCTGTACATTTCCCCGAAAGCAGAGGGAGCAACAAAGGAGGTACAAAACGGTGAGCGATAGACAGGACAAAGTACAGTTTAAGAGTAAAATAGAGAGAGTGAAGCTCAACCCAACAAAAGAAAGGAAGTAAAATCATCCCAACCAAGAGGATCTAGACACAGAAAGAACATGGAAAACACCACGTGTCTTTGCCCCTCCTAGAAGGAGAGTAAATGAACCCTATATAAGGCCCCAGCCTTAATCCTTACTTAAATCTTGAGTTATTACAAGATTACACATTGAGGATCTTTTCAGGTTTAGAGTTTTAGAGAATTAGATCATAAAACTTGCATTACATTCCACATATAAACAAAGTGGTTACATAAAGATAGTATTCTTCATTCCAATCAAAGGAAATATATTTAAAATAAAACATGGATTCATTCTTGACACTTCCTTGACATTATCATCATATCATGTGCCTTTCCCTTGACCTGTGAAAACATTTCAAAAAAAACATGGGATGAGCATAAAAATCTCAGTATGGGTTATAAAAATATGGAAAGGAAACATGGGTACATATGTACATAAGGATGAGATCATACTTTACCCATAAAACATAAGCACATTAACATACCTCATCAAATCATGAATAAATCATAGAAATCATAATACATAAAGGTAACTTGAGGCATTCGTAACATTCTTACGTAGGGAGCAACCCTCTTGGTTACATTTGGAATACCCATCACACTATATTCCCTAAATCTCTTCGGAGAAACCTTAACGTTTCACTCCTTCGTGTTACCCAATGCATTGGAGAGCTATAAAGGGCAAACCCACCCATAGTTTATCACGGAACCACCCGTCTTCATAATAATGCCCAAGAACCATAACATAATCATATCACATAAAACATACATAAAGGAAACATAACATTTCCACATTTCAATCACAAGATATCAACAAAACACATTGATATAATAAAAACATTATGAAAACCATTTTCAATACCAATGTAAAACATGGTATTTATTTTTCGTTTTAAAAAAAGGTATGGCTTGTAGAGGAAGCCGAAACTCAAATAACAGTCACGACGGCGGAGAAGTTGTTATCGCCGCATACGTATGACAAAAACATTCCCTTTTTTCGTTTATTAAACTCTTCTTAAAAAAAAGATTCCTTTTGAATAAACGTAAAAGTCAAAGGGGTTTATACACCGTATAAAAGAATGTTGTGTATAAAATAAAATATGCCTCAATGAAAGGAGATTGAGACGAAGTCCCATACCTCGTATCCGACTTGACCCGACCGTTCTTTAATCTCGTGAATAATAAACATGAGTTAATCTCTAATTGCTTATGAACCTTTGTCAAGTTCATTATCCCTTTTATACCATGTTATGAACATCATGTAATCATTTAAGTTAATAATGTTCATTTTGTCGGTATTTGGTTCTTAAGTCAAAAATAGATTTCTTACACTTACATGTTGTTAATTTGGTCAATGGTTCGTTATATCCAGAATGATATTAATTATTTGGATAACATATATATCATATATATTCATCATATACATGTATTTATAATATTACATCACATTTAGAGGTAAGAAATGAAATGCACCGTTCATGGAGACGGTAAGTCGTACGTACGCATTAACGCTACTTCCATTTCTATTTCGTATTTTCTGGAATGGAATCATAATGATATAAGATTATATTATAATTCCAGTATAATAACATATATAATATCATTAACTTTATCCTTTACACATCCCACATATGGTATTAACGAATCAAATCCCTTTCAGGGGGCGGTAGTCCGCACTTCCAAAAATGAAGATATCGTGTTTACCCATAATGGGAACCATAAAGGTATGCCCAAAATGAAAAAAAACAGAAGCTTAAGGAAAACATAAACATATTATATATCATATATAATAATAGTGACATCATAATTGCCACCTTTTAAGGTCTTAAATGAGTATTGAACAATCATCGTTTCGGGAGGCAGAATTTCTCCATCCACAGAAACTGTATGTTCTTTAACCATTTGATGTAGTTGTGTGAGAGTTTAGCCCAAATAAATATTATAACAACATCCTAGTATATTGAAGATACTTGTGTTTTTACAAAATAAGTAAATAAAAAGAGTTTAGGGGGTTGGAGAAGCAAAATAAAACAAATGAACATGAGAGAATGATTTACCTTTAAAAGTGTAACTCCTTTTGATTTGAGCGTAAAGGATTCCTTTGAAAGGATTATTCCCAAAGGTAGTCCTCTAGGATGTGTAGAGGGATGTTGAGAGAGTAAATGGTCTGGGTTTGGCCGAGCCAAATTCTTGAGGAGTGTGTGAAATGAGGTAGAGGTGGGGGCCTTTTATAGGAGGAGAGGAGGGGCACTTTTGGAAAGTAAGAAAATATTACTTTATTTGAAAATGTGTTTCGGTTTTAAAAGGTCCCACATTGATATAATTCGTGGATAAGGTGATAAGGGTTCGAAATCCCCTCATCCAATTGGTTTTGTCCATGTGTAGGTTTTAGAGTTTTCATTATCTTTCCATTTTATTTAAATCGTTAAATAATGAGGTCATCGCCGCATCATCATGATGTCATAAATAATTTAATTTATTTAAAGTCTAAATATTATATAAAAAATACTATTATGTATTAAATCTTTTTAGCTTTCCAATGACTATTTATAATCAAAAATCTGATCTTTATAACCCCATGTAAAAATTGTTTTAGTAAAACATCTATTGTTTGTGTCATTTTTAATTTAACATTTAATAAAAATTTATTTATGTCATTTCCCAACCAAAGTATCTCCATGGGGTCCCCAAGATGACCCATGGCTTGTTTTGTTCGGCCATGACACAACCAATAAGGTTTGGACATGTTTCTAGGTCATTTCATATTATTAAAGCATTATTTATACCTTATACTACCCTAATTACCACTAATCGTGATTAAAAACTTAATAAGTTACTATTCACCAAAAAAAATAATTTCAATCCCATTGAACCACATTTTACTTCTTAATGACAACCATGAATGTCGGATTTTTGAAATTCAAAACACAAAAGTGGCAAAGTTTCATTTAAACGAAAAATCGGTTTCTTTAACTACCACTTAGTGGTTTCACTATTCATCAAAAATTGAAGCATTTCAGAAAATTACCATAAATTCACCCTAAGATATATTTGATATTCCAAATTCAAAAATGAAGTCTATTATACAAAATTAAATACATATAAGTCAAATTAATTAATTTAATAATTAATTCCCGCTGTCAGAGCAAATAGCATGTTTTTATGAAACAATAAGTATCAAAAGATTGACACCAGTTTAAGTCCAATTTCAAAGTGAAATTGATTACAATGACCACAATTGGATTAAAGGGTAAAAATATATTATAATTTCACTTCAAAACCAATTTAAAAGATAATATAATCATATAAATAAATTAGATTAAAATGCAGTTTTGATGTAAAATGCAGTATTTTTCACTATTCATTAAAAAATGAACATTGTCAGAAAAATACAAAAAATTCACACAAAGTAAATTTTGATGTCCCAATCATAACGAATAAGTTTATTTTGACAAACATAGTTTATAAAATTGTCAAAAGATAGATTTAAAAAGGATTTTCCATCATAAGGAAGTAAAACAATCTTTTAAGAATATTAGTGTATTCCATGCATAAGATTGTATTTATTTTCATTTTAAGCCTCTAAAACACTATCTTAATCATTAGATAAAAATATCTATTATTCATTAATTACTTGGGATGTTACATCCTTCCCCTGTTTAGAAAATTGCATCCCCGCAATTTATTTACTTTTCAAATAAATGGGGGTACTTATCCCTCATTGCATTTTCAGATTCCCATGTTGCCTCTTCAATCATGTGGTTTTTCCACAAAACCTTTACCTGGTGAATCACCTTATTCTGTAACACTTGATCCCTGTGGTCAAGAATCCAGACCGGTTGTTCCTCATAAGATAGGTTCTCTTCCAGCTGAACCACCTCTGGACTCAAAACATGAGATGGATCTGGCATATACTTTCTCAACATCGAAACGTGAAAAACATTGTGTACCTGAGATAAACTCGGAGGTAAAGCCACCCGATATGAAACTGATCCAACTCTCTCAAGAATTTCGTATGGTCCAATGAACCTTGGACTTAGCTTTCCCTTCTTACCAAATCTCATCACACTTTTCCAAGGAGAAACCTTGAGAAAAACATGATCACCTACCTCGAAAGATAGATCCTTCCTCTGGTTATCCGCATAACTCTTCTGCCTGCTCTGAGCTGTTCTCATGTGTTTCTGAATCAGCTGAACTTTTTCTGCCATCTCTTCTACCAATTCTGGTCCCATCAACTTCCTTTCACCCACTTCATCCCAGAAAGCTGGAGTTCGACACCGCTTCCCATATAATGCCTGAAATGGTGCCATCTGTATAATAGAATGGAAACTGTTATTATATGAAAATTCAACCAAAGAAAGATGTTGGTCCCAACATCCCTGATAATCCATAGAACAAGCTCATAGCATATCCTCCAATGTCTGAATTGTTCATTCTGACTGACCATCTGATTGAGGATGAAAAGCTGTACTAAAATTTAATTTAGTACCCAACGACTTCTGAAGGCCTTTCCAAAAGTTAGAAGTAAACCTGGGATCACGATCCGATACAATGGAGAGAGTAACTCCATGTAACCTGAATATCTCTTTAGGATACAAATGGGAAAGTTGATCAAGAGAGAAAGTATCTCGTATAGAAAGGAAATGAGCATATTTGGTCAAGCGATCAACAATAACCCAGATTGCATTATTACCTCGAGATGTCTTCGGTAATCCAACAACAAAGTCCATGGATATATTCTCCCATTTCTACTCTGGAACTGGTAAAGGCTGAAGCATCCCTTTCGGTAACTGCCGCTCTGCTTTAACCTGCTGACAAGTCAAACACTTCACAGTAAAATCAGCAATATCTCTTTTCATTCCATCCCACCAGTAATACTCCCGCAGATCTCTATACATCTTAGTACTGCCCGGATGAACTGAAAATGGAGAACTATGAGCTTCACATAACAACTCTCTCTTCAACTGTGAATCACAAGGCACACACAATCTCTTCCCACATCTCAAAACACAATCATTATCAATGTTGAATTCGGGCAACTTACCTTTCTGAACCAGCTCTACCTTTTTCTGCAACTCACTGTCTTGCTTCTGTGCTTGCTTGATTCTATCTGATAGAGAATATCTCACTGATACCTGAAACAAAACAGAAGGACTTCCTGCACCAACAACTTCTATGCCAAAGTTCATCAAATCATTAACCAAAGGATCCTGTTCCAACCGCAAAATTGTTAATGAATCATTACTTCTTTGACTCAAAGCATCAGCCACTTTATTTGCTTTTCCCGGATGGTAATGAATTGTACAATCATAATCCTTGATTAATTCTATCCATCACCTTTGTCTCATGTTTAACTCTTTCTGAGTGAATATATACTTTAAACTTTTGTGATCGGTATATATTTCACACTTTACTACATACAAATGATGCCTCCAAATTTTTAAAGCAAAAACAACAGCAGCTAATTCCAAATCATGTTTAGGGTAATTTAACTCATGAGTTTTCAACTGTCGTGAATCATAAGCAATTACCTGATCATTCTGCATTAGGACGCAACCAAGTCCTTTCAATGAAGCATCACTGTATATAACAAACTCACCATTCTTGGAAGGTTGTGGCAAAACTGGATCATTCACCAATCTTCTTTTAAATTCCTGAAAACAATCATCACATTCTTTTGTCCAGATAAACTTAACACCCTTCCGAGTTAGCTTAGTCATTGGACTAGATAACCGTGAAACATTTCTAACAAACCTTTGGTAATAGCCCGCCAAACCAAGGAAGCTACGAATCTCAGTTACATTTGTGGGTCTTGGCCATTCTTCCACAACTTTTGTTTTTGCAGGATCAACAGTTATTCCATCTTTAGAAACAATGTGACCAAGGAAATAAATTTGTTGCAACCAAAACTCACACTTTCTGAATTTCCCATACAATTTCTTTTCTTTTAAGGATTGCAAGATAACCCTTAAATGTCTTTCATGCTCCTCTTTTCTTTTAGAAAACACCAAAATATCATCAATGAAAACCACCAAAAACTTATCTAAGAACTCATGGAAAATTCTATTCATTAAGTCCATGAATACAGCAGGTGCATTGGTTAGCCCAAAAGGCATTACTACAAATTCATAATGGCCATATCTCGTACGGAACGTGGTCTTCGGAATATCTGCCTCCATTACCTTCAGCTGATGGTACCCCAATCTCAGGTCAATCTTTGAAAAAAACTGATCTCCCTGGAGCTGATCAAACAAATCATCGATATGAGGCAAAGGATATTTGTTCTTAACAGTGATGTTATTCAAGGCTCTTAATCAATGCAATGTCTCATAGAACCATCTTTCTTTTTAACAAATAAAACAGGAGCACCCCATGGTGATGTGCTAGGTCTAATGAAACCTTTCTCTAATAAATCTTGCAATTTCTCCTTCAACTCTAAAAGTTCAATTTTTGCCATTCGATAAGGGGGTTTTGAAATTGGCTTAGCATCAGGAACTAAGTCAACAGTAAACTCAACTTCCCGATATGGTATTATTCCAGGCAACTCATCAAGAAAAACATCAGGATACTCATTTACCACTGGCACATCATTAATCTGAACAGTTCCTTTATTTTCAACGACGTGTGCAAGGTAACATTCATTTCCATCTTTTACAAGTTTCTCGACATCTTGATATGTTATCAAAAGTAAGGGTTCATTCCTGTAAAAAAACTGAAGGTCTTTCTGAAAAGAAACTTCTTTAGCTCTATAGTCAATCTTAGCATGGTAAATAGAGAGCCAATCCATACCCAGGATAACATCAAACTCTACTAGAGGTAGAACAATAAGTTTTGCAAGTAGGTTCTTTCCACAGATAAGGATAGGAAGATTCTTATAAATTCTTTTTGCCTCAACATTCCCCCCCAGGGGTTTTTACCTAAAGTCCAGGAGTCATTTTTTGAGATGGTATTCCCATTTTACTAGAAAAGGTTTCAGAGATGAAAGAATGTGTAGACCCCGAATCAAACAACACACTGGCATAATCTGAAAAAACAAACAAAGTACCTGATACAACTTCATTTGATGGCCCGACATCTGCTGAAGTAGTTGCAAAGGATATCACCACCCCTTTCTGCTTGTAGTCTAACTGCTTCCCATCACTCAAGCTCTTTTTCGGACACTCGTTTTCATAGTGACCCATCTCATTGCACTTATAACATTTCACTAACTGTAAATCAAATTTGTTCTTACCTTCACCTTGATCCTTTTCAGTGTAATCACGAGCCTTATGTCCCATCTTACCACATCGGTAGCACTTTCCAGAATTCAGAAGACATTCCCCAGCATGCCTTTTGCCACATTAATCACAAACTGGAAACTTAGTTCTCTTACCATCAGACTTTTTTGAAGAATTCTTACCTTTCTCCGGCCACCTTGGTCTCTTCTTCTGCTGGTTGTTATAGAACACTTGGTCATCGGCAAACTGCATTTCCACCTTCTCAGCACATCGAACAAGCTTTTCATAACTTTTAAACTCACGAGAAGCTAATGCCCTTCGATATTTTCGCTTTAATCCTGAGTAAAAACGATTGATTTTACTATCAATGTCTCGGATAAAATTTGGAGCATACCTTTCCAATCGAGTGAACCTTTCTTCATAGGTAGCCAATGAGTCTTCCTCTTTCCTCAATTCCAAGAATTGTTTTTCCATCCTAAGTCGAACAGCCTTAGGAAAATACTTCTCAAGAAACATACCTTTGAATTCATCCCAGTCAAGAGCATCAATCTCATCGGCGTCCCTGATATTTTTAACCATAGACCACCACTGATCTGCTTCACCTTCCAAACGGTAAATATCAAGACTAACCTTTTGATTTTCTGAACACCCCATGACATCAAAAATCTTCTCCAGTGCTTTAATCCACCCTTCAGCTAGGACAGGGTCAGATGATCCTCTGAATTATGGTGGATGTTGCCTCATGAAATGTTCCACCACTGACATGTTCCTCTACGGTTGATCTGGCTGATCTCGTGCATGGATACCACAACCATTTATCGCTTGAGTCAACTGCGCCATTACTGCAACAAACTGTTCAGTTCCAATTCCGACCATCTCGGGATGCTGATTCGGAAGGTTGTTTCCTTCTCTATGCCTTCCTAGCACTGCTTCCCTGTTTCCTCTGTGGAAAACCATTCTGAACAAACATGTCTTAGATGAAGCAACATGGTAATCTTTAAATGCTATATCATTTCAAAAAAAATATTTTTGGATAATCATTTAATAGAATTCTAACTCCTGAAGTTATCTAAACCGACCTTTGATACCAACTATAAGGCCCCAGCCCTAATCCTTACTTAAATCTTGAGTTATTACAAGATTACACATTGAGGATCTTTTCAGGTTTAGAGTTTTAGAGAATTAGATCATAAAACTTGCATTACATTCCACATATAAACAAAGTGGTTACATAAAGATAGTATTCTTCATTCCCATCAAAGGAAACATATTTAAAATAAAACATGGATTCATTCTTGACACTTCCTTGACACTATCATCATATCATGTACCCTTCCCTTGACCTGTGAAAACATTTCAAAAAAAACTTGGGATGAGCATAAAAAGCTCAGTATGGGTTATAAAAATATGGAAAGGAAACATGGGTACATATGTACATAAGGATGAGATCATACTTTACCCATAAAACATAAGCACTTTAACATACCTCATCAAATCATCAATAAATCATAGAAATCATAAGACATAAAGGTAACTTGAGGCATTCATAACATTCTTACGTAGGGAGTAACCCTCTTGGTTATATTTGGAATACCCATCACAGTATATTCCCTAAATCTCTTTGGAGAAACCTTAATGTTTCACTCCTTCGCGTTACCCAATTCATTAGAGTGCTATAACGGGCTCACCCGCCCTTAGTTTATCACGGAACCTCCCGTCTTCATAATAATGTCAAAGAACCATAACATAATCATATCACATAAAACATGCATAAAGGAAACATAACATTTCCACATTTTAATAAAGATATCAATACAACACATTGATATAATAAAAACATTATGAAAACCATTTTCAATACCAATGTAAAACATGGTATTTATTTTTCGTTTTAAATATAAAGGTATGGCTTGTAGAGGAAGCCGAAACTCAAATAACGGTCACGACGGCGGAGAAGTCGTTGTCGCCGCATACGTACGACAAAAACATTCCCTTTTTTCGTTTAGTAAACACTTCGTATAAAAAAGATTCCTTTTGAATAAATTTAAAAGTCAAAGGGGTTTATACACCGTATAAAAGAAAGTTGTGTATAAAATAAAATATGCCTCAATTAAAGGAGATTGAGACGAAGTCTCATACCTCATATCCGACTTGACCCGACCGTTCTTTAATCTCCTGAATAATAAACTTGAGTTAATATCTACTTGCTTATGAACCTTTGTCAAGTTCATTAATCCTTTTATACCATGTTATGAACATCATGTAATCATTTAAGTTAATAATGTTCATTTTTTTGGTATTTGGTTCTTAAGTCAAAAATAGACTTCTTACACTTACATGTTGTTAATTTGGTCAAAGGTTCGTTATATCCAGAATGATATTAATTATTTGGATAAAATATATATCATATATATTCATCATATACATGTATTTATAATATTACATCACATTTAGAGGTAAGAAATGAAATGCACCGTTCATGGAGACGGTAAGTCGTACGTACGCATGAACGCTACTTCCATTTCTATTTCATATTTTCTGGAATGGAATCATAATGATATAAGAGTATATTATAATTCCAGTATAATAACATATATAATATCATTAACTTTATCCTTTACACATCCCACATATGGTATTAACGAATCAAATCACTTTCAGGGGCGGTAGTCCGCACTTCCTAAAATGAAGATATCGTGTTTACCCATAATGGGAACCATAAAGGTATGCCCGAAATGAAAAAAAACAGAAGCTTAAGGAAAACATAAACATATTATATATCATATATAATAATAGTGACATCATAATTGCCACCTTTGAAGGTGTTAAATGAGTATTGAACAATCATCGTTTCGGGAGGCAGAATTTCGCCATCCACGGAAACCGTATGTACTTTAACCATTTGATGTAGTTGTGTGAGAGTGTAGCTCAAATAAATATTATAACAACATACTAGTATATTGTAGATACTGGTGTTGTTACAAAATAATTAAATAAAAAGAGTTTAGGGGGTTGGAGAAGCAAAATAAAAAAATGAACATGAGAGAATGAAATACCTTTAAAAGTGTAACTCCTTTTGATTTGAGCCTAAAGGATTCCTTTGAAAGGATTCTGCCCAAAGGTAATCCTCTAGGATGAGGAGAGGGATGTTGAGAGAGTAAATGGTCAGGTTTTGGCCGAGCCAAAGGCTTGAGGAGTGTGTGAAATGAGGTAGAGGTGGGGGCCTTTTATAAGAGGAGAGGAGGGGCACTTTTGGAAAGTAAGGAAATATTACTTTATTTGAAAATGTGTTTCGGTTTTAAAAGGTCCCACATTGATATAATTAGTGGATAAGGTGATAAGGGTTAGAAATCCACTCATCCAATTTGTTTTGGCAATGTTTAGGTTTTAGAGTTTTCATTATCTTTCCATTTTATTTAAATCGTTAAATAATGAGGTCATCGCCGCATTATCATGATGTCATAAATAATTTAATTTATTTAAAGTCTACATATTATATAAAAAAAATACTATTATGTAGGAAATATATTTAGCTTTCCAATTACTATTTATAATCAAAAATCTGATCTTTATAACCCCATGTGAAAATTGTTTTAGTAAAACATCTCTTGTTTGTGTCATTTTTACTTTAACATTTAATAAAAAGTTATTTATGTCATTTCCCAACCAAAGTGTCTCCATGGGGTCCCCATGTTGACCCATGCCTTGTATTGGTCGGCCATTACACAACCAATAAGTTTTGGACATGTGTCTAGGTCACTTCATATTATTAAATCATTATTTATACCTTAAACTACCCTAATTACCGCTAATCGCGATTAAAAACTTAATAAGTTACTATTCACCAAAAAAATTATTTTAATCCCATTGAACCACATTTTACTTCTTAATGACAACCATGAATGTCAGATTTTTGAAATTCAAAACACAAAAGTGGCAAAGTTTCATTTAAACGAAAAATCAGTTTCTTTAACTACCACTTAGTTGTTTCACTATTCATCAAAAATTGAAGTTTTTCAGAAAATTACAAAAAATTCACCCTAAGCTATATTTGATATTCCAAATTCAAAAATGATGTATATTTTACAAAATTCAATAAATATAAGTCAAATTAATTAATTTAATAATTAATTCCCGCTATCAAAGCAAATAACGTGTTTTTATGAAACAATAAGTATCAAAAGATTGACACCAGTTTAAGTCCAATTTCAAAGTGAAATTGATTCCAATGACCACAATTGGATTAAATTGTAAAAATATATTCTAATTTCACTTAAAAACCAATTCAAAAGATAATCTAATCATATAAATAAATTAGATTAAAAAGCAGTTTTGATGTAAAATGCAGTATTTTTCACTATTCATTAAAAAATGAACATTGTCAGAAAAATACCAAAAATTCACACAAAGTAAATTTTGATGTCCCAATAATAACGAATAAGTTTATTTTGACAAACATAGTTTATAAAATTGTCAAAAGGTAGATTTAAAAAGGGTTTTCCATCATAAGGAATTAAAACAATCTTTTAAGAATATTAGTGTATTCCATGAATATGATTGTATTTATTTTCATTTTAAGCCTCTAAAACACTATCTTAATCATTAGATAAAAAAAATATATTATTCATTACTTACTTGGGATGTTACACCCTAGGAGTGGGAAAAAAGTAGGGTGCATATATATACATATACATATATATATGATAAATAAGAAACAAGAACATGTGCATAAGAGGATCTCCATCTTGAAGCTCAGCCCAGGACAAGTCGCCAAAAATTCTAAGGGTATCCCTCACTGATGACCAATAGTCACGCGTGTCAAAGCTGCCTCATCGCTAAACTGTAACACTAAAATTCATGCTCTTGTAATCTTGGAGAAAATCCACTGACTAGCCTCATCGAAAGGGCTGAGTCTGAAAGAATATGTTGGGCAACCCACTACCGAGCTCTACTGGAGGGTAAACCCCAAAAGGACGTTGGGTTACCCACTACCCAGCCCTGCTAGAGGGTAAACCCTAAAAGGTTGTCGGTTGACAAACTCTCCCGCCCTGCTGGAGGGTAAATATAAAGTCAATGGGTTACCCATTGCCCCACCCCACTGGAGGGTAAACACTACGCTCAACAGGTAACCCACTGCCAAACCCCTCAAGAGGGTAAACCCTGATACAATGGTGGGTAACCCACTGCCCAGCCCTGCTGGAGGGTAAAACATGAATTGGTCCGATAACTCTGCATTTCCCAAACCATCTCTGGGTGTCACTAATATTTAGACTATGTGTTGGGTCAAATTGCATCAAAGGAATATCCAAAAAACAACCTTTCATGTTTTCATATTTAATGAGATCTCGAAATAGGCTCTGCACACCCTAACAGATTACACCGTTGTAATCCTCACGAAAAAACAAGTGAGATAGACTATTTACTCACTGGAAACCGACTCGCGATGAAAACAGTATTCAACACTGCCTTATGCCCATACTGTGTCTCATGGGGCCCACACCTCAGTCTAAAAAGAGGTCGGGCGATCTGCTCCATCGCGATGCTCTCGGAAAAACATGCCAAAACGACTACTCATTCACCCTGAACGGACGTCAGATGAAAAAGTCAGAAAACGCTGCTCACAAATTAAAAGGCAGCCCATGGGGCCAACTCTTCAACTCCAGATTCAACTCCTGAAAGCAGCGTGGTCTATATCATCTCGACACTACGGTCACAACTCCACTAACGACACCTTAAACGGAATCTGGATGTGTTCGCGCCATCCGAAATAAAAATCCAGGTGAGGTACTTAATGAGTGTGTCACACCACCGAGCCCCCCATATCAAGAATTTAAAATCCCTGAGACCATCTCAACACCTCCATCACGAGCCGAGGATTGCGCTACCACAGACAACACAAAAAACGGACACCCGTAGTGGAAGTTATGGGTCTCCGAAGACAAGGGAGGCAATATCCTTTAGGCTGGACCAACCCGTTCTGGTTGGCCCTCCTGGCCTGGGACAGCACGTGGGTCTTCCGCGTGGCCCGGCCTCTGACCCGCAGTCCACCATGCCAACCGGCCCTCATGGATGGTTGTTTTACTGTGTGGAGGCCTGCCTTCTGCGTGTCTCGGTCCCCCGCTCGGGGTCATGCACCACGACCCCCTTCGCACCCCGCACCGGCGATCTACACCCACCGCTGCCACCTGGGACCACCACCGCCGCGGCCTGGGAACCGTGCCCCCGCTGCCTAGAAACTGCGCCACTTCCTGAGACTGCTCTGCCACCTCCTGGGAACCGCATGAAATTCCTGACCTGTCAGAAAACCCACGGTTTGGCCAGAAAACATCCTGGGGTCACCCCGGACACCCCAGGACTCGAGAATTTGATCCGAAAGGATCATTGGGAAGCTCGAATGGAGCCCTACGAATTTATGGTCATTGCTCGATGATTTGACAGCAATTTGAAGTATGAAATTGAGTTAAAATTTATATGAGGAATTTAAAAACAAGAACACAAACACCTACATCACTGGAGGTAGCCCGTAGCTTCACTGACAATCGGCCAGAGCCGTCGCGCCTTGGAGAGGTGGGGAGAGGGGCTTGATGCTTGTTGAGAGGAAAACCACTAGGGAGAGGCATGGGGGAAGAAGGATGTGGGGGAGAGGTCTTTAAGTAGAGAAACACTTAAACACCAACCAGTAGGCTCCAACCTCGATATTTCAACGGGGCCAGGGTTAAGCCACCCCTATGATAAAATCCACATTTTTAGCGCAACGACGGTTTCAAAATTTTAATTCGAGCCTCAGTTTAGAAGTGTTAATGTTTACGACTGAGACCGCTAAATTACGAAAATTCCCCAGGTGGTGTTTTCCACAGAAGTGCCACACCCGCGAACATTACACCCCTCCTAGGGTAAACAGCACGCTCAGGACACAACGGTGCCCTTGGTTTTCCCATCTAAGCAACTGTTTAGGATTTATTTTTTTTATTTGGCATGTCCATTGTTAACACACTTAAAATTTAATTCCGGCCACATCAGGGCTCATAATCACACCCCGTCTGAATTCCCTACTCTGGAATAACATCAAGAAAATTTCAAAGTCTTACAGGCTCAATACCCGGGTTCTTAAATCATTCCCTCATTCAAAATTTTCATCCCAAAAAAACAAAAATAAAAAAATCTCCCATTCCAAAGTGCTCTCCTGCACCCTCCTATACTGCCACATCACACGGACCAAAGGAATGGTCCATCCATGTAGTATTTGCTCTTTCCGGTCCTCAATCACCACAGGGTGCTCTGCAAATGTGGCTCCATCCTAGATGTATTTCTCTCCCCAGTGGATAAGATGAGTGGGGTCATGCATGTTTTTCCTCAGCTGTGACATGTGGAAATCATCATGAACCCTCTCCAACTGTGGGGTAGAGAAAGATGGTAGGCCACCTCACCGACCATGCAGATGATCTCAAAGGGCCCATTGAACATCGGGGACAGCTTGCCTCCACGGCCGAACCTTCGTATCCCACACTGCAGAGAGACTCTAAAAAAGACATGGTCCCCCTCCCCAAACACCAAAGGCCTTTGACGAAGGTCTGTGTAGGACTTATGTCTGTTCTGACTCATCATCATCCGCTCATGAATGACCTGAACCTTCTCCGTCGTCGCCCGAACCAACACTAGGCCCACGAGGGGGGTCTCCCAAACCTTCGACTAGCACAACGGAGACTTGCAGGGTCTCCTGTAGAGGGCCTAAAAATGTTCCATACCGATAGTAGAGTGGTAATTGTTTTTTTTACGAGAACTCCACCAAGGGCAGGTGATCCTACCAACTCATGCCAAATTCTAACACGCACGCCCTGAGCATATCCTCCAAAACCAGGAAAGTGCGCTCTTTCTGGCCGTCGGTCTAGTTGTGAAATGTTATACTCATGCATATCTGAGTCCCGAATGCCTCCTGAAGGCCTCACCAAAATCACCAACTAAACTGCGTGTCACGATTGGAGACGATCATAGAGGGTACTCTGTGAAGGGGGACAATATCCTAATCATACAGCCGCCCTAGAGTCTCCATAGAACTCTACTCTCAGATAGCAAGGATGTGTGTCGACTTCCTTAGTCGGTCCACTATCACCCAAATGAAATCATGGCTCTTCGTTGTGAGTGGAAGTCCTACGATAAAGCCCATATATATGACATCCCACTTCCACTCTCGGATATCAAGGGGCTGTAATAACCCTGCCAGAACATGATGCTCTACCTTCACTTGCTGGAAGGTATGCCACCGAGAAACAAACTCAGCTATGCTCTACTTCATTCCAGACTACTAAAACTACCACTAATGGTCTCAGTACATTTTCCCTACACTGGGATGTACAGCTAAGGGATAATTATGGAATTCCCACATCACATCCTCCTACATCTCCACTGGTACTACAACTCTCCCCTAGAACAGGATCTCGTGATTCCCTTCTTCAGAATACCCATCGGGTGCGTCACCTGTGGATATCTGATCACACAGTACCTTGCTGTCAACAACCCCCAGCTGCGACTCTCTCACACTCTCAAGGAAATAATGCGTCAACACCATCGACTACAAGAATTGTGTACCCTGATGCTCATCCAAGGTCAAATGTAGGGAATCCAACTGCTCTGAAGCTTCCCGCACTAGACGAGCCTGAGACTTCTTGCAAAGGGCATTTGCTACTACGTTGCCCTTCCCTAGAGTGTAGACTACCTATAAATCATAGTCTTATAGAAACTCCAGCAAGCGCTTCTTCCTAATATTCAAATATTTCTATGTGAAGATGTACTTGAGGCTCTGGTGGTCTGTGTAGACCACAAAACGCTCACCCAGAAGGTAGTGTCTCCAAATCCTCAAGGCAAAGACCACTACTGCTAGCTCCAAATCGTGAGCGGCATAATTCTACTCATGGGACCTAAACTTCCTCGAACCATATGCAATTACATCTCACTGTTTCATCAACACACACCCGAGCCCAGCTCCTAAACCATTGCAGTACACCACAAACTCAATGTCCTCCTCTGGAGTCCTAAACACCAGAGCACTAGTCGGCCACTATCTCAACTCCTTGAAGGCCTTCTGGCACTGATCAGTTTAGGTGAATGGTCATCCCTTCCGCATCAATGCGGTTAAAGGGGAAGAAATCCTAGATAATTCATCCACAAACCTCAAGTGGTACCCTGCCAACCCAAGGAAGGTCTTCACCTCTGACGCATTCATGGGTGTCTCCCAAGAAAGCACTTCCTCTATATTTTTGGGATCTATGGACAATCCCTTCTCCGTAATGACATTCCCCAAAATGTGAACCTCATGAATCCAGAACTGACACTTTGAGAGCTTCCCATACAGCTGGTGCTCTCAAAGAAAGTCTAGGACCATCCTCAAATGCTCAGTGTGCTCCTCTTCCATCGCATAGGAGATGAGTATGTCATCAATAAATTCATACACAAACCAATCCATGTAAGGCTGGAAAATCTAATTCATCAAAGCCATGAAAAAGGTGGTGGAATTCATCACACAAAAGGGCATCACCAGAAACTCGTAATGCCCATATCGATAATGGAAAGCCAACTTCAGGATGTCAACCTCATGAACCCTCAACTGGTGGTCACCAGATCGAAGATCAATTTTGGAGAACCACTTCGCACCTCTCAACTAGTATTTGAGTTTGTCGATCCTCGACTAAGGGTACTTTTCCTTTACTGTGGCCTGATTCAGGTGACGATAATCCACACAGAGCTGCAGACTCCCATCTGCCTTTTTTACAAAAAAAACTGGAGCTGCCCAGGGGGACAAACTGGGCATGATGAATCCATTTTCACGAAAGTCGCCCAGCTGAATTCGTGGCTTCTGAATCTCTGTGGGTTCTATCTGATATGCTACACATGATATTGGGGTAGTCACCGACTGCAAGTCAATGTAGAACTCCATCGCTCACCTCGGAGGTAGTCCTGGGACATCCCCCAGAATGACGTCCATATAGTCCTCTAAAGAATTAAGGATCCAAGTGCCTGTAGAATCTGCTACTTTGAGAGACATGCTCGCCAACGAATGAGAAAAAGGTCATGGTATCCTACTCAGAGTACCCGTCTGCTCCACCACAAGGTCTAGTTCACCTAGAATGGTGATCCTCGTCCCATCAGTGTGCACACCTCTGACTCATCTGTGACGATATTCAATCTAGTCGTGAACCATAGAAAGCCAATCCATGCCCATGATGACATTGTAAGGTTCTATCATGATGAAGAGTAGGTCCCACGTGAAACTATCTCCTCCAAACGACAGTTCTCACTTTTTACAGATAAAGGTCCCCAATGAGGCACTTCCTGTAGGAACCTCGTGGCTATGTGTAGGTTTCAGTTCCACTACTGGAAGCTCCAACTCCCGTACCAAAATAAGTGATATAAAGGAGTGTATGTCACTTGTTTCTAGTAGTACCGAAGCAACCGTAGAGTAAACACAAAGTGTACCTCAGACCATCTTGTGTGCTGGGGGTCATGAACACCCACCGTCTGGAGCTGGCCCTGGACCCTACCGGTAGCTCCCTGAGCCTGGCGTGGGCCGCCCGGTGGTGGCGATGGAAGGACTTCGAAACACCGTCCCAGAACTCCAAGTCCTGCTGCCCTGCCTGCACCGCCTCCCTGAGGGCCACCCTGTTTTCACATGGGGGATCCCTGGTCACGACGCAACCTTTGCCACTTTGGTGCTCCCACTGCCTTCCACAGCTGCTCAGAACACCTGATTAGGTAGTCCCATGCTAGGTGACCACATCCATAATAAGCGTCACACTGACTCTCTCTGGAATTCCTGGTGCTCTATGTTGCCACTACGATGTACAACCCATCCCCTGATTTTGCTCACATAAGGGTCTCCTCGACTGAGGCTCTTCCCTCTACCACCTTCCTGCTACCGAAGACTCTGTTCTGAAGCGGCCACTACTAGGTCCTGCTAGCTAGAATCCCGCATCCAAGAAGTTCTCTATCATGAGTGCCCACTCTAGCACCCTGGAATAAGTAGGGGTTCAGTGGGGTACTACACTAGCATGGATCTCCCTACGAAGACCCTGCTCAAAATTCCGCGCCCAGAAGTAACTATCGCGGACCATATCCTGCGAGTAGCATGTCATATTGTTAAACTAGGATGAGTATTGCACCAGGTTCATACCCCCTGCTTTAGCTCCATAAGCTCCTGAATCTGAACAGAGCATAAACAAGAGGGGGAGTACTATTCCCAGAAGAGCTGATTGAAGTTATCCTATGTGAGAGACTACTCGTCGGGGGTATGTGTAACCAACCCCTACCAATTCCTGGTCATCTTGAGGAAAAGGCTGCCAGCTAGGGATACCATCTAATCTGCTGGTGTCCGTACCAGCCAGAAAAGTTGGTCCACTGAATCTAGCCAGTCCTCCACTGCCTGGGGATCTGGGACCCCATGAAAGTTCTGCGGCCGCTGACGCTGATATTCTCGGAGCACACTCAGCCTGTGCTAAACCTCATCATGTGCTGCCGGTACTAACTACTTCTCTACAGGTGGGGAGGGGGGGTATAATACTGATTTACTAGGTGGAAGGGGATCACGTGAAGGTCCCTGAATTGATGCCTCGTCGCTCTCCAGGGCGTCATCACAAACTAGAGAGGGTAACCTAGCTGGCTGCTATCATTGGGGTATCCTAAAAATTATCAAGGATTACCGCAATCAGATTATCATATATATATAACAGTAATCACAAAGGGGAGCTAACTCAAAAAGGATAGTCAAATACTCAATCCTACTGGATGCATGTTCTAAATTTCCCTACAGCAAGTGTCTCAGCTTGTCGAGTCAAAAAGTGGTTTATCAGGGTCTCGGGGAATGGATACGCCAGTCGCTCATAACAACCCCAGACACCCTAGCCTGAGAGACACTCTTGAGACCCATCAACACTATTTCCCTAAATAACAACCAATTCCTTTTTAGAGACATCCATAAAACGTCCCAAGGAACAAACCATCTCTGATACCACTTTGTCAGGACCCGACCCAACCGGTCTCGATCCACAACTACCCCAAGCCCTCCTCCATAGGCCAGGGGCTGGCGATAAACACCGAAGGTGTAACAATATCGGGGAGGCATTTTCCTAAGTACCTGTACACACACACAACCCACTCAATGCCGAAGTGCAGAGTAAAGAGAAAACCAAAGGATAAACAACTATAACCAACCAAAGTCATGCATCATCCTCTAAATAGAAAATAAAGGAATGTGGTGAAAAGTACTGACAAGATACTTAATAGAAAAAGGGAAAAACACACTCCCAACCTGAAAGTTTCCAAAACCCGGCAAGGGGTAAACAAAAGTAATAAGGTGGTGAGTCTCACACCTGAAAGTCCTACTACGACCACTAATCATATCCCAAGCACTAGTTTCCTCTATGCTCCTCTGATGTCTCGATCGACCAGTCCTTCATCTGCAAGGGCACACCAAGTGCGGGCAAAGCCCAAGCAGGGGTGAGTATAAAGATACTCTGTCGAATTCCCCAAAAGCTCGATGGAGCAAAAAATGAGGTACTAAATGGTGATCGATAGAAAAAACAATGTATATTGAATGATTACAATAGAGAGAGTGCAACTCAACCCAACAAAATAAGGGAAGTAGACTCGTCCCAACCCAGAGGAGCTAGACATGGAAAGCACGTGGCATAAACAGCGTCTCTTCATCCCTCCTAGAAAGAGAGTAACTCAACCCAAGGAGGGGGAACAAAAGTAGGGTGCATATATATATATGCTCAACAAGAAACCCGAACATGTGCATTAGGGGATATCCATCTCCAATCTCAGTACTGGATAAGTCACCAATAGTTCTATGGATAGAAATCACTATTGTCCAACAGTCCCACATGTCAAAGATGCCTCATCGCTAAACTGTACCACCAAAAGTCCTGCTTTGGTAATCACAGTGAAATTCCACTGAATAGCTTCATCAAAAGGGATGAGTCTGAAAGAAGTCATCGGGTGACCCACTGGCCAGCCGTGCTGGAGGGTAAACCCCAAAAGGTAATCGCGTGACCCACTGCGAAGCCCTGCTGGATGGTAAACCATAAAAGGTCATCAGGTGACCAACTCTCTAGCCCTGCTAGAAGATAAACCCTAAAGTCAACGGGTAACCCACTGTCTTTCCCCACTGGAGGGTAAACACAACAGTCAATAGGTAACCCACATCCCAGCCCCGCTGGAGGGTAAACCCTGATACGCTGGTGGGTAACCCACTGCCCAGTCCCACTGGAGGGTAAACCCTGAACTGGTCCGTTAACTCCACTTTTCCCGAACCATATCTCGGTGGTGCTAACATCGCGACCGTGAATTGTGTCAGAGTGAGTCAAAGAAACCTCCGACAAATGCCCTTTAATGTATCAACATTTAATGGGATCTCTAAAGAGGCTCCACACGCCCTAAACAATTACACCATTGTAATCCTCACAGAAAAACATGCGAGATAGACTATTTAATTACTAGTAACAGACTCCCAGTGAAAAAGTTATTCAACACCACCTTATGCCCATACGGCGTCTCGTGGGACCTACACCTCGGTCCCAAAAGTGGTTGGGTGAACTACGCCGTCACGATGCTCTTGGAAAAACATTCCAAAACGACTACTCATTCGCCCCGAACGTATGTTTGATGAAAAGGTCGCAAAATGATGCTCACAACATAAAAGGAGGCCCATGGGGCCCACACCTCAACTCTGACATCAACGTGTGAAACCACCCTGGTCTACATCGTCTCGACCCTAGTGTCACAACACCATTAACAGTGCCTTAAATGGACTCCAGATGTGTTTGCGCCATCCGCAAGAAGAATCCTGGTGAGGTACTTAACGAGCGTGTCTCGCCACCGAACCCCACGTCTCGAGAATTAAAATCCCATGAGACCATCCGAAAATCTCCATCTCGAGCAAAGGATTTCACTACCGTAGACGGCATGTAAAACATACACCAGTAGTGGATGTTATAGGTGTCTGAGGAAAAGGGGGAAATCCCCTTTGGGCTAGACCGGCCCGGTCTAGTCGGCCCACCCAGCCAGGGCTGGCCCACACCGGCCCATGGGTCTTCGGCACAGCCCGACCGCTGACTCGCGGTCCACCGTTCCGACCGGCCCTCGTGGTAGGGCACTATCCCGGGCGGAGTCCCGCCTTCGGCGAGTCTCAGTTCCCCGCTCGAGGTCGTGCGTCGTGACCCCCTTCGCACCCCACACAGGTGACCTCTGCCCGCCGCCGCCGCTTAGGACTTCCACTGCTGCCTTTTGGGAACCATGTCGCTACCTGGGACCATGCCGCCACCTCCTGGAAATCGTGTCGCGACATGGGAATGGTAGGAAACTCTTGGAACCGCTGGAAAACCCAAGTTTTGGCCGGAAAAACATCCAGGGGTCACCCCGGACACCCTGGGACTTGCAAATTTGATCCGAAAGGATCATTGGGAAGCTCTAATAGAGCCATGGACATATATGGTCTTTACATGATGATTAGACAGAAATTCGATACAAGAAATTGAGTTCAAAGTTATATACGGAATTTTAAAACCGGAACACAAACTCCTACCTCACTGGGCGTATCCCGTAACTTCGCTGACGGTCTGTCACGCCTTAGAGAGGTGGGGAGAAAGGGCTTGATGTTTGTTGATAGGAAAACCTCCTGGCAGAGGTAAGGGGGAAGAAGGTGGAGGGTGGGAGGTGTTTATGTAGAGAAACACTTAAACACCCACCAGTAGGCCCCATACCCGATCTTTCGGCGGGGTCGTGGTTAATCCACCCCTTGGATAAAATCCACATTCTAAGCACAATGACGGTCTTAGAATTTGAATTTGAGCCTCTATTCAGAAGTTATAATGTTCACGCCCAAGGAGGCTAAATTACGAAAACGCCCATCATGCCCGTGAATGTTGCACCCCTCCAATGGTAAACGACACTCTCCAGACTCAATGGTGCCCTCAGTTTTCCAATCCGATAAACCGTTTAGGAGTTATTTTTTTTATATGGCATGTCCAGTGCGAACACACATAAAATTTAATTCCGACCACACCTGGGATCGGAATCACACACCGTTTGAACGCCCTGCTCTGGAATGACATCAAGAAAATGTTAAAGTCTTACATGATCAAAACCCAGGTTCTTACATGTATAAATTATATGGATAAACTATTCATATAATTTGTAATTATTCATAATGCCACTCATTTAGTAATATTTAATCCTTGATTACATCAATTTTCAAAACATATTTTTATATGTTTCAAATAATTCCTCAAATGTAGCCTTTTAATTTTAAAAATTCAAATTTAATAATCATGAACAATTCATAACATTAGTTATAATATAATTTATATTTTTTCCTATTAAACATTTTATAAATAGTTTATAAATTAACTTTTCATCATCCACATTGTTATATATTTTTTAAATAGATAATATACAAGTGATGGAGGTGTCAGGATGATATTATTGAAATGAAGGTGTAGTTGACTCTTGGATTTTAGTATGGAGGAAGTGCATTGGAGAAGGGTCTTAGGATTTTTGGAATGGTTAGTTAGGTAGAAAAGGGAATTTCTATATCCTAGTATGTTCTGGCATGTCCAAGGGAGCTCCATTATGAAGCTTAGGGGTTTGGATTCCTTACTTCCACCTTTTAGGGATGCTCTGTGGATATGACATGTGTTGTGGTTTTTGTAATGACATGAGTTTTTCACCTTAAATAAATACTATGTTCTATGAGTTTCCAAAATGAAACACACAAAAACAAATATAGATGGTTTTAATGTTTCCAAAAAATTATCAGATATAAAGAGTGGCAACAAAACTATGAAATATATACAAATGAATATATATATATATATATATATTTAAGGAAAAAAATTACATTGAACATCAAACTCAATTAGTACAGATATGAAACTAATAAAATCTCTTTTTATGATTATAATTTACATTATAAAATGGTTATTTTTCTAGGATTGATATATTTAAGATTAGTATTAAATTTAGAGGAATAGTTAATTTACTAAAAATGATTCCCTATAAAAAACGTTTTTCATAAGCTTTTATGATTTTATTTTAAAAGTAATTTATCAACTTTAGGATGTGAATTTGAAAAAATTAATTTCATTTTTGTATTTATCATGTTCATGGTATCCTCATTTGTTCTTCTAGGATTTATAAAAAATAATTAATTTTTAGGTGAATAGTTCCAGATACTATTTTTTGAAAATAACATGGATTTTCTAACATCACATGGATATTAATATAACATAAAACATATGAAACCATTTTCCTGATGAAATATATGTATTTTAAGTGATATTATATTTTTTAATATATCATATTTGTATAATAAACCGATATATTATTTTTTAGAACATAAGTAATATTTCTTAAAAATTGTTTTAAATACATTGTATATTATTATTTTAAAAATAGTTTCTATAAATTGAGTCACATTAAATGTATTTTACTGACTAAAAATTAATTTTTTATTCAAAATCACTTTTAATGAAAAAGTGGGAAACCCGATACATGAAAATATCCAGATCAATAGTACAAGGAACTGCCCATCCCCAACAAATATAAAGTCGCCTTGGGTAAGTACTAGTAACCCTAGTAAAATAATTATTTTTAAAAGAATACTATATTTCTAAATACTAATTATTTTTAATGTAAATAAATAAAATTTTAATAAAAAATTTTAATTTAATTTTTAACCATGTACATAAATGATTTAAAAAAAAATAATGGGTAATCAATGATGAATATTTCAAAAAATTATTTATTATTAAAATGAAGTATTTCTATGAAAAATGTTTTTCAACATACTATATGTTTTTGTTTAAAAGTTAGGTATCTCATATTTAGAAATTTAATTATGATAAATATATCCCAAATTATCATTCTTCATGTAAAAATTTCTTAATAAGGATATGCTTATGTTATTACTAATAAACTAATTGATATGTCTAATATTTAATTAAGAGTAATAAATATTTAAATGACTAATCAATGGTGGTTTAAATTTTCCTAAACTATCATGAATTAGATAACGTATAGAAAATGTGAAAGAATTAGGTTTTACTATCTTAAATGCACATCTTACGAACATTCCCTCACCTAAATCACTTATCTTTTACACATTTCTATTCTTACCCTTTATTAATCTTTTCCATGGAAAAGTCCCTCTTCCTCACTTATAAAAGGGGGATCACATCCACCCATTAAAAAATCCACTCATATTTATAAATTTTATTGATAAACTAACCAAAAAACCTATTCATTAATTTATTTACATTGAATAATTACCTAGGTTACATCAAATTTTCCTAAATCACTCAAATAACGTTCCTTCATTAAGAGGACGTTTAGGGTATCAACATAGGTATCACATGTCTTATAACATATCTTTATTATTCTTTCCATTCTAAGACAACCATAACCAGCATATAATAAATCCACATAATCAATAGTGTGTTGGTATGTTATTATAATAGTGTTATAACTATTATTTAATCTCTTCTAACGAATAATCGAAACAAGAATCATCCTTAGTACGTTTTCACATATTACTACATCCAAAAAGAGGTACTTTCAAATTTTAATCACCATCCCTCATGGATGGAATTTACAATGGTATTGTTGAATAAATAATATTTATATAATGTATTTATTATTCTTAACTAATAAATTTATTTCAAACTTAAAACCTCACATTCATTATCTAATATAAATTCCAGTCATGCATTGTACAAACTACAACTTCAATAAAGAATATATTTTTTTATTTTTATTAGTCTTTAATTATTTATAAAAAAATCATCAAATATGGTTTACTATAATTAAAAATTTCTAATAATATCATCAATTTTTTATAATAATATTATTTCAAAATAATCACCTTCTTAACCACACTCTCCAATGGTGTTAAAGTATGTTGTTGATTTTCTCAGGTTGACTACCTACTTGAAAATTTCTATGAAATTATATCATGAATGATTATGAAAACATTATTTATGGTATAATATGAAATAATTATTTAAATAATAATTATTTTTTCATATAAAGGATATATCAATATATAACTAGTTAATCATTAAAACACCTTTAGTAGGTTGAAAATCATAGAAAAAATGTTCATTGTTGATTTTAACTTTTAGGATAAATTCTAAAGTTCTCAAAATAGGAAATTCGAACATAAAATATAATTATAATTAATAAATTATAGTAATATTAATGTACTTTTAAGGATGATATTTAGAAGAAGAGTGAACTCTAACACTACTCCCATGAAACTATTACAAAAAATCAAATCTATAAACACCCATTATAGGAATATAAGAAAAAAAGAAAACTAATATAACTATAGATAATGATTATAAGTGAAAATTTATATTTAGAATTAGGTATGAATATGGTTATAAAATATTATATTTATGTATTTATATATTTTATACTATATAATATAGTTCATCTGACTAATCAAGGAAATATGGTAAGTGTTTTTCATAACTCATTTTTATTTCTTTGCGTTAAAATGGTTATTCCGGAACCCCATTCTTCCATGATCAATTACTATATGATATGATTATAAAAATTCTTATTTTAAATTTAAATTCTATGGATTTTCAATCCCTTTCAATGAAATTCTTTTTCAATGATCATAACATTAAATTTTATAATACTTGTAATGGTTTGATTGTCTCCAATTTGATTCAATTCGGACATGTTTAAGATATTAACCATGTTTCCATTTTAAAGGTGAAAATATATAACTAATTTAGTTTTTTATAAATATTATATTATTTTTCATGATATTCAATATTCCTTTTTAGGTTATACCTCCCATGGATTTTTTATTCCAATGTTACAAAGGCTGTAAGGGGATTTCATGGATCAAATATTCTCTTTTGGTCATAATCACACTTCTTTTATTATAATATTTAAACAATGATTTTTTATATCCTATAATTATATTATGTCATATTTATATTTTTTTCTAGGGAAAACATTATCCAGTTTAAATTATTCTTCCATGATGATCCTATTAATTTTTTAGAAATTCATTTTTGTTAAGAAAAATTCCCTTTTATAATAATGGTTTTTTCTTCTATGTAAATTATTTAATTTTCCCCAAATGTTATGCTTTCCCTAGGGGAATAAAAATATTATTTTATCTCCAAGTTTTAATGTATTAAAACTATCTCATATTTAAAAAAATACATATCACTTTTTTTTAAGAATATGTGTTTTCAAAAACGTTATTTCAAAATTTTCAAATTAATTTTCCATCTTTTCAATATAAAATGATTTATCATCTACTGCATATTTTATTTTGATAAAATTTATATCTTATTATGATTTAATATTATTTAAAATTATTTTTTTAATTAATTTTTTAAATCATTTTTACTTCCACTTTTTGAAAACTTTATGACTTTTCAATTGTTCATTTTTAAAGATTATATTAAATGTACATTTTCAACGAATTATCACTTCTCTTATTTGAAAAATGTTTTCCTTTAAATGATATCTTATTCTTAAAACAATATAATCGGATTTTCCATAACTATTCTCTATACCTTTTCAATTTTTTTTCAAAATTAATTTACAGTCCACCTTGTTTAAAAATGTTTAAAAAGATTTTTTTGAACACCTTTTTATTTTAAATTCAATTTTCTACCCAAGTTTATCTCCCATGAAGTGATGTTTGATCATAAAATGTATGGTATTAATTTATGAATCATATTGGGAAATGATATTTTTATTTCCTATGATTTCTTAAGTTCGTGTTATGTGATAAGTTTGAGGGACCCATTTTTTTACACTGGTTATTCATGTTATGATGATTATTGATTTTAAGTGCCACACATATGTTTGGATGATGACGAGAAGGGTCTTATATAACCCTCCAATGAATTATTTTAAGTGTTAATCTAATGAGATAGTCAATGTTGAACATAATGAATTTTTTAACATAGGCATGTTCATAATGGATTTGCCCAAATTTTTAGGCGTTGATGGAATGGGTTTTTTATATAGGCATCTAGATAATAGGATTCATCATAGGTATTTTCTTATACATGTGGTTATGAACCATTTTCAAGTTGTTCATAATTTAATGCCACATTCCAATGTTTTTTATCAAGTAATGTAAATTTTAAATGATTTACTTCATTTCTATGAGATGCCACATTTTCATGTTCATAGTATATTTTTTAATGTATTATATGTTATTATATCATGAATATTTGTTTATTATATTGTTGGTATGTATTTTGATCAATTTAATATATTTTATTCTTCCCTAATGATATTTTTATGATCTTATGTTGTCCATAATATTTTTTGATTATCATACATGGTCTAAAGATATTTTATTAAAATATATGTGTCTTCCACTTAATACATATCATGTTTATGATCTAATATATTATGATATTTCAACCCCATATTTTATCATTTGAGCTCACCCATTTTTTATATATACATTCCTTAGGTTATGAAGATGATTACTTCATGTTAGGTATCTACAAAAGGGTCTAAAGAGTAAATTAATAGAGAGATGTTCACTAGAATTATAAAATAAGGTACATAGGTAACTAATCTATAGGACACTAAACCTTTTAGTCATTATGTATTGAGACTATTTGTGAGATGTGTTATTTAAATCATTAGATTAATGTATTATCTAATTCACATTTAACATGGTTATTTTTAGTTGGTTTGATAGAGAGGTTTAGTTATTTTATTGATTATTTTAGTTTTTCTAGATTAGTTTTGTTATTTTGGGGATTTTTTAGAGAACCTTATTGAAACCCCTTGAGATGATTCAAAGAATAGGTTGATATCTAGAAATATTGGAAATGTATTGAGTATATTGTATTCTCTATAAATACATACCAATATAGATACTACATGTGGATGTTGTTGTGGAACAAATTCACCTTGGGGAAATCATCCTAAAAATTTTTGGTTGAGAATTAACTGAATAATCACCTTGATGCCTAAAGAGTGGGTCTAAGTCTTCAACGTAAGTTTGAAACTCATGGGGGTTATTCTTTTATTGATCATGTGATAATTAAAAACCACTATGAAAGCTTTATTTCCCAATTAATTTGAGGGATTTAGTACCGAAACAAAAGATAAACAAACATAATGAAACCCAAGTCAAAATAAGAATGATCTTGGTAGTGATAATGGAACTATTGTCTAACACGATAATCTAATCAAACATTTACTTATATGGTTTGATTCTAGATATGATAATTTCAACATACTATTAATTTATTATCACTAATGTCAATTTTGTTTCTTTTAGTGACAGTTGAAACTAGAAGGACCCGAGTTAACCTTAGTTGTGAATGAAAATGTGATGATTACCTCAACAATAAATCCATTAGAATGGGAGATAAAATGACATATACATTTGTTATGCAGAAGTTACTATTAAAAAAATTGATAATCAATTTAACCATAGTTTAAATCCCAATTCCACCAAATAATCCCACAATTGTAACTCATGAAAATTTGTGAAATGATGATGGTGAAAGAATGGATATTTAACAACCCAAATATCAATAATGTGGGAAGAATTGTCAAGGAAATTTCATCAAGGGTTCTGAAATATAATTTAATTATTGTAAACTAGTACTCACCCTTACATTCTCATAGTGATATAACAAAATTATTAAATTATGTGCTCACACAGTGATATGATTGAAGGATTTTTTTAAGAAGACAATACTAAATTTAAATTTCATTCATGAAAATGAATATTCAAAATTTGGAAATCAAAAAATAATGAAACATACTATTTTAATACAATTGTACAAAATATGGAGACGTCAATATGAAAGTAAAATAAATATTGGATAAATAAATTTCAAAACCTGATGAAGAATCTAGAAGAAATAAAAAATTATATTCATCATGGAGATTTTAATTAAATGTATGAAAATAACATTGAAATTAACATTTTTAATTATGATAATTATGATAAATAATGTTGTAATTGAGGCCATAGTTATCTAAACAAAAAAACATGGCAGAATTAATTAGATTTCCAAACATATTATATTATAGTAAAATAGAATACATATAACTAGAAGAAAATATTGAAAAAAATAATCAAAATAATGATAAAATAATATTTATTGCAAGACAACTCATATGGAAGTATAATTAAGTATGTATATCACAATCTTTGATACAAATTAGAATTGGAGGCATAGAGGCACATAATAAGATCCTCTGAGAGAAAATATAGCCTTGACAAAGGACTAAAAAATCTTGCATGTTCAATTATGTGAGGGAGAACACACTCACCATCAAATGGATGCTGGTCAGGGTATTAATATGGTCAGTGATCCCCTGCACATGGATTTTTCATTGCTGTAAAGATCATGGGTGGAATCTGAACAAGTGGATAGTGGAGAAACAGAAAACTTGAGTTATCTTAGAATTAAAATAAGTTAAAATAACATTTAATATTGAAATTTTATCTTCGATATATTAAATGTCACTAGGGAAGAGGATAATAGGGGAAGAGTGGACTATCCGAAATTTGTGTATTTTATAATAAAATAGGTGACATGAATGGGGTGACGAATTCATGCCCTAAAGGACATTATTAAAAAACAAATTTTGAAGTACAAACATGAGTTGAAATAAATTTAAACCAATAGGGATTGAGAAAATTACAAACAAAATAACACTGAGGAAAAGCTAAAAAAAATATGCAGAAGAAATTATTGATCAAAAAATCATCTATCAACTATTAAAGGATCTCCAAAAAGGCTTGTACTATCCATAGAAACTCCCCCAATACAGGTCTAAAGTGAAGCCAATTCCGGAACAACTTTTTCTTCTCTATCACCATGAGCCTCGTCCTTTATGCTACCATACATTTTTCATTGTATAATGAATGTCTAAAATGAAACCTAATAAAGTCCTTAATATACTAAAACCACCATTTATAAATGAAAACCATTAAAAGGATGGATCAATATGTTGTTGAGAATGTCGACCTGCATTGCAACATCACCTATACACGATTCAGTGCAAGGTTCCTACATGGAGGAAACCACCTGTGAAAAAAGTACTCAAAAACTACTATGCCAACAAAGAGATCATGTTGTAAATTATAAATGAGTGGTTATTTGAAATGCATGGAAGCATTAACATCTGAGTATTATAACTCAATTGCACTGTAAAATTTCTATCATATTCTCCAGTGTTTTTTTATGTTTTCCTTCATGTAGAGATGTTGTTCATTGGCATTGATTTTTGTTTCGTGGATCCTAGAGACGTTGCCACATTTATTTGGACCAAATCATCGGCATCAAACTAAATGAACATATATTTCTAAAAAATGAATTAACATAACCAATTATTATTGAAAATATAAATTATATACTCAGAAATCTGATGGTTAACAGTAGCTAATTGAAAAGAATAAATGTATTGTATATATTAATCATTGAAAAAAATGACATGAAAAAATGAAGTTTTGGTAGTTCCAATTGTGTCATGAAAGTAACAGTCAAGGAAGATAAAGAACATATACCATATTACAGTAAATTATTGTACCTGTTGTAACAAATCAATTTTCATTATTGCAAAACACTCATAATGATCTAGTGCTTTGATTTTCTTGTCATGCAAAGCAAAATTAATATTACAATAATGTGGTGTTTGTTTTATAAAAAAATAAAATGGGGAAATTTTAAATAGTAGTACCTTGTTATGTTCAATTATAATACAACTCTTCAATACAGGTTGAGAAATTATAGTCACATCATAATGTAAGAAATATTTAGTAGAATCATTATGGGAAATGAAGTTCTAAAAAAATAATGTCAAATAGATCATTAATACGGCTATCAACAATAGGTTGATATTATGATCAAAGCATCAAAACTTCATTAAAATTGTTGTAGTCAAATATTTGACCTGTAGTAAAATAAATCACACCTCAAATAATAATTAGTGATGATGTAATATCCTTATTTACCTATATAAAGTATGGAATCTCTATTATGACTACAAGTTTAACTATTGCAAAACATAAATTCTTCTATAATTAGATAACATGCTCTTAAAAACATGATGCAAAATGAAAACATAAAATTAGAAACATAATCGAATATCATCTCCAACCATACTTAGACTCATGGTTTTGAATATTATATTTTCAATTTTGTGTAATAAAACATCATATCCAATAGGGATTCATTAAGAACATAATATATCCCAATATAAAAATATTTACAGATAAGATCGCATGAATTATGTTGTATTAATATATATTGATGATATTTTGTGAGACATAATATTTTTTACTACTATAATATTGGAATAAAATACATGCCGTGAAGATATTAGTGTGACTAAAAAGACTATTAATGGATGGTTTGGATATTCACCACATCTTGAGAAATAAATATTTATTACAAATAGAATTCTATATTGGTTACTTAACATAGACACTACTCTAAAAGTCCTGATCTATTTCTCTTAGAACAAGTCATTAATATATTAAAGATCATGATCCCATCCTCGAATAAATATCTTTGTCTATATTGACAACATAAAATTTGAAATATAATCAAACTGCGTCTCCTACCATACTGAGACTCTGGGTTTTGAAAACTATATTTTCCATATTAAGTAATCAAACTTCATATCATTTAGGGATTCATTTGGAACATGCTAAATCTATATATGAAAATATTTATAGATAAGATTTCTTGCATTATGTTGTTCTAATATACATTGATGAAATTTATGAGACTTAATATTTTTTTACTTCTACAATATGAGAATGAAATATATACAGTGAAGATATTAGTCTGACTAAAGATTATTCATGGATGGTTTTGATATTCACTGCATCTTGAGTCTTAAATATTTATTATAAAAAGAATTCATTATTGGTTACTTAACATAGACACTCCTCTAAAACTGTTGATTTGTTTCTCTTAAAATGATTCATTGATATAATAAATCACATGATCCACTACTCAAACAAATTGCATGATCCAGAAACGAAAATATGTATGATTCACATGATGAATGTTATTTCACTTCTCTAAAAAATTATCCATTTCTGAAATGTAATACCTGATCCACTAATCAAAGAAAATCGATCACTCTATGTTGTGTAAAAATATTCACTACTCTAAAACATGATGATTCAGATTTAGTAAAAGTAACTGTAACTATTAATATTTGGATGTTAAATTCTTGATGACCAATAAAATACATTTCTAGAAAACAAATATGTTGTTTTACCTAGCTTTTTAGTTTTGGGGAGTTATAGTGGTCAATGAACATGTAATAATCCAGGAGCTGAGGATGTACACATTCATCCAATATATTTACCTTCACAAACATTAATGTTTACGAAAAATTAATATGTGTGTTTAAAATGGAATACGTTAATAAAAAATCTAGAAACATGTAACATATCTATAAAAACTCATTTCTCTCAAAATAGGGATAGAATTCTATAATAAATCAATAAATATCAACGTATAACTTATAGGGAAACACATACATATAAATAATAACTAATAGTTTAAGCTTAGACTTGTAGTAGAGCTAGAATAACAAACCAGTATTGTCTACGATAGGTACACAATGAAAATAATAGACAATTATGATAGAGAATATATACCTGATTTAAAGAAAAATATGTACTTGTTGTAATAAATCTAGCAATAGTATTATTGCTGACTCTTGAAGATCCAACATGGCGATGTTCCAAAAAAATGGGTTAATTGAATATTATATTTACATGTTGTGACATTTTTTTGTAAATAATAGGAATGGTAATGAACCATAAAAATTTAGTACCTAGTATTAATGTCGAATCATTTTTTCAAAATTTATACATATTTTGAAAAGTAAAAAATTTAAAATAATGATAAATTTGTTCAAATTACATGTTAGTTTAAGATAATACAAAAAAGGTTGTGGATCTTTTTAGTATATCACCATTGTAGTAGAAAACAATTGTGAGATGTGAATATGAATGAAAAAATATTTTGATCCTGAAGAAATAATAATGATGAAGTAACCTTGTTTCGCACGGAATCCGGGGATGACCTCCTGGACGGGAGATTCAAACGTTCCGATCGGTTTCTAACGGGTTTGTTCGTAGAACCGGAAACATCCAATGATTCCACATCCGCTTGGACCTACTTTCTAAAGGCAGGTGCTCATTAGCTTGTGGGCTAATGAGACTTAGGAATTTGCATTGGTCGAGGGGATGGGAGGTCGGACTCATCACACCTTTTTGAGGGGAATTATTGTCTACTCTGGGACTCTCTTTATAGATTTAAGTTATGTTCGTGAATCCTTATTACATTACCAAGTATAAAATGAGCTTTCCTTTAGTTTTAACAATCAATGATTAAATATGAAAGAAATTTAGAGAATCTTTTATATGTATTCGAGGTTCTTCATCAATAGAGAATCATCAATATCTGTTTAGAGATTCTTGATCAATAGTATCCTTCAAAATATTTCTATAAAAAGTCTCTTGGTCATTATGATGACCAGGCTGGTTTTAAAGCCATTCAGTGGGGCACTTGAAGTTTATCGTCATTCAGAAGGACGGAGATTATTTCAAAGTTGGGATCGAACCCATAAATGGGCTACCTACGTATCCTTTGTTTTGGAAAAGGAATCAGAACCCACGTAGTTCGAATTATGGAGTATGATGTTTATGATTGATGGCTCAAAGAAGAATGTCATAATTACTTTTACACTCTAAGCTCACGTGAGTCATGCTCGGTGTGAGAAACAAGAGGCATTGGTAAAATTTAGACAATTGTGCCATGAAAGATGCAATCATAAGAAATTGTTTGGGGCTTATGTATGGATGACTGCCCAGATAGATGAAGGTTTAGGATTTTACTTTTAGGGAGAAAATCCATGAACAGGGTCCACAAAGTTTATATGTGCTTTATGGAGATTTGAATACTCTAATCTTGGGGCTTATTCCTAAGGAGAACGCCCAAGTTAGGAGGGGACTTATGATTGGGTTTTATTCCTGAAAAGGGAACCCAAATCAAAGGTAATTTATGACTGGTTAAGAGAAGTTTAAGGGGACTTGGGGCTTATTCCTGAAAAGGAAGCCCAAGGTTATGACTGAGTCTTTATTCCTGAAAAGGAGACTCAGGTTAAGGGACTCGGGGTTTACTCCTGAAAAGGAAGCCCAAGATTATGACTGAGTCTTATTCCTGAAAAGGAGACCCAGGTTAGGGATTATGGTTTGGGGCTTACTCGTGAGGAGGATGCCCATATTTAAGGTTGGGGCTTATTCTTAAGAAAGATGACCAAGATTAGAGCACTTGATTGGGGCTTATTCTTAAGAAAGATGCCCAGATCAAAGGTTTTATAACTGGGGATTATTCCTGAAAAGGAGACCCAGGTTAAGATTTTCTCATCTTAAAGGATGAGGTTGAATGAATGAACTCCCCGTATTTTTAGTGACATAAGGATATTTAAATCACTAGACTTTGAGAGAGATTTCACCGAATTCCTTTCAGATAAGAAAGTCAAATCAAGAATTCATGCCATAAATGGCTTTGAAGAGTGTCTTGAAGACTGAATCTTAAAAAGGAAAGGTGAAATGGCTGAAGAGGGGTAAAAATGGGCAATATGGGCACCCAAAAAGATAGGGGCGCGCAAGTCTTGAAAGACGCGCAAGTCCTGCGGCGGCACGCAAGTATTGGTCGCGCAAGTATACTTGCGCGACATGAGGGGTACTTGCGCGATTTTCAACCAGCATTGAAATACTTGAGCGAATCTTTATTAAACCCTTTATCATCCTCTTGAGGTTCTTCCAAAAAGAGGACGCGCAAGTTATATTGAAGGAATTAAGTCGGCGCGCAAGTGTTTGATAAGTTTCAACACTTAGGCCTTCCTTCTTCTCTTTAGATCTTCCATTCTAGTTAAGAAATTACCTTATAAGTGTTCTGGAAGCTTTGAGAAGAGACTTGGGCGTCAGGAGCATCAATCCGAGTTTCTGGAAAAAAGATCCTCCGAATGGGGGGCCCACAGGGTCTATTTATAGGCAAAAGAAGACCCAGGGCGGTTACCGGGCGGTTACCAATTAGGTCGCGCAAGTCACCTGCGCGACCAAGGTAGCCGCACAAGTATACTTGCGCGGCAGTGGTATCACTTGCGCGGTGGATTCGCTGTTGATCCTTTGTTCATGCCTTTGTCGATTTTTGATGTTTTCTTAAAAGGATGAATCACTTTCAGCTGAGATATTCCCTTTTCCGATCTTTAGATTCTATGATGAAAGGAGCGTCAACAAAAGTCCCCCCTCAGAGTTGGATCCGGGGAGAAATGAGGATTTGACTCTGAGGAAATCGAATCCTTTCAAAGGAAAAGGGGGCACGCAAGTCTTCAGGGCACAGAAGGCAGCGCACAAGTGTGCTGGAACTTGACTTTTATTTAGAGTTCCTTTGTCTTTTGTGGGCAGTTTAAAGTCATGCATGCCGGACATAAAGGGGCTAATGTTTAAGGTCGAAATAGCTTTGACCAGAAATGGATTAAAAATGGATTCAATTCCTTGACAATTTATCTGAAAACATATTTACCATACTCAAGTATGAGGGAAAAAATGTAAACTATGGCTTAAGAATATTTGAATCTGAGGAATGATATGAAAAAAGAGCTAAAAGGCATTAGAAGAAGTAGTTTCCAAGAATGAAGTTACTATTATTTAACAAAACCCATTAGGGGGTTGAAATATGCAGGGCCACCTATGGGTATTGGCTGCATAGTCAAATAAAATAGCATCTTTTGGCTGACAAGTCTGTTATGTGGACTGTTTATGCAAGGCCACCTATGGGCACGTGCTGCATAGTCCGGCAAAAGAACTCCCAGAAATTTACTTTCCTAGTGCTAAAAGCCAGTGAAAGTTTATGGAGATTCAAATTTTATAAAGCATAGAGTTTGTTGTATGGAAAGAGGTACTTGAATATGGAGAAGATATTTCCAAACAAGAATATCGAATAACTGGATGAATATCACTCCTACGAAGGTCTGACCCAAACGTAGGGAAGAAGAATAAACCATAGACTAGAATACTTTCAGATCATGAAAAAGGATATGGGACAAATACGTTAAGCATGGCTATTTTTGCGGATCCCTACATACTGTCGTTTAAGACAAATAAGGACAAAAGATGCATCCTTCCCAAGAATGAAGTTACTATTATTTAACAAAACCCGTTAGGGGGTTGAAATATGCAGGGCCACCTATGGGCATTGGATGCATAGTCAAATAAAATAGCATCTTTTGGCTGACAAGTCTGTTATGTGGACTGTTTATGCAAGGCCACCTATGGGCACGTGCTGCATAGTCAGGCAAAAGAATTCTCAGAAGTTTGACATTTTTGTGACTAGAAGTCATGAAAAGGGTTATGAAGATCTGAAAATATTTAAGGTTAGGATTATAATACATAAAGATGGGTATTGTCCAATGTATATAGAGATACATAGGTCAATGAAAACCATAATCATGTTGTGGCTGGGTCCTAAATTGAAATTTTGGACTTCACTATGTATCTCATAAGAATGAGAATCAAGCCATACGTAGTTCTTGTAGTTTAACGTCGTGCAGGACGAAAGTATGAGTGATCTTAGTTTAAGGTCATAGAATTCGGACCATAATAATGAATACACAGTCTGTGTTTTCATGAGGACTTTTCAGCCAAGGGACTGAAAGTGAAATTTGGGGTTAGGCCCAAAAGACTTGGGACTGGATTCGAGGGACACTCGAATGTTCCTATGTATCCCATAAGGATGGGAATCAAGTCCACGTAGTTCTAGAACTACCCTTTGTACAAATTTGGTTCGTACATGTGAAGGGTGAAAGGGGACTTTAGTGCAATGATGGTTTTAACCTAAGAAAAAAAAAATTTAGGCATTACCATGTATGCACGTAGTCTTTTGAAAATGAAAACCATGATTGAAAAAGAATCAATGTTAATAATGGTTCCTTCTCAAATGAGGAAATCAAAGAATATTGTAGTTTATTGTTGTACCGGACAAAAGTGTTGTATAGTTTAACGTCATATAACAAGGGTGAAAGTGAATCAATGTAAAGATATTGATTCCAGGGGTGGTTTCACAAATCATCATCATATGAGATGGTGGTGAACCGATGTGAAGAGATTGTTTTTGGGCTTGAACCTTGGGAGGTTTCCTACATACCCAGCCTGGAGGGCAAGGATTAAAGTCCGTGTAGTTCAATTAAAGAATGAATCAATGATCAAGTTATTCTTGGGGACAATGATCTAATAAAAAATGTTGTTGGGACTTACACATGGTTAGTGGCCCAAAGGGAGTGTTATGGTTGATGTTCGCTCTAAGCTCACGTGAGTCATACTCGGTGTGAGAAACAAGAGATAATAACAACATTAACGATGCACAATTTTAATGTCATGTAGGACATAAAAAAAAGGGACTATGCAGTTTAAAGTTTTGCAGTTAGGACTATTGGTGCTGCACAGTTTAGTGTCATGTAGCTGGGACAAAATAACAGTTTAATGTCATGTAGGACATATCAAGGACTTTCTGTACAGTTTAGCGTCATGTAGTTAGGACGATGGAGACAATATAGTTTAACGTCATATTGGATGAAAAGGGGGACTGTGCAGTTTAATGACATGCAGTAAGGACAAAAGAGTGTATCATTTTAACGTCATGTCGGACGAAAGTGTGAATAGTTTAAGGTCATATGCATGGACCGTGGATGGTGCAGTTTAATGTCATGTTGGACCTTTGATGATTATATAGTTTTAACGTCTTTCCGGACGTGAGGGACTTTTATACAGTTTAACGTCATGTAGTTAGGACGTCACAGTTTAACGTCTTGCTGGACATAAGGGATTTGCAAATAGTTTATGGTCATATACATGGACCAAGGATGATGCAGTTTAAGGTCATGCTGGACGGTTTAGGGAACTTTTTCACAGTTTAATGTCGTGTGGGACGAAGTTGCAGTTTAAGGTCATACTGGACCATCACTGTATGAACCAAATGTAAGAGTCATGGTTCTGGGAACAATATTTTGTGTTTATACAAAATACTTCTTCAGAAATCTGGCATTAGTTGGAGTCGTTATGTGTTCTCCATCTATTGAGATCAGAGAATACGCTCCATTGGAGTAGACCTTATGTATTGAATAAGGTCCTTCCCATTTTGGTTCAAGCTTGGGAGGCTTCTTTCCCGGTATCATTGGTGTTCTGAGAACCAATACCAATTCTCCCTGAATGAATGAACGAAGACGAACTTTTTTGTTAAAAGCTCGTGCTATCCGATTCTGATAGATTTCCAAGTGGTGCAAAGTGCACAATCTTTTCTCATCTAACTGTTCCAATTCATTCAACCACTTTTGGGATTGCTCATCTGTTGATAACTGATCACAAACGGCTATTCTGAGTGAGGGCAATTGAACTTCAATTGGCAAGACTGCTTCTGTTCCATATACCAATGAATATGGAGTAGACCGCGTTGCATTGCGAGTGGTAGTCCGATAAGTCCATAAAGCATGATAGAGTTTATCAGGCCATGACCTCTTATCTTTATCTACCATCTTTTGCAGTATATTTGAAAGAGTCTTGTTGAAGGCCTCTATCTGGCCATTAGCCGCTGCATGATATCGAGATGAATGGTTGGACTTAATGTTGTATTCTTGATACAATTTATTTACCTCAGAAGAACAGAAGTTGGTGCCGTTGTCCGTCAATATGGTATGACGGACACCAAATCTAGTAATGATGTTAGACTTGATGAAGCTAACAATGCATTTAGAACTGACTTCTTTGAGAGGTACTGCCTCTGCCCATTTGGAAAAGAAATCAGTAGCAGTAAGAATGTACTTAAACTGCTTGGCCGTAGCTGAAGGGTAAGGTCCCACCACATCCATTCCCCATGTGGAAAATGGCCATGAGTATTTAGCTGTATGAAGCAACTCTGGTGGTTGATGAATGAAGTTGGCATATACTTGGCATGAATGACACTTCTTTGTGAAATTAACACAATCTTGTATCATTGAAGGCCAGAAGTATCCAAGCCTTCGAATTTGATCAGACAATCTATGTCCAGACTGGTGGGCACCACAGACTCCTGCATGCACTTCTTTTATGATAGCCATTGTCTCTTCACCATCAATACATCTGAAGAGAACTCCATCAAAACCACGTTTGTAGAGAATTTTCTCGAGGTGGTTTGGACCATCATAAAGAGTAAAATTGACCACACGTCACCGAATTTGTTCTTTCTCGGCTCTATCAGGTGGAAGTGTTCCATTTTGAAGGTATTCCTTGATAGGTAACATCCATCCTGTAGTATGACCATACGGTTCAGGAATGGGACTAATTTCATTAATTTCCTCTGTTCTGACTTGAACATAAGGTGAAATTGCACGACGGTTGGCAATACCGATGGTTGTCTCGTCCCGATTTGGATCTGCTAAAGTTGTGGCTATATTAGCCAGTGCATCAGCTTGAGCATTTTGTGATCTTGGGACATAAGAAAATGTCGGTTCTGAAGGGAATTCCGACATTAACTCTCTGACGTAATCATACAAAGGGATTAATTCTTCTTTTCTGATGGCATAATCCCCATTGACTTGTTTGATTACCAGGTCTGAATCACCTTTCAACTTTAAGTGATTCACTTGTGCTTGAAGTGCTAACTCCAAGCCTGCAATGAGAGCTTGGTATTCAGCTTCATTATTGGTACCACCTTCCCACAACAAAAAGGAATAAGGTAACACTGCCTTATCTGGAGAAATGAGCACAATTCCTAAACCAACTTTGTTGAATTTAGGATTTTCCACTTTCTTTCCTGTTGGACTTCTAGAAGCACCATCAAAATACATTTCCCATGTTTGAGGACTCTCTTGAATAGAAAAAACTTCCTCATCAGGGAGTTCGACATCTGAATACGTGTCTTCCACTGAAGGATGTTCAGCCAGGAAATCAGCCAGAGCTTGGCCCTTAATTGATTTTTGAGACACATACTGGATGTCGAACTGCTGTAGAATAACCGCCCACCTTGCCAGAGGTCCTGTGAGCATTGGACGATTAAGGATGAATTTGAGTGGATTATTACGAGATACCAATTGAACCATGTGATGTTGCAGATAGTCTCTCAATTTCTGAACTGCAAAGATTAATGCTAGGCAGCATTTTTCAATACTTGAATACCGGGTTTCTGCTTCAAGCATAGTTCTACTGAGATAGTAGAGACTATTTTCATTCCCAGCATCATTCTTTTGAGCGAGAAAGGCACCCAATGATCGCTCTAAAGCTGTCACATAGAGGATAAGAGGCCTACCCTAAACAGGTGGCATGAGTACCGGTGGACTCAAGAGGTATTTTTTGAGAACATAAAATGCTTCTTGACATTCTTTAGTCCACTGGTAAGTGACTCCTTTCTTCAATAATTTGGTAAAGGGTAAACTTTTGCCTGCCAAATTGGCGATGAAACGCCGAATATAGGCTAAGTGTCCTTGAAGTCCTCTTAATTCTTTCAAATTCTGAGGAGGTGACATACCAAGGATTGATTTGGTCTTCTCAGGATCGACTTCAATACCACGATGGCATACAACAAAGCCGAGGAATTTTCCTGAGGTTACCCCAAAAGCACATTTTAAGGGGTTCATCTTCAAATTATGTTGTCGAAGCTTGTGGAATATGAATTCCAAATCAGCCAAGTGATCAAAACGTTGTTTGGATTTAACCACCAGATCATCTACATAGCATTCAACAAATTTCCCTAGAAAAGGTTTGAAGATACGATGCATGGCGCGTTGATATGTTGCACCTGCATTCTTTAAACCAAAGGGCATCACCCGGTAACAAAACACACCTTGAGGAGATCTAAAGGCTGTATATTCCTCATCTTCTGGGGCCATTCGGATCTGATTATATCCAAAATATCCATCCATGAAAGAAAGTACTTCATAGCCAGCCGTCGCATCAATTAAGAGTTCTGTAATCGGAACTGGAAAATCATCTTTGGGACAATACCGATTAAGATCTCTGAAATCGATGCAAACCCTAATTTGTCCGTTCTTCTTCTTTACAGGGACAATATTAGCCAACCACTTGGGATATTGAACTTCTCTGACAAAGTTAGCTTTGATAAGCTTATCCACTTCAGCCTCGATTTTGGAAGCATAGGTTGGGTGTGTTCTTCTCGCGGCTTGCTTGAATCCTCGATGTTCTTTTGGAAAACCCAAATGATGGGTGGAAATATCAGGATCAAGGCCAGGAATCTCTGTATAATTCCAAGAAAAAATATCTTTATTTTGCTTTAGAAAAGAAATATACATCTCTTGTTCTTCAAGGGTTATGGCCGCACTAATTAAAGTGGGGCGTGGATCTTTCTCTGTACCCAGATTTACTTCTCTGAGTTCATCCACAGTGGTAGAGATACCCTCTTCAAATGCTGGAGGAGCATCTCTAAGATCTTCCTCTTCCTCTTCATCATGTGTTATTTCTTCCGTTTCTACTTGCAAAGTAGATGAAAAAATGAAATTCTCATGATCATAAGACATGTCAAAATTTTCACATTTTGAAGAAGAAGCTTCCATTTCCGACCCTATTGATGATAAAGGGTCTTCTTTGGGAATCAAAGAGGAGATGATGGATTGAGAATCGACATCAATATTCACCTCTGGTGTTGCTATAACTTCTTCTGGCTTGATTAGCGAAGTATAGACTTGTTGGATTTCAGCAGACGAAATGAAAACGTCACCACTTATGCTTTCATCACTGCTTGGTAAGTTACCAATTTCTCCCATGTTGTCTGGCTCGATTGCCGTAATTGACATTATGGATCTTTCCATAAGAGTATTTTGATTTGGGCCTATTTTGTCAATTTGACTGATAGGTAACACATAATCTGTACTCACATGTAAAAATGGATTTATTGGAATTTTTTCCAAACCATATGGAGCATTCACTTTGGTAATTTCCTTCATTGTAGATTTTTCTCTTCCCTTCATGTGATAAAATTCCGCCTCAATGTATTGAGACTCACATGTCTTGAACGGGGCCTTATCACCATACAATGTTCCAACTTGACCATCGAAACAGTATTTGAGACATTGATGGTATGATGACGGAATAGCTGCATGCTGATGTAGCCAGGGTCTTCCAAGCAAGATATTGAAAGCTGAGTCTTGATCAACAATCATGAAATCCGAATTGGAAACAAGATCTCCAAACTGAGTTCTGAGCGTAACTTCTCCCAGTGGTTCTTGTTCATTTTTATCATATCCTTGCAACATCATGGTAGAAGGAGATAAATCAGATTCCGTGAGGCCCAATCGACGAAGTGTACGAATGGGCATGAGGTTGACTCCTGAACCATTGTCAACAAAAGCTCTTCGAACATCTATACCATTGACTTTGCCAGATAAGTACAAAGCTTTTATGTGCCCATGCACAACATCATCTTCATCTTTATCAGTAAAAGATATCACTGCATGAAATTCTGCAGGATTATTCTCTATGTGATAAATTTCAGCTGCAGCAATTTCAGCTTCAAACTCTTGAGGACTTGACAAAGCTTCGATGAGTGCTTCCCGAAGATCTATTAATAGATTCAAAGCATCCAAAATTGATAATTTGGCTGGTACTTGGGCCAAGTGTGTCAATATATCATACTTTTGATCTAGAGGCATGCGTTTCCCAATAGGAATATGCGGTTTAGCAGGTACCTTGGAAGCAGATGCTTTGGAAGCTGATGCATCTTGTATTGAAGTTGGCAACATCTTTGGTTTTGAAAATTTAGACTGATTAGATCCATTTACGTGCTGAGATAAAGAAGATGGAACCTTTAATCGATCTTCCAAAATAACTGTGCCGAAGCTGAGTTGGCTTTTTGCAGAAGAACTTGCTTGTTCTTTTTGAGCTCGTTGAAGGGATCTACCACGAGTTTCTGCTGCATATACAGTGCTAGCAGGGGTAGAATTAGAGTAGTGGATTCGGAAAGATCCACGTCTTCCCCTATATCCTGAACCTCTAGAACTTCCTCGGGTTCCCTTATTTGATACAGGGAATTCAGGCTCATCAAGACTGAAATATGAATCTGTTAATTGAATCATATTAACAGAGCCAAAGATCAATTCTTCGTCTGATAAAGACTCTGCCTGGTTAGGCTGTTTAGGCTGTGCCGTTTGGTGGGACGGTGCTCGTGGCTTTGAAGTAGATGGCATGAAATCTGCCAGAGTCAAAGACAATTTAGGCTTTGATGCATACTCATCTTCTTCTGATTCCTCTTTCTTCTTTGAATTATGCTGCCCTTTTGAGGATTTGTCCTTTGATGGAGGCTTTACTGCAGCTTTTGTAGGAGACACAATTGGCTTCTTCAATTGTGTTCGCAAAATGGAATGGGTCCGATTGATTGTCTTTCTGACCATCCAATCATCATATTTTTTCGCAGTTTTGCTTTTGACTTCCTGCCACTTGCCTCCTTCTTATGGATCTGTAGCGGTAATACACGCTACATGAGCTGAAGAACCCTTCAATTTGACTTGTCCCAAGTCAACCATCTTTTGCAGGAGGTCTTTAAAGACAAAACACTCCTGGATGGGATGCCCCAACATTTGATGAAAAGGACAATAATTGGGACGGTCTTCATCTCCTTCCTTGTTTGGCCTCTTGGGCAATGGTAATTGAACCAAATTATTTTCCAGAGCTGAAATGAAGTAACCAGGAACTTTCTCACTTCGGAAAGAGTATGTTTTACTCTTCATATCCTCAAATTGTTTTCGTCGTTGATCTTTTTGATCATTTAGACGAAATAGCCTTTGTTGTTGGCATTCAGGAGGTGGAGCCCTTCGAGAAGATGAAGGTTTTGAAGTAGAAATAGGTACAGGTGCCTGTTTAAGCATAACTGTAGCAGTTTCTGCTTTACCCATTCTTCTTCCTGGAGCTGATGGAATTACACGAGATTTAACCTTAGCCTGTATAAGGGAATCTTCAATCTGTTGAGTGATTGAAGTAAGGTCTCGAAACCCTCCTGTGTATTTCACAGGGATCAATGGCGTGCGTAATTCGTCACGCAAATTTGCCACACAGATTGGCAACAATTCCTCCTGAGGGAGTGATAAACTCAAGGAATACGTTAATCCATTCCAACGAGCAATGAAATCAGAGACTCTTTCATTCTCCCTTTTCTTGCAGTTTGTAAGATCGAAAACTGTCGTTTTTGGCAATGTTGAGCTAAACTGAAGAAGGAATTTTTGACGAAGATCCTCCCATCCGATGACTGACCGGGATTTCAAGCTTGTATACCAGACAAAAGCTGGTCCTTGCAAGGTTCGCACGAAGCATCTGAGTTTCACTACTTCTTGCTGCTCTGGAGTTCCCATCATAGGATCACAACAAGATACGTAATGCGTCAAATGTTGTTCAGGGTCGCCTGATCCATTGAAAGTAGGGAAAATAGGGTTTCCGAAACTGGATGGAGGAGAAATTGAATCTACCCATTCAAGGTAAACTTTCTTTTCAGGTTGAACTTGCACTCGTTTTCCTTCCATAGTTTCTAACCGAGCTGTTAATGACTCAATAGTAGTTATTAACTTTTGAGAAACGTCAGGTTGAACGTGGTTTTGGGTAGGTGCAATGAATGGAGCTTGGACAGACGTGGTGGTTGGTGCTGCAACTGATGGTAGTGCTGCCAACCGTTGTTGCATTTGACCCATAGGATTAGACCTCTGTGGGTGTACTGACAAAGGAGGATATTCTTGATCCATCTTAGTAGTTACAACAAATTCCTTCGGCTGTCGGACTTCAGCATCTTTAAGAAGAAGATTACTCTGAAGTAGTTCTGCATTCAACCTTCTTAATTCTTTCATTTCTTCCTCCTGTTGTGCAAATCTTTTCTCTAATGAGAGCGATTGACATCTTTCAGAGGAAGGGTGAGAAGTAACCTGATTCTTTCCTTTCCCTTTATTGGATCCTTTTCGGAGAGGGGGAAGTGGGTTACTTGAAGGAATACCCAGATTTTGGGTAAGCCTTTGATTACGTGTGCGCACACCTTCTTCATTTAGGTCTGTGTGCGCAACTTCTTGAGCAGGAACCTCTTCATCTGATCCCTCTGATTGAGCCTCATCTGGTGAATCAGCAGCAACAGCATTGATGACATTAATGTATGCATATTGCATGGAATCCTTTCTATCAGCATTACTGTGATATTGTCTCCTTCTATGTCCATGATGAGACATGGCATTCCGTTGACTTGATCCCTCAGGAATTTCTTAGAGAACCGTCACTTGGAGAGAATCTCCTGACAGATTGGCTCTTCGTTCCTCTTGAGGCTTATTCCCTAATCGAGAGAATACTGACTTTCTCTGAGGGAGGGATTGAAGATTTGAAAAAGTCCCCAGTCCGGTGGACTGGGGGTGTTCCTGCTGCTTCCGCTCAACTCCTCGAATCCCATTCGTTGACTCTGAGGGTTGGGTTAGAGAAGTCCCCAGTCTGGCAAGCTGGGGTGTCTCTTGACATGCTATGTCTGAGATCTTCTTGAAATCTCTCTTGATCTTGCGAATCTTAGTTCGGAAATTAGCTGGATGCATTAACCTGTATCCACTTTTATCACCTGGTTCAACAGACCGTTGGATGATTTCCGAAACTTCTGTCATTTGATGACGTGTTTTCTCCAGACGAGAGGCTTGTGCAATATTCTCGCCTGCTTGATGTAGAAGCAATTCAACAACCTGTTCTCTATATACTTGATTTTGAGAGGAACTAGTTGAAGCTTGTTCTCGAGCAAGCTTTTGATTATGAACAAAGCCCATTGACTGTGGCCGGCCATGGGCAATAACATTACATGAGACCATTTTCGGCGGGCTTTGCTGACCGGAAAGGACTGTGAAATGTAGTGCTCCGTGAACACCCCATCCTCTGATATGAACATTAGATGGAGAATTGGAAATTAACTGACGCAATCTTCTTAGTGCCCCAAGGCATGAACGTTGAAGGGTTCTCTGTTTCTTTTCAGCCTTCGGATACCGAGAGACTGATAGAGAGGCCAAATCAATCTGGCGTTGTAACCCTTCTATTATCTTAAGATGATTTTCATATTCATCGTAAGATAATACATTCTTCTTTAATTGACAAAGAGTTTTCCATATGTTGAGACGAATATCATGGATTCCATCATCCGTCAACATCTTTGGTATGTCGTACTGGGAATCAGCCAAAGGCCAAAACATGACTGGTACTTCACCTTTTGCCAGTTTTTTCCTCATGTTCAGCATATCCTCTTTATCATTAAATGAAGATTCTTCTACCTGTTTGGACCAGAGTTGGTGTTTCCTTGTTGCTTCATTGGATTCAACAAGATTGGTAGAGAAATCACTATTCATGCTGGAAGATGAATGACCCAGGGAAGGTTCGGAGAATAACCTGAACCCCAGACTATCTTCTGATGGAGAAAGAGTTTCACCTGCCGATAGTAAAGCATCAGACATGACTGGTTTTACGTTTGCAAGTGCCTCGAGATAGGAGGGCTTTCTCGTCACTACATTTCCTTCTGAAGAATTTTCGAGACAACGTGAATCACTACTGCGGAGAGGACTTTCGCAGCGAAGTTCATCACCATGAGGAGGACTATCATGATGGGTTACAGCAAAAGATGAAATCTCTTGCTCCTTGGTCTTCTGACCACACAGAGGGTTCCTGTGGCTCTCATCTGAAGAAGAAACTTCAAGATTGACCGAATTTTCATGAAGCAAGTCTTCATGAGGAAGTGTCTGTTGAAGACCTTCAGGATTAATGTTCCCGTTATTGGGAACTGAGGGAGTAGAATCTTAAATTCCGACAGATAAATGTCTGAGGGCTTCAAGAACTCCAGCATCGAGTAAGGATTGGTTACAGATTGGCCTTTGATCTCCTGACTGTGCTGGGCGGATCTTTTTCTTAGATGCCTTCTTACTCGCTTTAGAAACCACTTGATGATGAAAGTGATTGCTCTGAGCAAGTGTATGTGCCTGATCAGGAAAGATGGTCAGGTTAGGCTGACGATCATCGCTCAAATCAGGTGTATGTGCCTGACTTGGTTGTCCATATGATATGGGGGAGTAGGCCCCACAACCCTCTTGGACTGGAACAGATGTGTGTGTCTGTTCCGGAGTGAATTGTTGATGTGTCACTCCACTGCTAGGGATAGATTTATGTGTCTGTCCCTGAGATGATGCTGAAGCTGTTATGATATCCTGGCAAGCATCCAGAATATGAGCAGGAATTTGCTTCTACTCTTTCACCATTGACAAAATATGTTTGGTGACTTCAGCCGCCGGAACAGGTATATACGTCCATTCCGGGCTTGGAGTAGGTGTATGTGCCTGATCCTGTCCTCCTTTTCCTGTCAGTGAATCCTGACAGTACTCAAGTGTGGAGGTAGAGAGTTTAGTCTGCCTCCTGTTTGTCGTCGGGACTTTCTGACTGACTTCTCCGGGCGCTACCAAGCGAGACTGTTGGTAGGCCTGATTAGTATTAGCAGGTGTATGTGCCTGCTGATTACACTTCGCCAAACGCGGTTGACGAGATCCATCATACGTAGTCAGACGAGCCTGCTGACTAACTGATGATGTATAAGCAGGTGTATATTCCTGCCTATGGTACTCCGCCGGAATTGCCTGGCGGGATCGGCTTGATGCTGTCAGACGAGTCTGTTGGACAGCTGAATTAAAACGGGCAGGTGTGTATGCCTGCTTGTTATTTGCCACCAAGTTAGGTTCGTGGACTTCTCCGGATATGGCAGGGATGACAACCTGCCTATTGTTAACCGGATTCCGTCTCTGGCGGTTCATCTTGCCTGCTCGGGTTCGAGGAACCTGAGCTGAATGCCTGGAGTCGGTACCCTCATCATGTTGAGGGCGCACTACCGCACGAGTCTGGCGGCGATTGTTGATGGGAGCCCTCGGGAAGGACTCCTGTCTTTTTGAATTAAGGCCCCGAGGGACCTGCTCATTCACTTCCTCGGAGTAAGGGAGTGAATGGAAATTGCGTTCCGGGGATAACGACCCGAAACGGTTGGAGACGGTAGTCAGCTCTGCCTGCTTCTTGATTGCTGGCCGCCGTTGTCCGGACGACCAGGCAGAGTTGTTAACTTGGAGGGCTTGACGAGCGGCCTCCAGAGTTGGGATAGTACCGTTGCGACGGTACTCCTTAACCAGTGCATTAGAAATACAGCGTTGAAGTCGCTGAGTTGGTGATGTCATCCTCAGAGCGGATGACGTTCCAGCAGGAGTAGCAGCATTGGTTTTCACAGCAGCAGACCTCACAGTAGAGGTGTTCACAGCAGCAGTATTCACAGGGGTGAATTAAAGGAAAGCCATTTTTGCAGAAGATCTTGAAAAAAGAGTGCCTTTTCCATGTAACAGACATAACCAAGATGAATCCAGCCACTGCATCTTTTGGATGAGCATATGTCAATGATTGCCTTGTTGGCCCAAGGGGCCTAACAAATAAGAAGAACATCACTTTAACTTGGTTAAGGATTCACGTCGGGTTCACCATTTTTGTTTCACACGGAATCCGGGGATGACCTCCTGGACGGGAGATTCAAACGTTCTGATCGGTTTCTAACAGGTTTGTTCGTAGAACCGGAAACATCCCATGATTCCACATCCGCTTGGACCTACTTTCCAAAGGCAGGCGCTCATTAGCTTGTGGGCAAATGAGACTTAAGAATTTGCATTGGTCGAGAGGATGGGAGGTCGGACTCATCACACCTTTTTGAGGGGAATTATTGTCTACTCCGGGACTCTCTTTATAGATTTAAGTTATGTTCGTGAATCCTTATTACATTACCAAGTATAAAATGAGCTTTCCTTTAGTTTTAACAATCAATGATTAAATATGAAAGAAATTTAGAGAATCTTTTATATGTATTCGAGGTTCTTCATCAATAGAGAATCATCTATATCTGTTTAGAGATTCTTGATCAATGGTATCCATCAAAATATTTATATAAAAAGTCTCTTGGTCATTATGATGACCAGGCTGGTTTTAAATCCATTCAGTGGGGCACTTGAAGTTTATCGTCATTCAGAAGGACGGAGATTATTTCAAAGTTGGGATCGAACCCATAAATGGGCTACCTACGTATCCTTTGTTTTGGAAAAGGAATCAGAACCCACGTAGTTCGAATTATGGAGTATGATGTTTATGATTGATGGCTCAAAGAAGAATGTCATAATTACTTTTACACTCTAAGCTCACGTGAGTCATGCTCGGTGTGAGAAACAAGAGGCATTGGTAAAATTTAGACAATTGTGACATGAAAGATGCAATCATAAGAAATTGTTTGGGGCTTATGTATGGATGACTGCCCAGATAGATGAAGGTTTAGGATTTTACTTTTAGGGAGAAAATCCATGAACAGGGTCCACAAAGTTTATATGTGCTTTATGGAGATTTGAATACTCTAATCTTGGGGCTTATTCCTAAGGAGAACGCCCAAGTTAGGAGGGGACTTATGATTGGGTTTTATTCCTGAAAAGGGAACCCAAATCAAAGGTAATTTATGACTGGTTAAGAGAAGTTTAAGGGGACTTGGGGCTTATTCCTGAAAAGGAAGCCCAAGGTTATGACTGAGTCTTTATTCCTGAAAAAGAGACTCAGGTTAAGGGACTCGGGGTTTACTCCTGAAAAGGAAGCCCAAGATTATGACTGAGTCTTATTCCTGAAAAGGAGACCCGGGTTAGGGATTAAGGTTTGGGGCTTACTCCTGAGGAGGATGCCCATATTTAAGGTTGGGGCTTATTCTTAAGAAAGATGCCCAAGATTAGAGGACTTGATTGGGGCTTATTCTTAAGAAAGATGCCCAGATCAAAGGTTTTATAACTGGGGATTATTCCTGAAAAGGAGACCCAAGTTAAGATTTTCTCATCTTAAAGGATGAGGTTGAATGAATGAACTCCCCGTATTTTTAGTGACATAAGGATATTTAAATCACTAGACTTTGAGAGAGATTTCATAGAATTCCTTTCAGATAAGAAAGTCAAATCAAGAATTCATGCCATAAATGGCTTTGAAGAGTGTCTTGAAGACTGAATCTTAAAAAGGAAAGGTGAAATGGCTGAAGAGGGGTAAAAATGGGAAAGATGGGCACCCAAAAAGATAGGGGCGCGCAAGTCTTGAAAGGCGCGCAAGTCCTGCGGCGGCGCGCAAGTATTGGTCGCGCAAGTATACTTGCGCGACATGAGGGGTACTTGCGCGATTTTCAACCAGCATTGAAATGCTTGAGCGACTCTTTATTAAACCCTTTATCATCCTCTTGAGGTTCTTCCAAAAAAGGGACGCGCAAGTTATATTGAAGGAATTAAGTCGGCGCGCAAGTGTTTGATAAGTTTCAACACTTAGGCCTTACTTCTTCTCTTTTGATCTTCCATTCTAGGTAAGAAATTACCTTAGAAGTGTTCTGGAAGCTTTGAGAAGAGACTTGGGCGTCGGGAGCTTCAATCCGAGTTTCTGGAAAAAAGATCCTCCAAATGGGGGGCCCACAGGGTCTACTTATAGGCAAAAGAAGACCCAGGGCGGTTACCGGGCGGTTACCAATTAGGTCGCGCAAGTCACCTGCGCGACCAAGGTAGCCGCGCAAGTATACTTGCGCGGCAGTGGTATCACTTGCGCGGTGGATTCGCTGTTGATCCTTTTGTTCATGCCTTTGTCTATTTTTGATGTTTTCTTAAAAGGATGAATCACTTTCAGCTGAGATATTCCGTTTTCCGATCTTTAGATTCTGTGACGAAAGGAGCGTCAACAAACCTACATTAAAAATAAGTAAATATATTAATGAATATTAAAATATGATAATTGAAATTTTGACTGTTAAAATTAAATAGATTGATTGAAACTAAGGAAACATAATAAAATATTTACATATAATTGTTTCATACTGGAAAAAGGGTGAGTTATGTAACAGCAACTAATCATGATAAAATTATATACCAGGTCCATCAAATATATTCTCGTCATGGACGTCCTTGTCAGTAATATTCCACCAATATTTGTGTGAGTCATTGCTGTAGTGGATCGAATATTATGGATGTTGGGTTCACATTGATGTCAATCTGTCCAATAGTAAATATAGATGAGGAAAAGAAACTGGGATAGCTATTAAGTGTAGAGTGGGTAGTCCTTAGAAACCCAAAAAATATGAAAACAATGCGTTGAAAAGAATAGAATTTTCCTATTAAAAAATGTAAAAAAACAGGTTCAGAATGTTTTTAAACATTAATAACAGTATATCTTATATAAAAAAAAATAGAAACTAATTTGAAAATAACAAAATCATCTAGTTTTTTAAATTACATTTCAATTGAATGATGAATTATCAGTTATTTTTTACAATCATTTAGTTTATATTTTCCTTCATACGGGTTGCAGTTCATTATCCAAAAATACTTCCTAGTGATGGTTTGGAAAAATCTATTAGAAAATTGTAGTCAGTAAAATTTAACACGCTAAAAAATAACATTAATCTCATATAAATGTTCAAAGAAAATTTAAAAAACAAAACCCCACATGAAACTCTTAGTGATGAAAGCAACAAATGTGTAGATAATAATTTAGAACATAATTTCTCACTAAATTATCAATGAGGAATGAAATGGAACTTAAATTATCATAAAACAATTGAAGGGGGATGATATTATGTAAAAACCTGCTAAAAAATGAAGACATGCACCTGAACAACACAATCCACAATAAATATATAAGTCCTAACAACTGGTTGAAAGGACAAGTGATATCAAATTTTTTAACTATTTCAATCTTCTCATATTCTCATAACCAACAAATAATTTAAGAATTTCTGGGAACATTTCATGTAATTTTATTTCATTATTAAAAAAATATAAGAGGGATGGTGATTTTATGTAACATTACCTTGTAGTGTTTTGTATGTAAAGAAATTTTAAAATTTTATTCAATGTAAAAATAATGTCAGTAATATATTCACTTTATTGTTATGTTTATGTGAAATTTAGAAAATATCATTAAATAAGAAAGCTAAACTAAAACTATTTCTATTGATTTTAAAACACATAACTACATTCAAATTAAAGATTTTATAGTTTGAAGTTATAAATAGAAAGGTAGGGGGATGGTAGAAAATGATTCAAATCAAATATAAGGAACTAATTTTTCACTTCTCATTCCATTTACACATAATGATTTCTATATAACAAATACTCATGGGAAGAAAAGGCATGACATTAAATCTAATTACCTTAATAAAATATATGTGGAGACGGTTGAGGAATGAAAAGAAAATTATACTCCTAGTAGGAAATCTTGATGAAAATAATCATTGAGTAGTGTTTCTTTGGTTGACACCTAGAATGTGTTTCCTATATAAGTATTTCATGATTCCATCACGACTCTATATAGCTTTATGCATCAGAACATTATCCCTTGATAAACTGCCAAACATGTCAATGCCTTTAACTACAACAATTATAGGAGAAATAGGTTTTAGTGAAAACCATGAGTGGTAGTTATAGTTTTCAAAAGTAATGAAAACTGAATCAACCGTTAATGGAAGTGAAAGTTTTAACGTCGCTAGTCAATAGTCTCTAATAACATATCATTGTAAATTCATTAACTCTTCCATATGAATAAAGTAGTTCTACAATTTCTCAATCAAAAGGAATTTATATAAATATAAATTCAACAATTATAATGTATACTGAACAATTTATAGCCTTAACAGTTCTATGTGAGGATTTTACTCTAGGTTTTAGGGATTGAATAATTAAAAAATATTCATTGAATTGAAACAAAAGATGATATATGAGAATAATAGTGTTTTTTTTCAAAATTATTAGTCTTATGGATGGTAAAATTGAGGACGTTGGCCAGTCACCTACCATTTGGAATAGTAAGTAGTTGCCATATTTTAGCTATGATGGCTGGTAGGATTGAAGGATTCTAATATTTTTATTTCCCATCTATTCCACTAATCTAGTTATCATCATTCCACATTGATAATAGAACGAATAGCAATTTATCTTAATGGAAAATGGATGTATATAAACCAAAATAAGAATATAAATCAAATGATATAAAGTAAAAGAATAAATAATATTTATTTATTATAAAATGTTTTCATTATGTATATGCCAATTTTTTGTATAAAAAAAACATTTAACAATCCATAAATGAATTTATAATAAAGAATAAGATCCATTATACTTTCAAAAATGAAAATTTATCAATTCATATTTAATAGTTACCATAATGCTTTTAAATTAAAAGAACACTAAAACTACTTATCAAAATACAAACAAGTGTATCCATAAATTTATGTCTTTATATGCACAAATATGATTTGGATATTGAACCACATCAGACAATTATGATTTCAAAATATCTAATAAAATAACAATGATATAGATAAGTATTCATTAATGAGTTATGTGAGTCAATGTTTTAAAAATTTATACCCCTTTGTCAAGATATCCAACGGCTTGAGGGAGAACAATTATTATTTCCAACACCTACGTGGAATCTATAAAAATATATCCAAAAAGATTAAATTAATGAAATTATACAAAATTTAATCAAAAGGGCGATAAATTAAGATTTTATAGAAATGGTATGGATTAGTGACAGATACAATAATTGACAACAAGTCAATAATGGATCCATGAGGATAAATTAAGTGAAACATGATGATTTATTCAACATATAATGAAAAGAAAACATCAAAAGGGTAAGATTCCTAGGCCTTCATTCATAGATAAAAAGATAGCCATCCCACTTTCCTAAAAATGAAAAGCATGAATAAATCAAGAAAAACATAAACGAATAAGTAGATTTGATTATCTTACTTACCAAGCATTCTAGTAATATCGGGTTAGAAATTCAGATGAACTATCACATATCCATTAAAAAAACATGTTATTCTATTTTATCAAATCCCCTATGAACAAAAGAATCAAAAATTATGTATGGATTTACATATAAACCCATAATTAAGAGAGGTAGAGCCCATCAAAAGCATCTAGGAGAAGGTTGAAAACATATCGGGGCGGTCTCTCTTGAAAAATAAATCTATCTACCAACCATTTGAGTAAGATAATTGCAACAGATGATGAAAAAATAATATAAAGTTATCGAAATGATTTTTTTTCATAAGAAACCAAAGTTCTGATTCACTAAAGATACCTTTTATGATGATAAAGGTGGTGTTGACCAAGCCTGAATATGGAAAATTTTCTTCAAATTGTTCAAGGGTGTCTTTCTCAATGGAGAACAATATCCTAGAATCATTTGAAGAGGGATACCTTCAATCATGAAATATTATTTAAATTATCAATTTCAACTGATATTTATAAATATGCTCAAATAATTGAATCCTGAGCACAGGATATGGTATCTGGAGACTGTCATATGAGTGTTCATTAAAATTTCTAGAAACCTAGCATGAAGATGAAATGCATTGAAAATGATGAGGCTAGGTGAGGAGGTAAACAAAGATGAGAAATGGGTTACCAAGTTGAGTTGTTAGCTGATGCAGAGCTGCTCTCCCCCCGAATGAGAGATGCTAACAAATAAGCTTTTCAAAGGACCTTAAGTCGATTCCAACAACATATTCATTATGAAAACTGAGATCCACTATAATTCATGGTTTCCGCTATAGAATCCGAGGATGTGGAGGATCTGTACGTGGAGAAGATGGAGGAGGAGGTAGAGAAGTAGGAGGAATTTATGGTAGTCGTGGAGGTCGGGGGGGTCGATGGTAGAGGCCCAAAACCTTGGTCTAGAGGAAGGAACCAATAGCAGTGATAGATGGCAGAGAGGACATGGTCAATGATGAAACAAAAATTAGAGGCGAGGGAACGAATTGATTTTCAGTGCTAAATCTGGGATGGACGAGTCGCGGTTGGAGGGGGATTCAGTAATAGGAGGAGATGATGACTAGGGGGAGAGGGTGAGGCATAGATTTTGAAACAGCAGTAGATGAAGTGGAAAATCATGATGAGAGGATAGAGTGAGGAGAAGGAATGATGGAATAGGGTTACAGAGTAGTAGAGTAAATTGTAGTGGGGGTGACACATAGCCGAAAAAAATCCCACATAAGTAAATATATAGATTATGTAATAGATGTAGCAACACAAAATTTCTATACATAGATATTACATTCATTAGAAGAATTTTCATTATGTTACAAAAATACACACCAAATTATCTTAATGTTTTAATGAATTGGGATATTGGTAAAAATATAATTATTCCGGGAAATATATTTAATGTTTCCCAAAAAGATCTTCCCATTTAGTATTATTCATAGAAAAAACATACTTAAATAATTTTATCTTAACTTGTGGAATGGAAACATTCAAAAAGCTAAGATGAAATTCATAGTAAGTGTAAAACATAGAGATATCAATTAATACGAACATATGGGTGTGACAAGAAGAGGATAAAATTTGAAAAACCTCCTCCTACATATGAATGATTATAAACATGATTTATGGAATATATATTGATAGTTGATATGACATGAATCATAATATAATCAAAGAACATGAACCATGATAACATAAAAATAGCACAAGACATAGATTTAATGTATACATATAAGAATAGAAAAATCATTCTCTTAGTAGTCAAGGTACATTTCCAAAACTATCATAGTGGAATGGGTTCACTCCCAAAACCATCTTATTATTCAAGGTTCACTCCCATGGCTATAATAATAGATAAAGAACCATGATGAACTAGGTTCTCTCCCCATTCTAGTACTGTTTATCTCATGAGATATCAATATTTACCCAATACATTGGAAGGAGAAAAAGGTCGCAACTATCTTGGATATAACATAACCACCGTCCTTATTTATAACATAACCACCTTCCTGCGTTATAACATATCCACCATCACATAATGAAAATCATAAAAATGTGTGTCGTAAGATCAAAAAACTTCATCATATCAAAACCCATGAAATGAAATGTATTTCAAAAAAATTTCATAATAAAAAATATCGAAATAACTACTTTTTTGTGCAATAACTACTTTATTTTTCATGTATGTTTCAATTTGTTATTTTTTTGTCATCTTACTTTTATCATGGAATCATGATATCAATAATGTTAAAAATTAAGTGAATATCATATATATTTAGAATATATGGATTTATATTAATCTAAAAATTTTCGAGATTGAAAATGAAATACAATGTTCATGGAGACAGTAGATCGTACATATGCGTAAACGCAATTTCCATTTTCTCGATGTATTCAAAGAAATAAAAGTAAATATTATAGTAAAATTAATGAATAATTTTTATATCATATATATAACATATTTTAATTAAATTTAATTTTATTGCCTTCCTTGTAATGGATGAACAAATCATATAGATTTGTGAGGTGGTAATCCACCGTACACACGAGCGACGTTATCGTATTACCACATAATGAAACGTAAGGTGATATATGTCATATAAAAATTACATAAGTGTAATAATATATATATATATATATATATATATTAGTTAATCATTTAATCCTTCATTATATCCTTCCTTGACAGGTGGTGATGGAAAATGAATTTTCATCGGTTTGCGAGGCTGTAGTCTGCCATACACAAAGATGATGGTTTCGTATTGCATTTTATGGAAGTGGAGATGGTTGTAAGTGTTTGTCATAACCTAAAAACATATTAGAATATAAAATATACATATTTTTTATATCATTATGGTTTAATAATAATTTATGATGGTGGAGGAAAAAATAAAATAATGACGCTCATTGAATATCTTTACCACTTCTTCGGGTAACCTCCTTAGGTTTTCTCAAAAATCCTCTTAGGTTGCATCTATTATCAAATTAAATAATATAGAATTAGTGGATATAAGTAAAATATAAATTGGGTAATTATTGTATGAAACAAATGGTTTTTGTAATGTGAAGAGGAGGGGAAAAGTGATGACCTTTTATAAGTGAGGTCAATGAGATAGTTGTAATATTTGAAAAGAAAATGGTGTAACCTTGATTTTCACATTCTAAAAGGATCCAAAATAGGCCATTTTATAAAATAATAGGTTATAGGGAAGAAATATATCCACAAAATAGTCTTTTTATATGTTTATATTTGATTTTAACCCTTATCATTTTAGTTTAATCACCCATAAACCCATTTTCACCACAACCATGATAAATATTTTTTAGTATTTTTTACATTCATTAAGGTAAAAAATTAACTTAACCATATTAGATAAAATAAATTATTTTTATTCCAGACATGTAATACCATTTTCAAATTTTCATTTATATAATTTGGAAATTTTAATTTAAAACTAATCCTATAGACGTGACAGGAAAGGGAGTTTTCAAAGAGAAAAGCATCAAAAGTTTAGAATGACTTTATAAGAAAACTCATTATGAAATTGATCCCAATGACAAAATTTGGACAAATAGATCTATAATTGAACTAATACTTCTCTTAAAAATATCATAAATCTATTTGGAATATTTTAAACACATTAAAAGAAATGAAAAAATCTTAATAAAAACTAGTATTTTTAACTATTCATGTAAAAAATATATTTTCAGAGAAATTCCAAAAACTAAATACAAGGTTATTTTGAAATTATGATCTATAAAATGAAATTTATTTTTTAATATAAATTTTTAAAAAATTGGAATAAATTAATTTTAAAATAAGTGCAAAATGGTGAAAATACCTCTTCTTTAGAAGAACATAGTTTTTAAGTGTAAAATATGATTTATTCTTATCTATTTTATAGAAAGAAAGAGGAATTACAGAAATTTAATTTAATATATAATATATAAATTTCATTGAAATCATTCATGAAACGTTATTTATTTAATTTATTATGATAAAATTCATTTCTGTGCAATAAAAATACTTTTATTTTAAATAAAATTATTTCCTTTATTTTCAAATGGTTTTTTTGTTATAATTAATTATTCCTCAAAGAATATATATTATATACATGTTGAGACCATATATTTTCATTATTTATTTAATAATATTTATAACAGTTATTCCAATTTCTAGATAACAACTATCATTTTAAATAATAACATTTTAATATTATGTCACATTTCTTTTAAACTTAATTTTTCATGTAACACAAGATAAACAGGGTGCTACATGTAACAAAAGATAAAAAGATTATTTCTTATAATTCAAGATAAAATTGGTGTCCCATATAATTCATAATTACGAAAAGATTAAATTCTTTTGAAAAAAATATTTAATTGAGGATAATTATACCTCATTAAATGGTCAAGTTCCCTTTTATCTTCCTCATGGGGGTTGTTTATCCTAAAAAAGATGACCAATTGATTGGTCTTGTTTTTAGAGCCTTCTTTTTTACAATACAAAATCTCAAATTTTTAGATTCATCACTCCTTAAAATGAACTTTCCTCTCAAAAATTAATCACCTTGGTACTATTAATTGAGGATAATTCTACCTCATTACATGATAAAGTTCCCATGTAGCTTCTTCTTGGGGGTGGTTTCTCCAAAAAAATAATGACTAGTTTATTGGTCATGTTTTTAGATATTTCTTTTTTACAATCCAAAATCCCCAATAGTTACTCCTCGTAAGCAAGATTATGCTCCAGTGGTACATTATATGAATTTATTAAATGTATTATATTAGGTATATACATTACCATGAGTGATATATTGAACACATCATGATCCTGAGATCAATTCGGGGGAAACACCAAGCGATAATTTATTGTCCTGATATGATGAAGAATTTCAAATGGACAGATATACCTAGGGGTTAATTTTTCCATATTTCCTCCACTAAGATATCAATAGAAACACATTACCATCGAATTCAAATTCTATATCACCTAATATATTATCATGATAACATTTCTATAAACATTTTGATTCACTTACTTGTTTCTAAATGGCTCTAATATTATCTACCATTTCATTAGCTAACATTAGTCCTAATAGATTTATTTCTAAAAATATATTTCAGTACATAGGAGTTATACACATCTTACCATTAAGGTATTATTATATATCCATTTTAACTCTCTATTTAATGCTATTTTTGGAATAAAAAAACTAGAGTAAGGTATTAATCCCAACCATATCTGAAATCTATTAAAATAGGTATTAGTATATACTCTACGGTTTTAATTGTTCTATCAGACTAAAAATATGTCTGAGGATGATACACACTGCTACAAATCAACTCCATATAAATATATTACTGAAATATTTTTCATAACATTGAGCTAATATTTTGATCTTAATATGATATAATTGTATGTGGTACTATATGTAATCCTACCACTTTCTTAATGTATATTCTGGAAAGCTGATCCAGAGGAAAATATTCTCTAATAGAAATGATGTCTGCTGAATTTTTAATGATATTGACATCAACCCATATAGAATTTTCCCTTATATTTTTGGGAGGGTCCAACAACAAAATCCAGGGATTTTTTTCCCATTTCCATTTCTGTTTGGATAATGCTTATAGCATCCCCTTAGAATTTTGTATGTGAATATTTATTTGATAACATATATAGTACCAATGTACATATTCAATAATATCTCTCTTCATGTTTTCCCACTAGAAATAATATTTGTCATAGTCTAATGGTAGGTGTAATGCCCTTTTCATCCTTCAGTTGTGGCTTCAGGCCATACATCCTTGCATGATGCAACAACATGTCACCAAAATTATTGTTTATCCTTTTCACAAAACTATATTTATAACATTTATAAATAATTATGATATTAAAATAACTCATAATAAACTTAAAAATAATGATAATGTAAACCATAAAGTTTACCCATAACTTTAACCAAATTCCCACAAAATATAAAGGCATTCATCCAAAAGTTTTATTTTTCAACAAAAACAAATACCAAAACAAAGGGTTGTACATTCAAAAATTTCTCCTAAAATATACATAATATTGATAAAATACCATCTAATAATACCTAATTTTTTTATATAATACCTTGAACTTATAATCCACCTGAAACTCTTAAACCCATGATTGAATCCATAACTCTTATGTTAATCCTACATGGAGACATATATTCATCCAAAATTAATAAAATATTTAGATTTTGTATTATTTTTACAACCCAAATACCATTGGAGAAATAGAATACGTTTAAAATATAATCCTTGAATTCATATACATAAATACTTTAATCTTTCCTTTTTAATGACTAACATAGAATAATTACTTCCATTTTTAGAAGTTAGTTACTTCTCAGTGAATTGAATTAGATAATTCCCATGTTCCCCACACATAAGTCATTGATCTCTTAAACGAATTTTTACCCTATGACCTTTTTTCCACATAGATAACATATTATCCTCCATATTAGATATTCTTCTAGATGATTATTCCCACATTGTTGACATGTAGAAAGATAAATATTCATTACTCTATATACATTACCACACAAACATTTAGAAAATTATATTTTCCTATAATTTAATTATTTTGGACACTCAATGAAGCTTAAATTTTCAAAATTATAATGCAATAGATGATTAGGAATAATCAAAATATCTATATCTCTCTTCATCACTCAATTTGGTTGATTATAATCACCAAATTGTTCACCAGATTCATTGTTAATAGAATTTATTTTGGTTCATGCCACTGACTAAAACAAACAAGTAGTGACTGAGATACTATAATCATAGCAGGGTAAAAAATAATAATGAAAAACCAGTTACAGGATTTCAGAATCATTCAACCCAATTTTAAAAAAAATGAAACCTTTGGATTATCCTTGTCCATTCTTGGTCATTATTCGAATATTTCATGATAGTTCAGAAAGATTTAATGAATTTCAAAAGTGTATTCTTGAGGAGTGTCAAACCTGGGGGGAATCAAGGACCATTATCATGCACTAGGAAAAGTTAATGTATACCTCAATACATCCTCTTTATAGCTATTAACCCAGGTATCTATGTTCTAGAGTCACATCCACTTGTGGTATACAGATAGTGATTTTATTTCTTGGAAACCACTCTCTATCCTTTTCCAAAATCTGAGGACATTTTTTATGCATTGACTCATCCTTTGACAAATATTTAGATATATCCCTTGATATTTTCGTAGAAATATCTCCAAGGATAATTTTAATGACTTATTATCTTAATTTCCAAAGGAAATCTAATCCTTTCCTATGAAACCAACTATAGTGACCCAAACTTGACACTCAGAGAAATTATGTATTTTATGAATATTCATTACATTATATAAACAAAAACATGAGGATCATAATTGTTTTGTGCCTTTAAAGACATGGTATATAATATTTTTATTTAGGGAAATATCTTCAATGTTTCCCACAAAGAACTATCCATTTAATAATCTTTATAAACATAACCTACATAAATCCTTTATTCATAACTTTGGGAAACAAAACATAATAAAATTTTAGCTAGGATTCTCAATAAGGGTATATAAGATAGATATCAATTTAAGATGATCATATGGGTATCATAACATGAGGATAAAATATTAAACCCACACCTTAAATATCATAGATCATAAAATGGAATCATGGAGTAATTATTGAAAATTTATAAGACATTAATCTTAATTGATTCAACAAACATAAAGCATAAGAAAATAACATTGAAATAAGACATAGATTTATGGCATACATATAATAATATAACATCATTTCCATAATAGTGATGGATCATTCCTATAATTATCAAAATGGAATATGTTCACTCCCCAAACTATCTTAGTAATCGATGTTCACTCTGAAGACTATCATAGTTAACAAAGTCCCTTATTAAACTTGGTTCACTCCACATTCATTCTTTTTTTCCCATATGATATCATTATTTACCCAATTCATTGTATGTATATATAGGTCCCATCTATTTTGGTTTTAACATAAACACCTTCATTGGTTTTAAAATAACCACCGTTATTAGTCACAACATAACCACTAATATGTAATGAAAATAATAAATATTTCTTCCATAAATCATAGAAAATTAATTAGATCAAGCCCAAGGAAAATAAATGGGTTTTATAAACATTTCATCATAAATTAAACAATATAGGATAAGAAAGATTCATAATCATTTCATCATTTCATCAAATCATACATCGTGTAAAAAGATATAGGTTTCATAAGAATTCAATCATGATATATGTGACTACCCAAAATTATATCAATATTAATTACCTTATAATAATTATTTTATATATTATAAATCTCATAAAATTACATAGATAACACAATAAAAAAATTTATATATAAATAATTAATGAAATAAGAGTTATTTATTGACGTTAAGGAACATATACCAAGGGAATAGTAACATGTCCTTCAGGATATTAATGTGACCCTTAAGAATAGTAAATAAACCAATAGAATAGTAAACTATCCTATGAATGTAAAAATAACATTTAAGTATATTATAAATAAAAATATGATACATTTATATCATAATATACATAAATAAATGGTTTAAAAATGAAAAATTTAGTGTTTGTATTTTATAAAACATAAAGTTTTATTTAAAATTTGATAATTAAAATAATGATTTGAAAGAAAAATTATTTTAATAAAATTTATTTATGAAATTAATTTTTTTCCTTATGAATATAAAATAATTTTATGATACCTAAATTAATTTATCAATGTTTTTAAAATTTTGTTATAATATTAAAATCAATATTCTTTTGAGTAAATACTGATTTTAATTAAAAAATAAATTTCCTATATTTTGAAAAATTATTTTCATAAAACAGATTCCTTTTTTGAATTATATACATCAAAAAATTGTTTTGGGGAATTTTTGGGATTTTTCAAAAATAGTTGAATTTTTTTGTGAATAGTGAAATAGAGTAATTTTCATTTTATGGTAAATAAATGAATTTTTGAGTCATGATTGAGTAATGGATGATGTAAGTGGCTGTTAGTTTGAACTAACAAGAATTATTTGATTTATTTATTCACAATAATTCACATTATTCATAGTCTTGAGGGAAAATAAGAAACTAATGAATAAAATAATGATAGAACACTCCTCTTCTCAGCTATAAATACCATAACTCGCCACCTCTTTTCCTAACAACTTTCAAGATTTTATAGTTTTCCAAATTATAACTAATAATATTCAGAAGCCTCTACTCATCATCTAGGTGACCTTGGAAAAAAATGACCAAATCCATTTCCCCTAAGGAGGTTCTCAAGGAGTAGAAATTCAAGAGGTAAAAACCTCTTTCTTTTCCATTTATTTTTTTAAAATTTATTTCTTTTATTATTCTTTAATTATTCCCTTATAAAAGTGACATGATAACTCCAATATATTTTATGACTGTTTTTAATGAAATATCCTATTATAATTTCTTTTCCCCTGTCATTTTTCTCTAAAAATAAAAAGATCGTTCGTGATGCGTTGATTTATGGCATTCAAGGACGTCAAGTTTTCCATTACCATTAACTTCGTCAGGACAGATCATAAAACCATTTTTTTGTTAAAAAAGATTTAAATATATGTATAAAAGTATATTTAGTGTTCTAAAACCATTATATATACATTATACAAATTAATAAAAGAAAATATTTTGTGATGATCAAAAAACCCCAAAAATAATCTTAATGATTTTCACTAACCTCTTATCAAGTTATTTATCCTCACCCAAAATTACTAAATGAATTATATATACATTAAATATTATTTATTTTCATTGATAAAATAAAAATTAAATTATGGACAACCATTTTCATTTTAAATTACATTCACTACATTATTAAAAGTAAACCAATCATGAAAACCAAGTAAACCAACGCTCCCAAATGATGAAATTGAATCTCCTAATCCATTAAAATGCCATAAATAAACATAAAAATTATAATGATTCAAATAAATGTTTAAAATATTATCAATTAATTAAATAATTTATTTAATCTGACTATCTATGACATTAATATTAAGTGCATTAGCGTTTCAGACAAAATGTGAGGGATTCTACCTGAACATCCATTTTTTTCTCTGGGTTTCTCTTTTTTCACACTATAACCCTATGTAATAATTCATTAGTTTTGTTTAATTCTTATAAATTATGTCTATATCTTCTAAAAACATTTATCTATATCATGTCATCCTTTGTTAAAGAGTAAATACATGTTTTAAAAAGGTTACCTTCTCAATTAATTCTGGAAACCAAACCCGATTAAAGGTGACTTCATATTTTCTTACCCATTTTATAGTGCTCTCCAGAATATATTTTAAGGAATCATTATTTTTATAAAATCTCTATTTTCATCATAAGAAACTATCTTGGTTAATTTTTTATTTTATGAAAACAATCATTAATTTTTCAATTTAAACAATCTTTAATATTTTCATTAAACAGTAATAAAATATTTCATTTATAACATCTCTTAAACTCTATTTTATTCTATGTTAAATTCAGTTTGACATAAATTATCATGATATATGCCTATTTTTCCATATTAATTTCCTTGTATGATTTGAATAAATTTTTTCATGGATTACATTATGATATTTCCTTTTTTTAAGATATAACAGGATTATGATACCCAATTCATTCCATGGATAACCCTTATGCTTGATTCCTCATGTGTCACACATATGCCTAAAAATGTAATGATGGGTGTGACCAGATAGTCCTCCATTGCAATGGGAAATTTTTAGCCTAATAAGACGTCATGTTGGGGTAGGGAGTGAACATGATCCTTTTATGGGACATCTTCTAGCATGTGATATATTCTTAGCAGTTAGCCTTGACTCCTGATTAATCCATATTATATGTTTTTGTCATATTCATACTAAACCATTAATATATGTTACCTTGTTATAAATTTTGTAATTACTTATGTATATTCATGTTCCTTTCCTTTTATGTTATTATGTTATGTCTTTTAACCCATGTGTTATGATTAATTCCTATGATTACTCTATCACTGGGTTTTTAGATCATCGCTTTTGTTCATTAATACCTAGGATTTCCTTTTCATATGAAAGACCTAAATAAAATTTACGAGATAGTTATAGAGATTAAATAAAATAAGTTTTTATTTTGGTTTCCATGGTATCCGTTTTATATACCAAATCATCCAAAGACACTAGACACTGCAATCCTTGGTTATAATTTATTAATAATTAAACTTGAAATCATGTAATGATATGTGTGAAAGAATAGGGTCTATATAGTATAATCCATGAAATAGAAACAGGGTTCATAAAAAAATTTAATCATAAACATAAACCATCTAGTGAAATAATAATAATTCTATCCTTGGTTCATATCCCCAGTAAATCACAAGTAATAAAAATGACGTATTCTTAGATGGAAAATGATTTTGAAAGGTAACTTGGAAATTTTCTTAACTAAAATACACTTTCTAGTTTAAAAAAACATTTAAAATATTTTTTTTCAGAATTATTTTATTAGAAAACAACTTTTTAATATTACGAGGGAAGCTTTAAAAACAATTTATGACATTTCTTGAGGAAAATATCCTTTCTATTTTGAAAATACCAATTTAAAACAAAATTTTTTATTTTTTTATATAATTTTAACATAAAATAAAATTTGAAAACTTGAAAAATTTTCTTTAAAACAATTAGCTGGTCATACAGAGAGAAAATATTTTTCCTGTCGTAGAAGTTAAAATAATGATTCCTTTTATATTATCGGTATATGAAAAATAGGCATTTTTTGAAAAATGAAATAAAGATTCAATTCAATACATTTTTAATAAATTAAATGATGTGTAAAAAATGTATTTAAAAACTTATTTTTATAATTTTTAAAAAAAACTGAAAACATTTTTAGAAGTGTTAATTTCATAAGAAAAAAGGATTTTTGACCGAAGAGGGAAATATGATCAGATTTTTTAAAAAACATTTTTTTGAACTCATGAGTACATAAAGAAAGAAATATTAATGGAAATTATTTATTTTATAGAAATAAATATAATAGGATAAAATAAATTTGTTTTTTGAGAGATAGATAATATGATGTTATTGAAATAATAATCATGTGATATATTGATAAATGATGAGATTGTTACATAAAACTCTTGCCTCTTTGGTATCTTTGAATAATAAGCCCCAAGAATTTATGAATTTAAATGAAACATATAATATATTGGGAATAAATAAATTCATGTTATTAAATGTTAAATGGTATGTATATACACATCATAAAATAAGATACGTGCATAACATAACATATTACTCATAGAAAGAAAATTGAGAAAAAATCCCATACCACTTCAGTTACTTTTGAACTGTAAACCCCATGAAAAAGAGATCCAAAAATGGGTATGTAAATAACATTATGTTTTAGTATAATAATCATAAAATAAATTCATATTAACTATATAAACCACTTAAAATAAATAGTTTTTGAACAAGGCATGGGTCTTATGAGAGTAAAAAGTGAGACGAAAATCTCTCACCTTAGGTCTTTATTATCTTTGTACACATTCAAACCACATTTTTAATACATGTTTAATAAATATATGTTTGTTTTAAATATATTAATAAAACACACACAACCAAAAACACCGATATATATAAATACATTTCATACTATGTCTGAGTTACTTATGACCTTTTATTACCCTTCTATTAACAATTCCATGTTATAGTCATATTTCGGGTCATAACCAAATTATTTTTCATGAATGTTTCGATTTTTTTATGCCTATTACATTGATAATGGTTCCATAATATAAATATTTTATCCATGAAATAAATAAAAAATATATTAATTATATTAGTATTTATAGTAATCCATGAAAGTCAGAGAGAGAAAATTAAATACAATGTTCATGGAGATGGTTGGCTGTATGTATATATGAAATTTGATTCTATTTTTTCGATTGATTGAAAGGAATAAAGATAACTAATTTATTACCAATTAATAATCATTTTTATTTCATATATATTCCATATTTTTATTAATCCCATCCCTGTTATCTTCCATGTTAATCCTGAATGAATCACATAGCTTCATGATGCAGTAGTCTACTGTACACATGAGCAACGATATCATATCCCAAATAATGGAAAGTAAGGAGGTATATATGATATAAAAATTTATTATTAATAATAATATCTTATATATAATATTTAAATATTTATCCCATAATTATATATATCTATGAGATGTGGTGATTGAAAACAAATAACATTGGTTCGGGAGGTGATGGTCCACCATGCACATGAATAATGATTTTGTATCCTATTTGATAGAAGTGGATATATTTATAAGTAACTAAATAATAATAAAAATAAAAATATATATGAATATAATGAGTATATCATATCATAATTATTTAATAATAACTAATGGAGTTGGAGGAATAAATAAAAAAATAAACTCGTTGAATAACATTAACTCTTTTCGGGAAACCTCATTTGGTTCGCACCAACAGTCTTCATAGGTTCAATATATGACCAAAATAAGGATTAAAGGATGATATCTGGGAATTAATAAATACATTTTGTTAGGTATTCTTAGAAACCAATGGTTTCTAATGTATTAAGTGCAGAGACGAAGGGGTGGGTTTTTATAAATGAAGTGTGTGGCACACATATAATTTTTAAAAGGAAAAATGTGTACCCACGTTTTTCACAAGATACAAGGATCCAAAATGGGATATTGAAAAACTTTATAGGTTATAATGTTATTATATTACAATTAAATTTGGTTTCTACTAGTTTATAGTTGATTTTACCCCTTAGCATTTTAGTTTAATTCCCCTCGATAAACCTATTTCCACATTAACCACAGTTATTAATTTGTACTTTTTTTTAAAATTTATAATGAAGAAAAATTATGTTTAATTCATTATATAATATAAATTTTTATTATTATTATAATAAATCCATTTTTCAAATTTTTTTAACATAATTATCAAAATTTAATTTAAAATTAATCATGTAGACGCGATACAGAAGTGTGTTTTCAAAGAGAAAAGATTCTAAACTTTAAAAAAATTTCATATCAAAATTACATATTAAATTGATTCTAATGAACTAAATTTTATTAATATAAAATATATAATAGAAATAAATTTTCATTTAAAAACATCATAAATCAATTTGGATGTTTTTAAATACTTTAACAGTGATATTTCTTAATAAAAACCAATAGTTTTTAATATTCATCAAAAAATATATCCTTTCAAAAAATTATAAAAATATAAATTCAATATAATTTTGAAATTATTATTTTTTCCAATAAATTTTCTAAAATTGGGAAAAAAAATTAATTTAAAAATTAGTGTGCAAATGGAGAAAAAGTTTCTTTTTTAAAAAAATACAGTTTTATGGCTAAAAATGTATTTATTCTTATATATTGTATAAAAGACATAACAAATTAATTTCACCCATTTAATTGACTATATAATTTTTAAAACTAATTAATATAATTCAATAAAAGTGACTTATTTAATTTATTGAGATAAAACATGTTTTTGTGCAGAAAATTGTATTTTTAGAAAATGATTTCATTTATTTTCAAATGATTTTTTATTTTCATTTACAATAAATTAGTAAACAAAATATTAATTATATATGAATGCGTAGAATATATATTTTCAGAGTTTAATGAATCCTAGTTATGACCTCCATTATAATAGATAGGAAATAAATATTTTATTAAATAGTAATATTTTAATAGTATTTCATGTTCTATTTAAAATTAGCATTGCATTTAATGCATTATAACATCATTGTTTGAGCTAATATAAAATCAACATGTTGTTGTGTGTAACAAAATATTTCCAACAGATTATTTCTTTTAATAAATATTTCACCAAATTATAGGGTTTTACAATCAAACAACAAAATCACAAGGGAAAATAGAGTCTAGTTAACATGATTAAATAAGATAGAACTCATCTAAGGGAACTACTAATAGTCCAATGAAATATGTGTATAGAAATAAGGAATTATCCAATTAAATTCAATAATTCAAGGATTGCTAAGGAAAGTAGGAATCCCAGACTGGCTAGACCTGAGGATCACGGAAGAACCTATTCATCACTATCGATGAAGAGGATAGTGGTAATTCTGTTTCACATGCACTCCATAATAAATTAGTGGATTTATTATAGTTCATTAAACCCTATTGTATCTAGAATGATTTCTAAGAACATAATGTAACCATCATTAGTTATTCATATTTTTAGGAATAAATTTTTTGGTATGATTATTATGTTTTAGGAAATAAACTTTTTGTAAATCATAATATCCTTCTCTTTGTAAAAAATTGAATTGATTTTCAAAATAAATTACATATCTTCATTTTGAATACACATTAAATTATAGAATAAGGGAAAACACAATCTAAAACAACTATGATAATATGTTAGTACAAGACCAACTATGAATTATCTAAAAAGAAATTTTAATCCTTTACATGGGCCTTAATACTTTGTTGTTAGAATGATTTACTTGAAATTGTTCAGGAAATTAAGTTTTTTTATAGTCTTCCCTATGATATTTAGGATAATATATTGATTCCTTTCTATATTTTACACCATTAGATATTCCAATAAGTAAATTATAAATTAATTGAAAGGATGCAATTTATTTAAAGGTTTAAAAAATAACGATCGATGATTTTATCATTAAATAATGACTTTGTTCTATGGTTTTCCCGTCACACAACACCAAAAAATATCAATTTAAACCATGGTTTGGTAGCCATATATTTATTAGGTATTGAAAATAGTAGATTAATTAGAATATATATATATATATATATAATAAGAAGTCATAATAATATTTTCTTGGAACATAAAACTCAACCAGTACAACTAAACAACCAATAAAATATATTTTTATGATAAAATGAATTTTATAAAATTTATATTTTTCATGTTTTATATATTTATTATTACCTATAAATTTATAATAATAATTAACATACCAAAACAATATTAACTATAAAAAACTATTTTCACGATATTTTATAAATTTTAAATTAAAATATATAAATTAGAGGATGTGAAATTTAAAAAATTTACATAATTTTCAGATTTATCATGGTGATATTAACCTAATAATTATTTTTTATGTTTTTATAAAATAATTTATTTTTAAATAAATAGTTAAAAATACCAATTTTTAAAATACCACGGATTTTATGGCATCACATAGATATAATCCTAAAATAAAAATTAAGAATCCTTTATATTGATAAAATATATAACATTAAAGTAACAATATATATTTTCAAATATCATATTTCGATTATAATCTTATATTTGTTATTTTTGAACGTAAGAAGTCTTTTCCCAAAAAAAAAAATTTAGTAGATTATATATTATTTTTTTATCAATTTAATCAAATGGATTGGATTTTAAATTTATAATAAGTGGGTCTAAATTCTCTCATAAGTGGTACTTTATTTTTAGGATCAATGATTAAGTTATAATATCTATGTACTAGTTAGCCTAGTAAAACAATAAATTTTCAATGAAAAATAATTTTCTAAATAGTATGCATTTATAAATTTAAAAGAATACATTTTAAATTAAAATTATTATATGATGTTTAAAAATATATAATAATTAATTATCACTAATTTAATGGGTAATAAAAATTAAATAATTCTATGAACACTAAATGATTAAAATAAAATTTTCCTATAAAAGATGTTTTTCAACACATTATATCTTTTTGATTTAAAAGTTATTTTTCTCAAACATATAAATTAATTATGGACAAATAGATCCCAAATTTGGACTTATCAGATCCAAATTTGGTAAAATGGGTCTACTTATATGTTTAATAATAAAATTATTAACTAGATTAATATTTAAGTAAGGGTAATAAATGTTTAAATGACTAACCAAAGGGGGCTCAATTTTTCTTAAATTAACATTACATTTAAAACATGTAGAATTTTTTTAGGATTTAAAATATTACAAATATTTATTACCAAATTTCCCTAACCTAACTATCATATCTTTAATTCGTCTTCATTCTTACCCCTTACATACCATTATTTTCTGTGGAGAATTCACTCTTACTCGCTTATAAAGGGGTGATTACTTCATCCCTTTTAAAACATCACTCATGTTTAGAAATTTACTTGACAACCTACTCAAATATCCACTCCTTAAATTAATTTACATTCCATAATATGTTTTACCAAAGATTTTCTAAATTCCCTAAAATCTAAGCCCTTTATCAAGTGGTAGTTTAGGGTTTCAACAGAGGTATCACATCTTTCCTAATATTTATTTCTAATTAATTTCTTTATAAATCTACCATAAACAAAGTATAATAAAAAAAATAATTCTTAGTGTGTCTATATTTTTTTCTAATAATTGTACAACCACTATTTATTTTATTCCATCTACTAAGAAAAACAATATCACCATTAGTTTTTGTGTGCGGATTACCACCTACACAATGTTATACTTTTAGGTTTCATACCAACCCCACATGGATACTATTAATGAATGAATTAATAAATAAATATTATTTATTTAACTTATTTATGATTCTAAAATGGTAACATAATTTTATCCTTACCCCCCACATTCATTATGTAATATAAACACTAATTGTTCATTGTATGAACTACTACCTCCATGAAGAATCATTTTTTATTTTTAATTATTAATCTGCTCATCTTAAAATATAGTTAGATCTAATTAAAATATTAAAATAATATCATTATGATTATATTATAATTATATTATTTCAAAATAATCACCTTATTAACAATACTCACCAACGGAGATAAAGCATATACAAGATTGGGTTGGTTTGATCACCTACTATTTCAATTATATGATATTACATAATATATGTTTATAAAAACTTAATGTATAGTATAATGTGACAAAATTATGTAAACAATTATTTATTATGGTTTTGTAAAGTATAAATCATTATTTAACTTATTACTTAATAGAACACCCTTTGCAGGTTCAAAATCACTGAAAAATTATCTGTGGTCGATTTGACCTTCTAAGATAATTACTAAAGTACACGTTGAAGTAAATTTAATATTCAAAAATAATTATAATTAAACCATCATAGTAACATTAATTAACTTATACTGATGATTTTTTTAAATAAGTAGCACACTAACACCGCTCCAAGAAACAACTATAAAAAGTCAAAACTAGAAAAACCCAATTTGGGGAACTATAAAAAAACCAACTAATATACATATATATAATAATTATTAATTAAAAACAATAAATAGTGTTACATATTAATATGGTTATAAAATATTATATTGATATATATTTTTTATATAGGATCATAGAGTGCATGTGAGTAAACACGGAAACATGGTAAGGATTTTTCATAACTCGTTTTCATTTATTTGAGTTATAATGGTTTTTATTAAACCCCATTCATGAAAGTTTACTTACTCTATCATGTTATTTTATGAAATTTTATTTCATATTTTATTAATATATATTTACAAATCCTTCCCCAGAATTGTTTTATAAAGGATAAATACATTAAAGAGTGTGATATTTGTAAGGCATTATTTTTCTCAAATTAGAATCCCTTGAGGAATCATTAAGATATAAAAAATATTTACATTTAAATTGTTTAAATATTTGAATAATGTTAATTTATATTAATATTGACTTATATATCATGATATTTAGTTCTCTTTTTAAGGTTATACCTCTCATGGAGTTTTGATTGAAATGTAATAAAGGTTATACGGGTTTTATGTGACTCAAATATTTTCTGTGAGTCCTAATCCATATTATTTTACTATAATATTTCAATATTGGTTTATTATAACCAATTATTATTTTTCTTTTTATTTCCACGATCTCTTTATCCTTTATTATTATTACTTTTCTTTATAAGGCATTTCTTAAGAGTAATTACACATTCTTTTATCGGACTTTTCTTCTATATCCATGCTTGTACTTCCCAAAAATGTTCTTCATTACCATGTGGAATCTCAAATTGTTTTTTATTTACATGGATCCTTTAACACCATATTTCGTTTAAAAATTAATAATTTTATTATTTTTAACAATGTGGGTTTTCGACAAGGTTATTTCATAATTTTCAAAAGGGTTTTTCCATCGTTCAAAATTAAAAACTTTTATCATCCACTCTACACTTTATATTGATAAAATTTATTCCCTTTTCAAAGTTTTAATTATTAATGATTAATTTCAAAATTAAATTTTTTCAAATTATTCTCACTTCCCCTTTTTTTAAACATTATTTCTTTTCAAGTCTTCATTATTTAAGATTCTTTAAAAATTAATGTTTTCAATTTATTTTCACTTAAAATTTTTGAAACCTTACGTATCTCCAAGGATCATTTTTTGGTATATATTTATAATTATTTTTTCGATAAATATTATCTATCCATTCGAAAAAATATATTTGTGAATGTAATTTACACTTTATATTTTATAATAATTTTATGGTTTTGTGAAAAAAAAATTCCCCTTCACTTAAAGTATTTAAACAAAATTTATATCCAATGAAGTGATATTTCATCTTACACTATATGTTATTATTTTATAAATTCTCTTCGGAAATTAGATTTTAATATCCTATTATTTCTTAAGTTCATGTTATGTGATAAGTTTATGATAAACTTTTTTTTCTATGGGTTAATTAAGTTATGAGGATGATTGATTCTAACTGGAACACATTTGTATAGATGATAAAATGTTGGATCCTATATCACCCTCAAATTCATTTATTTAATGTTATATATCATTATTTAGTTAGGTATACACATTATGTGTTTTTTCACATAACTATGTTAATGATGGGTTTGATCACATTTTTAGGCATTGATATAATGAGTTGGTCCATAAAGGCATGAGAGTAATGGGTTTTCTCAAACAGGTTTTGCTATGCTTATTGTTGTTCCAAAATTTCAATTTGTTTACAAAGTTATTCCACATTCCCACGTTTTTTATCATGTTATGTCAATTTTACCTGATTCATTTAATTTCCCTGAAATGACATTTTTTCATGTTCATGCCTTATTTTAAATTATTCCACACTATCATATCATGCTCACTTTTTTATGATTATTTATATACATCTTGTTCCATGTAATAAAAATTATGATTCCGTAAGAATATTTTTATGATATTATGATGCACCAACATGTTTTATTATTATCATACATAGACTTATGATATTTTATTAACATGTAGATTCATTCCCCATATTCTACTTCATGTTTATGATTTAATACCATTTGACATATATTTTACCTTATATGGTAGTTGATCTCACTACATTAAAATGTTTTCATTACCAATGTTATGAGGATGATTATTTCTTGTGAGGTATCCAGAAAAGGGTCTAGAAAAGCATGAATATGGAGATATTTTTATAAGTTTTATAATATAAGGTGTTTATATATCAATTTTCCAAGACACTATCCTATGATTAATGTATTATCAAAGTCATGTTTTTTTGGGGTCACTTTAGTTTTTGACTATGGTTAATTGGGTTGAAGGTAAGTAAAGGTATTGGGGGTTTGTTTATCAATACTATGGAATGGATACTATAGTGGTGGGTTCATTGCCTTTGACTTTTTGAATATTTCTACATCACATAACATTTTTTATATTTAGGTGGGGATCAAGAGTTTCCATGTAGTTTTGGGAGATAGGATGTTGATGTATGGTCAGAACTATTATGATGAAACACTTTCATTTATATATCATATTAATTGGTTTAATGAGAATAAACGGGGATATGGGAGATTTGTGATGTGATTTATGTAGATTCGTTCAACCAAACACCATTGTTGTATGGCCTTAACTGTTAAACCTTGGATTTGTGTCTTTATATCTAGTTATAAAATTGGTATCACCTCTAGGATTCATTATATTTCTCTTGTTTATCTCAACCTTGGGTAACCTAAAATTAATCTTAGAGAGACTATTAAAATCCCTTTTTAGGCCTTAATACTTATATTCATGAGATCCCATGCCTATGATTTGAGGAGATATTCCATAATCTTATCATTATCTTATACCATTCTATTATCTCAAGACATTGGGAAATTGATGATGGTTTCATTTAAGGGATATTTTGATGTGAGTTTTATGGGTATTGTTGCAATTTAAATCGATGGGGGTTTCTTTATCTAGTTTGTGTTTTATATTCTTCTCTTCCTTTGTTTTTTTGCAAAAGATTGTGAAGCATCAGTTTTGGTTGGGGATTTAAGAACTGTATTTATATATGAGATATTTGGAAGTTAGATAATCTTTTTTAATTTCGTGGATGGTATGTATTTTTTTAAATAAAATAATGAATCTAAATAAAAAAATAATGGGAAGCAGTATTTCCCATGTATTTTCATATTTATAAGATATTTATCATCTGATTGATTGTTGATTGTTTTTTTATGAAAAACAATATTGATGCTACTAAGATTTGTGTGTTATTTAAATTATTTTACTAATGTAATCAGCATTCATGAAAGTATAACAACATAAATATGAAAAATAAACTAGTTTTTTTGGAATATGATATTGAATTAATGTGGTTATTTAGAATAAAATGAACTGTAGAGGTGTGTAGATGATGGAATTAGGTATTGATTATTCTTCCTTATCTTTTTATAATGATATGATTTATAGGTATTTTTGGGATATTATGTGGTAAATTATAGGGATAATTTTGAATGTGTGGTGTGTTGGGAATTATGGTGTCAATGTCATTGGACTATCAATTTATTTATTTATTTCCTACAACACTTAGTATATGGCATGTATGGTCTTATGAAAATGGAAGTTGAGATACGCATGCGAATATAAAAAAAAGAAAATGTTGGTAGTGGTAAAGGTATTGGTTAATGAAACAAATATATAATATGAGATTGAAAATGAAAACATGAGTGAGATTTATTTGAATTAATAGATAAAATAAAAAAAATAAACAGATTGTTAATGAATTAGGAAAAATTTTGATTTTCAGAACATCATGATGTAAATTATCTAGGCTATCTTATTTTGAAATACTATCACACCATATATTGAATGTGTTAACCTGCAATTAATGAGGGTTTTTATTTTATTATCAAAAAAACTCAACCTTGAAAAGTATGGAAATTATTTTTTCCAAATAAATATGTTTATTAAATATAGTGGTATACTCTTCACTGAATTCAAAAATTAATTTATACAGTTATTTAATAAAGAAATTTTTTATTAACAGTTTGATTTAATTCGTTTATAATTAATTGTCACTGAATCCTGATAGGTTTATAAATTGTTTTTTCAATAAAATAAATAGATGTTTCAATCATGAACTAAAATATGTAATATAATGTAAAAAAAGAATAATATTTGAATAATAAAATTTCGCCCAAGAAATTCAGTAAAAAACTATATTAAAAATAATATTTCATAGTAAATAATTAATAACAACCAGTAAACCATGAAATAAAATAAGATTAAAAGGGAAAAAATATTCTCCATCCAATTGATTTTCCTTTCATATATAAATTTTTTTCAGTCCCTTGAGAATTTACACTCCTCCCCTTTTTATGAATCCATTAATAAATAATTTAAAATAATAACCCACCTCGATTCACCACTATGAATTCTTGCATATAATAGGGATTTTTTCACTTTTACCCCCAGTCATCTATATTTAATTATTTGGATATGGTTATTATAATTTTAAAAATAATTTTCATTATATTTTTTATAAGTTCATGTGTAAATACTAGAAAAACCTAGATCTATATTCAAACAACAATCAAATTCATTTGACTTGATGTAATATTTTCTCTACCAAAAACATCAACATAGAAAAATTAGATAACCATGATTTTGTAGTCCCATTATTTGATAAGCACATAAAAACCAATATATCTACATTTTTAGAGCCCTTATAGAGTCCCTCTACATCAGTATAAATTCCCACATGCACTTAGAAATATTTTCGAGTGACAAAACAATTTCAACCCCTTCGAATTTGATTAATTTTAAGTCTTTTATTTCTTTTTAGCTCTGATTTCCAAGATTAATCTTCATCCTGATTTGAAAATAATTATCCATTCAAGCTCAGGTACTATTTCTCCATTAAGGAATCTATGTTGGTATTCAACTAGAAATTTTATTCCTTGATTTAGTGATGCTTGATTTATTTTCCTCATAATTCACTTTCGTCGAATGATGTTTAAAAATACTCTAATGTAGATAATTATGCCAATGTTTTCCTCATCTAGATGAAAAATACCTTTATGGTCATAGGAAATTATCTCTATGATACTAATTTTCCTATAAAATTTGATTTAAATATTTTGTGAAAAAATATAACATAATTAAAATATATTCATTTAGCAGAGAAAAAATGAAAATGAAAATTAAAAATTGATTCAATAACTAATTTATAGATTTCAGAAAATGAATGAAAACGCATTCCATCAAATTATTTAATAAATATAAATATGGAACATTTTATAAATTATCTTCAAAATCCAAAATCCATAAACAAAATAATTTATTTTCAATATTAAAAAATTCAAAGATAATTATTAAATAATATTAAAATTAAAGTAACAAAATCAGAAACTAAACCACAATTTTTTCTCTTTTTCATTCAAAAATTGAAATAATTATACTTTTCATTTAAAATGATCCAAAATCAATTATTTATCATTTAAGATGCATTTTGGATGAAAATTCATCTATAATTCATTAAAAATATATAGAAAACATGTCTTAAAATTAATTCTTATCAAATTACCACACACTTAAGGTATTTCTTATCTCCGAGAAATAAATTTATCAAATCAAGTAGAATATAATTAATGTTAAATTTAATGTTTTTTTAATGAGAACACATATTTTATTTTCAGAATATATTTTCCTAATGTATGATCTCAAATAATAATTAATTATTACTCTCAAAAAAATTAAAAAAATGATTCCCAGTTTTAAAATTTTAACTATGTTTTAAAATTATAGAATGGAATTGATCAGACCTTACTTTTATTTTAATTATTCATATAGAATTAACTTTTTCTACATGGTGAACAACACACATAATTTATTACATAGAAAAATTAGGCACAACTAAATGGATGGGTGTATTTAATAATTTAAAGTAAGCATAATTGAATCATCCAACATTTTAAGCATTAAAATTAAAGTCTCAACTAGTAACACGGTTTCCTTTTCAAAATAATTTATGAAAATATAATTAGTATAAATATATAAATGAAGTAAAAAATTAAATATAATATGTTAAAATTAATCACAAATTTTTACCAAAATCATGATTTTCAAGAGAGTTATGAAATAGTTTTACCTGATTGAATCCATTGCTGAATTGAAATGATTATCCACTAAATGTATAATAAATTCATTCAATTTTATGGAAAATTTATGATAAATAAAAATAAAAAATGATCTATAAATAGAGAAATTTTTGAAATTTTTTAATATTATTCTAACATGAACTTCATGAAATGTAGTCTAACACAATAAAATACCCCTCCCCTAAAATTATAATCCAAAATTTTCCCCAATGATAAAAATCATGTTTGGATGATTATTTAATCCATCTTCAATTCAAAATAGATTTACAATTTAGAATTTATAAAATAATATGAAAGGTTTATAATGAAGACCCCTTAAATATTTTCCACTAAACATAAAAAATTGATAAAATCATAGTGTACAATATATTTTCAAACATGTTTATATATTAAATATTCAATGATAATTACAGTTTTTTATATGAATTCATATTCAGAATTTGATGATTCAAAAATGTTTTCAAAGAGGAAAAAATGAGAATGCAATGGAATAAATTAAATATATAAAGACACTATATTATTTGTAGTGACTAGTATATTTTACTTAATACATATTGATTAAACTCATTAAAAATAGTTTTAATTATTTTTAGGCAATAAAGGATAAATGAAAAGTGAAAAATTCAAACAGAATCCCTCTTATATGTGAATACTTCTCATTTAAATTCATAAAATAATATTATCATATTTTTTTCATTGATTAAGTCCCTATAGTCACCCATATTTAAGCTCAAATTTCGAAAACATGTTCATTTTCTTGGTATTTAAAAATAAAATTTACCGCTAAAAAATTTTCAGTATATGTTTCCTCCTTAAACATAAAGAGAAAACTAGACTTTATGTTTCGATATTTGTTACAGTTCTAAAACATGTATTCTAAATCATTGCATTAAGTTTAAAAAGAAAATTTTACATGTAATTATTAGCGATTAAACTCAAAAGAAAGGAATAATGAATTATATTTCACCAAAATATATATATTCTTATTCAAAAAATAGAAAAGATAAAAACACAAAGAATGACTATGGGTTGACTCCCATGAAGCATTTAATTTTTTTATTTAGTTAGAATCATTAAAATATCAATTTTCATGAATATTGGAAAAAACCAATCCATTTGATTACCCCAAAAAATTGGACCTTTTCCTTTAACTATTACCCAACAATGTATTATTCTCCACTCCATCTAATTATATATCTTCATTGACTAACACTATAATAATGTTGAATGGTCCATACCATTTATATTTGTGTCTCATAAGTAAAAGTTTAATTAAGGAATAAAAAAATAAATTTTTTGACTAACCATAAAGTTTCTATTTTGGATGATAGAATCAGGAAAATCCATGGTTATTTCCCCTGATCTATTTCTTTATGAGGAGTCTAGATAGAAGTGTTTGGAGGAGGTACTACACCCATTTATTTAATATATAGTCCTTCAATTTATATTTCTTATGTATTTAGATGTGGAGAAGAAGGTTGAGGTGATTGAGAGGATGCATGAAAAGATAGAATTATATTGAGATGGGATTCATTAGGGATTATCAAGGAGTAGGGTGGTTAGTGGAGGATCACATTTTTTGGGTTTTTAGGATTCCTAACAATATGGATTCGACATCAATAGTTTCTTTCTTCATATTTATTTAGATATATGCATTCCTATAAATAAATTTATAGGTATATTCATGAATGATACATTTATAGAGTTCGGGGACATCAACGATACCATTGACTGATCATTATTATATTTCATCCAATTATAGGTGTTCAGATTCTTTACCAACTACAACAATAGTAGATTCCTAAGAGACCATATTATTAGTAGGGGAAACATGATCATGTTTTATCAAGATGATATGGTGATATTATTGGAAAAATATGTGATATCTACTACACTCAGGGACATTGGAATATGTATGATAATGGAGGTGGCTGCTAATAGCGAAGCATGGGATCTGGAAGCGGCAGTTGCATGCTATAGAGATTCTAGAAATATATATAGTATAAAATTTTGAAGTATTATATATTTATATTCTATCATGGATTATGATTTATTAAATTATGGAGAATCACCCTTCTTTATTGCACCAACCTTGTTTTCATTCTTAGGGATAATGGTGGATAGGTTCCCAATTCATACAGTTTTGATGATTCTAGTTGAAGATCATGTGAGTTTTCTAGATTTTTTTCAATTTTGTGATATAATTATGGGGAGCAATCATTCATAAAAGGATTTATTATTACTCAAAAAATAGACATATGATTTAATCCATAATATCAAATGAATGTATTCTATGTGTGCTATTTTTTGTTTCCCACATAGGATAGTTATACTAATTGATGGGGAGGGACATCATGCATTTTATTATGGTGAATGGATTGTTGGATGAGTAGTAGGTGATCAAAGTAATTATTTTCTTATAAGACAGTGTTGTCATTGGTTTTGTAGAGAAATAAGAAATGTAGTTTCCTATAGTCGTTAAATATTTTTTATTTGTATTTCCCAAGGAGGTTGAAACTCCACCCCTCATTGATTTTGATAGTCACTTATTAAGTGGCACCTTATGATGTAGGGTGTCGAGGTTTGATATTGATTAACTATTTTAGAGGGGTTCCACCCATCTGAGAGTGTCACTGTATGGTTCTATAATGTTATTCTCCAAGAATTCGGATGATGTTATGATGTTGTTAATAGACTAATAAAAGTTGAATCATCTGATAATTGAGAACCATTATCCCCTTCTATTTATTAATTATTTGATAGACCAACTGAAGGGATCTAGCTAGTTTTTAAAGAATGATCTGTGGTATAGAAATCACTATACAAGGGAGAAAGATGAGGATATTTTGAGGACATCATTCTTATGTCACTATAAGAATTTCCTGTTTTCTAGTTATATTGTTAAATGTCATGAACACTCTAGTTTTTTTCATGGAACTCATGAACTCTATTATCTATGAGTTCCCAGATTAATTTTTTTATTGTTCATTGTTGACATTATTGTGTGGAGGTGGTTCATGTTGAGTAGCATAGGTATAGTTTTACAATTCCATCAGTACCATCATCTCTAAGGAAAGTTTTCTAATTACCCCTTTTGGACAGAAGATGTTTATTATCTCATTCATTAAGTGAATCAATAAAGTGAAGAATTTGATCCTTGGAATATCATGTTGGTTATTTATTGGTCGAAAGCTAAGAATTTTATGGCGGTAATTAGTTCCCTTGGTATGACGGGATACTAGATGAGGTTTGTGTCTAACATATTTTGGGTTGAAGCCCCATTGATATCCTTGACCAGGATTGATCAGGATTTTATATGGACTGGTCAATGTCAGTAAAATTTCAACTCTCTAGAGGACCTTTTTATCTTCACTCTCATTCATCGATTTCTATAGGATATAGTTATTTTTTATGTTTTTTTTGTGATTATTTCCTTCTCGGGTCAAATTTACAATTTTTGTATTAGAGAGAATGGATTTTTATGGTTATAAAAAATTATTCCTCTGTGATTATAATTATCCCACCCATGATCCCATGATAGAATTCATGGAATTTCATCTGAAGTTGTGGTGAAAATACCTTATTAGTTGTCTCTTTGTATTATTCAAAGATTATAAGTGCTTAAGTTATATAAATTAGTAGTGGGATAATAATACCTGAAGGTGAAGGTGGATGGATTTCTTGAAAGACCACAATGTTGAGATCCATTTCACCCCTGGGAAATGGAATTTGGTTGTTGATCTGATGAGTAGAAATTCCCAGGAAGATGTTATTAAATGATATATAGAACATTGGATAGTGAAAGAAGAACTTTTGGTGATTCATCATGACACATAAGAGGTGGTGGTTGATGATTCATGTCTTAGATTAGAGTGAAATATTCCTTGATGGAGTTGGTAGAAGAGTCTCAGTGGGGAAACTCAGAGGTGGAGGTGATGTGAGATCATTCCTTAAATAATAATGCTCCATAGGTATGGTCAATTGATTATCAAAATCAGGTTTTGTTTTGGAAGAGGTAATTCATTATGTCCATGATTTGAATGGAGGTCATCCATAGGTTCCATATCTCAATAATGTAAGTATGTCCTAGTATATCTATGATGTATCATGCCTTGTAGGGGTTAGATTTTTGGCCCTAGGATAAAGCAGTCCACGATGGAGTTTCTGTCATGATGCTTATTTTTTATTAGGTGAATGATAATCATATTGTTCATAGGCATTTTTCGTAGGAATTGGATATGCCTATGTATAAGTGGTAGGTTATATTAAAAGATTTTATCACCAGTCTACCATTATCCCATTGATGGTTTGATTCTATTAGTGTGATCATGGATCAGTTAATAATGTCAGATATTTTTGTAGATATCAGGGAATTGACTATTGTGGATTTTCAAGGGAGGTGATATGTGGATAAGGTGGTGTGGATTCCCGGGGTATTTACGACCATCATTACTAATCATGATCCTAATTTAACATTTTGAACATGTGGAGGTATTTACCATGACTTTGGATATCATTAATTACTTTACACTTCAATATGTCCTTGGAAGAATTATAATATCTAATAGACCATCCATACATTGAAGGATATGTTTCAATCCCGTGTTCTATAATTTGGTGGATCAGGGGTGAAGCACATACATATATGAAGCCAACCTGGGTTGACCTGACCCCGCATGTGAGTAAATAGACCACACAGCTTGATGTGTGTTCCCAATCGCCACAAGATAGTGATAAGCACTGGGCATAAATAATGACGTTTTGGGAATGGTTTCTCCCATGATAAACCGGTATGAGCAATCCATGAGGTGTGATGACCATGCTAAGATCATCAGATTCAACATGTATAAACATACACCCATAAAAAAGAAGCAATGAATAAATATGATATCATAAGATACATCACATATATAACATGTCATATAGGACATAAACATAATATCTCATATCAAAAATCAAAACCCAAAAAATTTAGATTCTAAAAATGTCCAATACATGCACCCAAGGTTACGGAATATAAAAACTCTCGTCATAAACTATCTCTATGAGACCACATCTTCTCCATCAAAGTAAAAAACAATGGTAATCAATAAAATTTAGTTATATTCACATTTCCTTGAATTTACCTATGTCCTAAAAGATTATACATATAACAAAAGGATTATTTCAGGTGTGAGGCACAATGATCATTAAGATACCAAAATGAATCTTTTCATGAATTTTAGACATTACAAATCATTAAAATAGTCTGAAAACCCATTTTCCCGAACTATTACACGTAGAATACATTATATTTTAAATCAAACACTTGAAATCATTTTGGTTTTCCTAAAAAACATTTTTTCCATAACTTTTATCAATATGGTTTAAATAAAGAAATAAAATCCACATAGCACGAACATTCTTAAACTACCCAAAATTTCATAACAAGTCATAATCATACACACCATAATTATGAAACCAATTATTTTTAAATGGGAATAAAACATGAAAACATATCAAAATGGAGAACTAGGTAATGCATGAAGCATGTAAATAAACCCAGAATGAGTAATGTGAATTAATGTATCTAACCTTTAGGGTTTAATGTGAGTTCCTATAAATATAATATCTTTTAGATGGATAAACAAAGTGGAATATCTCACAGTCTTCCATGGTCGCTTATCTAAGATATCTCTAGGACTCTTGGTCAATAAGTGGATGCTCACTTGGTTTTCCTCCCAAATGATCCCATAGTCTATTTTACAACAACTGTAATATTTATCTGTCTTCCTACCAAAGTCTCTTTTGGTCACTTGGATAATAAATTCTCAATAACTAGTTATCTCATGCATTAAAAAATTCCAAAAATATTCACATCACATGTTCCATGCATTAATAACTATTTTATATAAAATTTTAATGATCAAAACAACCCACTTTTATAAAGCACATTTTTAATGGAAACATTATTCCTAAAAATTATATATAATTAAATTTAAACCATTAAACAATTTTGAGTCATTTCACAAAACACAGAGGGTGAAAATTAGAAGCCTTCAATTGGAAAACAATCTTTAATCAATAAATTACGAACAAAAAAACATGGATCACATAAAACATGGAATATACCTCAATAATAAATCATTTAAATTAAAATTTATAAAATATAAATTTAAGGTGAATGGTAAAGCTAAGGTAATCCATGAAATTACCTTAAATTGAGAAACCTATATTAGAGATGGTTTCAAACTCATTTCCTTAGATGAATACCACGGGATTTAGGAATTAGAGTTACCTATACACCGAAACACAAAAAAATAAATCCAAATCCCCCCGTGAACACCCATATATATGGCCAACCATGAGACACAAATGGATTTCCCCTAAAAACATTAGTTTAAATCTCTGACTCATAATAAAAACAATAAGAAAATAAAAGATAAATAAAACTAGAAAATAGATGTACCAGTGTGTCAGTGGGTGTCATAAACCTCCCCACCAAGTCAGTTTATACCCCTAAAGGGTCCTCAAGAATCCATAGAAGAAAACAAGTGATAAATATACTCCCATATGTATTATTCTTACTCCCATGTCTCATTGATATCTATGCCACACGACTGAAGAACACAGATAAGTGGGATAAATTTACCATTGGGAAAACTTTTCTAGTATTCCTTGATATAGATAGGTATCTGCATAACAATAAAAATATGTTCAAACTATAAATATTCCAATGATATTAAATGATATGGGTTCGGGTGATATTTATTTTATAAGGAAACATAAAATTCATCACGCTTAGAGGTATTCCATGGTGAAACTCAAACTAATAGGCTACCTTCCCAATATTTTTCACAACAAAAAATGGAAGACACAAACTTTTCCAACTTTCCCATGTGATGATTTCTTAGTTGAATGAATACAATAATAAAACCATATCACTAACATCAATCTCCAATGGGTGATGACATCAATGATCATATGTTTTTAAAAAAATTCTATGTAGTCACAAGACATTTTTGAATCAACCATACTATATTCTTCATCTCCTAGATGAGACTCATCCACAATAAGGAATGGTTACCCACATAATCCCAATATAAAGTGGACTTATATGTCCACTTATATAACACCTCAAATAGGTCTAACATGATTAAGGATTGATAATTACTATCGAATGAAAACCCATACAAAAACAAGTATATTTCCGATGAAACTATGGATTCAAGAACACATACTCATAATATATCCTCGAGAGTATTGATAGTTTGTTCAAACTATATATTCATATATGATTGATATATAGTTATTAACCTTATATTGGTTCCCAAAACCTTATTGAGTCCCTTCTAAAATAGAGAAAAAATGGGCATCTAGGTTAAAACTATTTCAATGGGAACTCTAGGAATCCTAATGAACTCTCAAACATATAGGTTTCTAATTTCACATAATTTCATCAACACTCAAATGGGAAGAAAATTGAATGATTTCATCAGACGCTTAAAAATTACAAATATATAATCCTTCCCACTCCGAGTTTGAGAAAAATAAGAAAAATATATTGAAATCTCATTCCACTTCCACTTAGGAATGGGAACAGGCTGCAACAACCTATCTAGTCTCTCATGCACTATTTTAATCATTTGTTAGGACATACATCAAGAAACAAAGTCCATAACTTAATGACTCATCTTAGGTAACCAATACAGACCACTCAAGGTAAAAACATATTGGTCACCCTAGGGTGCATAGACCAACTTGAATGATGACCCTAGCGAATTAACGCCTTCCTACAATTCAATGGAACTTGTTGAAACATATTGAAAAGGATATATCTATTGGAAGATAAACAGAAATTACACGAGGTATCCCCACCATTAAGAATACTATTTTTCATGGCTCTTTGTGTTGGTTACCTGGTCACTCATAACTCATTTTATAAGGGAGGTTATAACATAAAAAATAGTCATGAATACCTTCTCTCCATCCTCAAACAACTCCAGAAATAGATCATAAAATAGTGTCATTAGACCCCACTCATTCACTATTTAGGTAAAAACCAACACTAGAAGTTTCATACTCAATGTGTCAGTGACTACATTTCCCTTCCCATGTGTATAAGAAATGATTAAATCATAATTATGAGGATACTATACCCAACATCTGATTTTCAGGTAAAATTACCTCTGGGAAAAAATATACTTCAAGATTTTATGATTTTAATAGACTATAAACAATCCCTGAACATGTAATTTCACCATGTATTCTGCGCAAGCATCATGACAATTAAATCATGGTTATGGGAGGGATAATTCCAATCATTCAGGCATAAATTTCATGGTCCAAAGGTCCCCACATGGTTATATTGCATCCGAAAATATGTGAGGAATCCAAACTGGTAGGGATTTTCAAGAGGATAGAAATTTATCAAAAGAACACTAAAAATTATCATCCCACTCAAACAACACCCCATTCCTTGAAAAAGAAGTCATGGGAGAATATATTTTAGATAATTCCCTACTAAACAACAATAATACCAATTCAAATCTAAAAATCATCAAATATCAAAAAAATATTGGGATTTCCAACATATATAACTTCTTAAACATTATCAATATTCACTAAAACTCCTCTATAGTCTATCACATGTCCCTAAAACCATACTTCCCAAATCCAAAACTAGAATTTGGATATCTTTTGAAATAGACGGTAGTCCCCAAGGACTCCTAAAATAACCATCAGATGGTTATAATGGTCCTCCTTTAACTTGAAATACACCACGATGTAATGAAAATTTACAACTACTAATGAATGTAAAAAGTGATGGAAGATCATGTTCATCAAGGAAAAAAAATACCACTTGATCATTGGAAAGATAAAATTTTATTACCAAATAATAAAAATGAATATTATTTATTTGAAATAGTATCTGAGACAACCTCCTCTGAGACCCTCATCTGGTGGTACCGAGATCATAAGTTGATCTTTGGAATCCAATGATCCACTACTGAAAATTTTACCTATCCCAATAGTTTTAGGAACCATTGGCATGTTGGGCATTGCAATAGCTCTATACTAACTGTTTTGAGAGAACCTTTGGTATAATTAGTATAATATTAATCTATACAAATAGTTTAAGTAAAACCTTGGTATATATGTGTACCAACAGATCATGAATCATTGGTATACAGAATATCCAACATATAATATATTCCAATGGTTTCAATGAAATTGATGGAAAATATTTATACCAATGGTATTTGAGACATTGGGGTAATTATGTAGTTTATATTCTATCCCAAAAATTTAAATGAAACAACTGGCATATTTGTTTTCCAACATATTAAATACCAATGGTTTTGGGAACAATTGGTATATCCTCTATTTCCCAGCAATTGTCAAAGCTGGACAACCCACTTATGGAAGATGACATAGGCCGATAAACTTTTAAACCTACACCGCTAACAGTCTTCCAAAGCACATTGTAAACCTGTAAACTGGTAAATTGTTACCTATAATAGTCTTCCAAATAAAAATATAAACCAATAAAATTTCACCACTAATAGTCATCAAAATCACCTGTAACTGTAAACATATAAACCAACAGCTCAAACATTCTTCAAAAGAACCTATAAACATGCACCATCGTTCACCTCATATGGAAACACCATCGACATGGGAAATTTAATTCCAAGGAGTCTTATAAACTAGAATGTGGTGTCCGAACACCATGTTTTCTAAAGAAACTCAAAGCCTGCTTTATTCATCCTTCCAAATTCCTCTTGTTGTGGAGAATATGGAAAAATTACCACTCTATATCAAGCATAAAGATTTGGATACCATATTTCTTCTTCCTATGCTATCTATTTTTTAGTATAGGGGAAAATCATCTTTTTTTCAATATGTGTTTCTATAATTAACCAATAATTGGGTTTGCGTATGAAGATGAATTCATTGTCGTTTGAATCTGACTCCGAGTGCCTATTGGAATCAGATTTAGTTTGTTGTAAACCAAATTTGGAATGACAATTAAGTGATAAAAGGGTTATTTTATAAACATTACGGTCTTTATTAAATTAGCAGGGGTCACTAAAAAAACATGCACCATAGATTCTGAATAGAGGATCATTGATCTTCAATGCTTGCTACCTCCTTCCATTAAACCAGATGAGACCAACACCTCATGTGTTTGTGTTTAGTCTTTATATTCACTTGAAATGAAACAACTCTTCTGTAGAAGATAATTTCAATACTATAATTATTTCTTCAATTTACTCCGTCTTTAAAAAAAATAAAACAATAGTAAAATTTTTTCTTCAAAGGCTACCAAGACCTATTCACTAGAATATTTTTCCCATATTCAACCTCTTTTTCTATATCTTCTTTCCTCTATAAAACAAATATATCAATATATCCTAGGTCATTCCTTACCATATTAATTATTGAAGAAATAGATGTTGCAATGTTGTGTGGGTGTCTCCCTTTATCTCAACGGACTCATGAAATATATATATATATATATATGCTAGATGTTTTCATGCACAAATATGAATGGTGTGGATCATACCATGATTCTACAATCTTATCTTTCTTCTCGAAGTGTTCATGTGAAAGAACATGTTTTTGAATTCACATAAATATAAAAAAATACTCCAAGATATTTAGACACGTTCATTATAGTTTTCCATTAACTTCTTCATGTTTTGAATCATCATCCATTGAAATATATTAACTATCCTTCCCAATAGTCTAAAGATATCTCCATTTAAATATACCATGTAACATATACAAATATCCTATGATAATTCCTCCATATTAATTCTCTACATCGTCTATAACATTGAAAATATTTTAAACATCCAAATGAATATTCATGGCCTATAAAAACCATTCAAACATTCCATTTTATGATCATGAACCTTAAGACATTGAATCTAATTTATGAATTTTTTTTCAATGAAAATGATGTTGAACTTCACAAAAAGGCATGAAAAAACACTTCTTTAGGCATTAATCCCTTCAAAATGTCGGACACCATGGCTAGTTTTCCATTTTTCTCCACTACAAAATCCTGATACACCAAAACACCCATCTCTCTAAAATGACTCTAGGAAATGACATTGGGATATCTCCAGCATCTTTCTATAATTCTCTATACATAGTCCAACCATGGTGAGAATAATGATATTAGTGAGTGTCCCCACTATAATTATTCTCATTATAACATGATAGAACTATTTCAATATGAATATTCAAAGGAGGAGGCACTAAATCATATGAATTGGTTGTGGTATTATGAAGCTTATGGTAGAGAGAACCATAAGCTTGACTTTTGTTAAACAATGAAAACATTAGTGTTTTTAGTTATATGGGATTCGGTAAGAAACAAGTAGGTGTTTGAATTATGAAGTCATGCATTGGATATGGTTTTTAGGTTAGAGAACCTTACATTATTGTTTATTCCTCGGATGTGATTTGATATTATGGGAGTGGAATGAGGATGTTCAGTCATAAATTATTGACCGACATTGTTCATGATGTATGGATGTGTTGGCCACGGATACTTGATGGGGATGATAAGAATTATATTGGGGATATTTTGAAACCAGGAGTTCATATAAGCATTCATAATTTGAGGAAAAGATTAAATTTTCAACTACTGTAGGGTGTTTTCAATAGTTTTTTTAGTTCTATTTTTGAGGGTCGGAACCAATTGAAAAGGATTTTTGGACAACATAATATTCCTCAAGATGTATCTCAAGAGATCATGGTAACATCAATGAGGGACATAGGCAGTTGTTGAAAAATAGCAACATACCACTGGATGACTAGTCGTCTTTTATAGGGTAAAATTTATAGCATTTCCCCCTCCTGTTTTTGAAGAGGGAGGTCCCATTTTACTCATACATTTTTGCAAACCATCTGTATCCATCCCTCTCTCCCCCATGAAGACCCTCTGAACTAGGGTTGGTTTTGTGTCTTTTCTTTAGAAAAGAGAGGTTTGTTTCTCCCTCTGATCCACACTTGTGTCATTAGTATTACAACTTAAATGTATTTTGGATGTTATATTTATATCTGGTAATCAATTTTTTATTTTATTGTATTATGAAACTACTATAAAAACCATACACAATAAAACATAGTAATCATACCTCTATCTCTCGCACTCACTAGGGCTCTAATTTGACAACTTGTTCCGGACCCAACACAGTTTTATTCCTTTTACGAATCTTTCCTCACATCCTGAGATTTTAACTTGTATACCTTAAAGATGTTCTAAAATCATCATTATTTTATGGTCATTCTCAACATAATTTTGATAATTTTTCCAATCCCTCTCTAGTTATTCATTTTTTATAGGCCCTCCTATGGATCCAACATAGTAATAACCTACATAGACTCTAATATAGGCATAACTAGGACGGAGTAAGGTTTTGAGATACACCCATGAGAAGGAAAAAGTGTTTGGGATTCAAGGAATCGCCAATTGGTAAAAAATTTCCAACAAATAATTAATTGAAAAAATAGAGAAAAATAAATTAAATTTCATCATGACCCATCCATATGTTGGACATCCATACTGAAGGAAATGATAATAAACAGAATCAACATGGTATATAGGGGGAAAATTAAACACACTAATCAATCTCTACACTCCCCAATCTCCCTCCCGTCTAAAGAAAACTTTGTAGCTGCCTTGAGTTCCCTTATGGGCCCCTTTGAAGAAAATAACTACCCTCCATCTGTAGAAATTAGTAAATGGACAAAATGGCCGATACAATGGAGAGAATAAAATAAAAACTAAACTAAAACATACTTGTCTCCAATGACTATAAAAGTCACAACCCAACATATAAGAACCATAATACCCCATGGGTCAAATCATGTTCCTACAAGAAAGGGGTAAAAAGATTCAAGTTTCAAAATCATACTATCAAATAGTACCTTACAATTAATTAACAATTACTCATCCTATTAATGGTATATAATTAGTTTGACTTGAGTTTCATCTTAGTTTGGTTTTTTTCGATACTACTTAGTTTGGGACATTTTAATTTGATTTAGTTTGTCATGTTTTTTTATATTATCTTGGACAGTTTAATTCATTTGTGATAGATAGCTATACCAACAGTTCACTCTTAACCGTTGGTATAAGGGTTGGGATATATAGATATCCCAAAACTGGCTCTACAAAATATATAGCCAAAACAAGACCTATAAAAAATACATACCTAAAAAATAAGAGGTTGTGACAAAATCATAGGCTAAGAATCATGTACGAGGAAATACAATGGCCCTACATAATAACATGCTTTATATTTTGGGCTGAGGAGTGTGTACCAGAAAATATCCAGGACAATGATAGTTCATGTAGAGATTTTATATACTAGAAAGCCTATTCCAAAAGGCGCATCATGGTCACTATAAGAGAAACTATAGATTTGAAGTAAAAAAACAAATGGGTTTGTTAAGGTCCCATAGATATTTCGTTATGGTCCTATGTGAGGAAAAATTGTAGGTAAGGCTATTAAAAATGGAGGGTTGGAGAGAATAGGGTTGAAAATTGTAGGTTTTTGTCAAAAAATACCAAAGATACCTCAAGATAAAGTTTATTTTTTAGATTTTTGAATAATAATATCAAATAAAGAATTATTTATATATCTATAATGAATTATAAATGTAAGTATCCAAATACAATTTATTGAAAATATAACAGAACTAGGAAAATATGGTATGAAAAAATATAAAGCAAGAGAATGATCAACCACAACCCAAAATTTAACAAAGTGGCATGGGTATATCTATATAATCAATTTATAGGGATCCTTTGATAATTCATGTACAAGATTCATAGAGTATAAAGAGATCAAAATATTTAAATACTTCTAATCTCATATTATAGATTATTTCAATAAGGAACCAATGTGTTGGTAATCCAATATAAAACCAATTACATCTTACCCTAGAAAACAATAGGTAGATCTCCCAGCTAGAACCTATAAATAATATACATCCATGGAAAAAATTTAAATCACCTCATTAGTGGATGATTTGGAGGATTCAATGAGATTTGGTTTATGCCAACAATTTCGCCCAAAATTCCAGTATTCATGTTCTAGGTGGGAAGACCTTATGATGTGTACATTGAAGGATGTCGTGGATATGGTTTATAGAATATTTAAGATCACTTGATGTTAAATATTTTAAAAGAAATTTTTACCTATAGTTGACATCCTAGAATGAATAGGGGGTACACTCCCAGAAGATTGTTTTATTGAGAAAAATAAGTTGTACATGACCAAACTACATGTACAATGGGTGGAAATTGACTTTGATTCATCTCAAATAACTCACTAACTAACCATTTGGAGTTATAGGTAGCATGTTATAGGGGTACAAATCATGTACATATGTTTACATTACATGATAATCTAAGGTACATTCCATGTTCCTCTCTTGGTTATAGACACCCTATATAAAATATTACACATTTTTTACTTCTTCAAAATTCATACACATGCCATATCTCTTTGTCCAAAGTAAGATCATGATGTGTATGAAGTCTATAATGTGTAAAATTTCCACATAGATTTTTATGGTTACCTTTTCGTATATATTACATATTTTATATGAAGTGATATGCATATTCTTATGCCATTTAGATTAGATACCAGACAACATATATAAAGCATGTCAATCGATGAATTATTTAGTAAATATAAACCTTTATTTGTATGTGAAGATATGTTATAATGTAGATATCAATCATAATCTTAAGTAAGGGTTGGTATTCTCATCTGAATACATAGGGAATAAGGATCCTCAATATGTGGATCAGATAGGTTCTATATTCTTCTTAGTTATATGATCCTTGGATCTTTTTTCAACAGGCTTGTTATTTGGACTAAGTTATAAAAAGCGAATGGGATCCTCCACTAATGTTAATATTCATCCAATCTAATAAATATATCAGATGATGCACGTAGAATATATTTAAGTATTGTTATTATCAAGTTTAAATCAGAGAATGATTCTTGTTTTTTCTTCAAGGAGACACATTCCTATTGGTGTGGGTCTGATTTATTAATTGAGTTGTTCTTTATTAACCTTTCATATTAATTATTACCCATAACAATCATTTCGACCATTGCTAAGAGATAAGGGTTTCCCTACTATATTCATCCACTATCAACACTTTTTTAACAAAAAATGCATCAGTTTGGGGTATAAATGATTAAAGGTTGTTCTAAAATATTATCTATATACTATATTATGAACTGATAGGGTAAAATATGGTTAATGAAGTATAGGGTGATCACTATGAGAGGAGGCCAACCATAGTTTGGTAATGACATCATTTAAATAAAAATTACAACCCATATCCCTCACAAAGTGCATAAACCTAAACCTAAAAAATCTTGGTACACTCATCTCATTATTTCCAAAAGAAAACCAACTTCAATATTTTTTTCATGATGGTTTTTAAACAATTTAAGCCATTTTGTTATATTTACTATTTCATCAACCTTGGCTTCCTTATAAAATTATTTTATATTAGTTAGTGTTTCTTAGAGTTTATAAATTTTAACTTTGGTTGCTTTGAGAGATTTAACGATACATTTCAAGAATGTAAAAAATTGTTTCATTGATTGGGAGTAGGGACATGAAGTATTTATGATTCTTAGTAATTTTCCATTTATATTTTGGGTTTAGTGTATAAATACACCCTTAAATTCTTGAGTGGCTTCATGGAATTGTTTTTAGGTTATGTGACGTTAGGCTAATGTGTAGTGGTTTTTATGTAATATTGGAATTACAAGTTGTAATTTTGGTTGATTAGTATCGATGAAACAATGATAAATGATGTATTATCTTAATAGGTAGACAAATAATCCCAAGAATCAACAATCTAAATAACATTAAGATGATCATACCCAATTTTAGTGATAATACTATTATAAAAGGAGCTATTAGAGAAATGCAAAAAAGGAAGCTCTTACCCACACATGCAAGGGAAAACAAAAATGCACCCACCAAACGAATTCAGCTACAAAAATAGAAATAAACAGGTCTTAAACCCATTTAAATGGGATTGGAAACATGGATCATACATTTAACATTATTGAAGTGTCATGCAAGAACACAAGGGTTGAACATGTCCACTAGAATTTATCTATTCCATTTAATAATTTTAAATTAAATAAAATCATTTATTTGATAAATTCATAATTAGAAACGACTTAACGATATGCCTGACAATCTACATGAATCATAAAAAAAAGTAAATTCAATAAGGCAAGTATGGAAGGACACCTACCTTTTACCAAGTCTTTTTTACTTTGATGACAAGGGCCAACATTAGCTGCTAATGACCGCCAATCTCATCCAGGCTCTCCTTTGATCAACCAGGCTCATCACATCACCAAGAAATTATAAGTGACACCACGAAATAGTTATTAAATAATTATAATTAATTAATTATACAAATTTAACCCCTTCATATTATATATTAACTCACCAGGACATTCTTCTATATCAAAACCATCAAAAAAAAGAACACATTCCACTCCCAATGCATCCATTAATCTAGGGTACACAAATACCAAATTAAAAATACCTAATCAATAGCTAATAAAATTGATTTCGGGAAAACCCTCTTGGAAGAGTATGAATCATTGAATTCCTGAATGGTTCGATGTGTAAAAATTGGAAGGCATGATCTTGGGTTCCCTTATTCCTAATCACAACAAAATATCTATCATAAAAGATTTATTTCATCATTATTTAGTGAAATAAATGAATAGAAACGAAACAAAAACTTTTGAAACCAGAAATTTTGTAAGGAAAATAATGCAGGAGTGAGGTGGAATACCTTGGTGCACGTATTGTAGATGAAACATGGAGAAAAGAGTTTATGGGGGGGGAGCGGTGTCAGATAGGGCTCAGTATGGAATGATGAGAGAGGCAAGAGGTTCCAAGTGGTAAGCAGCGCGTGGTGAGCCCGGAGTGGGGAGAGGGGAGCAGGGAGTGGGGAATAGGGAGCGGGGATTGAGGAGCGAGGAGGGGCGAGTGGCGAGCGACGAGCGGTGAGTGGCGAGTGTCAATGTGGAGTTGGGATGGGAGGAGTGGAGCACTAGGGGTATAAGAGTGGTGGCGAGGGGGAGTTAGAGAGGGAGTGGTAGAGAGGTGGGGAGGAGGGGAGGAGGGGAGAAGAGATGTAGGGATTGGAGAGAAGTGAGGCGCGAGATGAAGTTGGGATGGGAGGAGAGGAGGCCGATGAAGAGAGGGTGTGGAATGGAGGTCTATCCACATAGTTTTAATGAAACTGTTGATATATACTATCTATACCAATGGTTTGGGAAACCCATTCGTATTGAAGCATGGGGAAAACTTTTATTTCTATTAGTGATTTCCTATGAGCTGACCGAAGGGATCATCAATTCTATGAAATGAGTATTTATTCATTATGATAAACAAATTAAACTTATCAAATTCAATGAATAATTGGATGCTTTCATCTACCTTATTTGAAAATAGAACCAGAGAATCCAATTATGAGATTATTGGGAAAATAAATCCCAAACCATTGAGGTCCTCTAGCTATAATTTCATATCTTTCATCTCACATAGATCTATATGATAATATGTAACTGATATGGGGATCATACCTGGGAGCATATTTATGGTAAAATAATCCTCTCACTAGGGTGGAAACCATGAGAAATCCTATGATAGAAAATCAGTGTTCCTTTCCAAAATCATTCGATGAAAACTCTCTGAACACTTCTATGAAGTATAGAAAAATTTTCTAGATGAATAACATGAAACGAAACCCTAAAATGAAGCAACTATTACTTCTCTCCCAAATTGAAAATCCCATTCTCCATGAATGGCATGATTTCTCACCTAAGGAGTAAAATATTGGGCCATATAGTGATAATAAGTAATATGATCCACTAATAAATCAAACCAATATATATCAATGATAAGGTTAAAAATATACATGTACAAGACAATGAATTCCCAAACGACTTCCACATCCACCACAGGAATGTAAAATTCATGATATTTGAAACCATTCCCCTTCTTCTTTCTAAATGGGGAAATAAAATCCATAAAAATGGTGTCAAATATTCTTACATACCTAATGTATCAACATAATTGATCAACATAATTGATCAACATAAAATAATGGGATGCACTAATATAAAAACGAACATATTCCTTGAAAGAATAAATAAACATTGTACCTCACATGGTGTCCAATAAAGATTCTGAGTCCTCTGGTATCACATTGGATACAATAAGATGTCCTATCTAAAGACAAACCTAAATCTTACTTAATTGATGATAACCCCATTTATTCGGATAGAGATATCCTCTACCATTGGATGCGTTAGAATTCACCTGCAAACTCTTTGAAAATGTGGATCCTACATCGTTCCCCTAATAAAATTCTTAAAAAAGCGTTGATTTTTTTAAAATTTCCGCAATGGTGGCATGTACTCAATGTCTCTAGGAAGATAAAATGAGTATAACCAGTTTATCAACATTGAGAAAATATTATTTTATAAAACATTTTAGATTCTACTAGCATTGTACCCGATGATTTCTATGAACTCATTCAACTATAATGGAAAGACCATTCCCACTTCAACTTTTTTCTTGATTAAGAAATTTACCTACAACCTGATGAGGTCACAGCATTGGGAATAATCTTTCCATCCATTTCTTCTTATACCATGGATTCCTTGTCAAACAACTCAGAAGTTATTGTAAAGTAGAGAAGAATAATAATTTAACTAATCTAAATCTTCAAGACCATTTTAAAACATCACGACTTGAGTTAATCATTCACAAGGATTTCCAGAGAACCATAAAACAACTCAGCAATGTGCATAGTGTACACTAACACCAAATGGTAACCTTTATCAAACATTAAAACTCACATTCCTTCACTACCCTCAGAGTAATTTGGTAGAACTACAAATTAATAGTTTCATTAAAAGTATTCTAGGTGAGATCCATACACTACCTCACTAGTACCAATGATTTCCCCCACATTCTACTTGGTCCATCTAAAATATAGTTTTCAAATCCAACTTTTGAGGCCTCATGGGTTTTTAGAAACTCAACGATCTTCTCAATCTGATCGAGCCACTCATTAGGTTCATTTTCACCTTTTCATATTGAATCACTGGTAGGTTTTTTTCTATTAAACTACAATTCAAGATCCAACATCGTTGTTTTCCTATAACCACACACATGGCCTAAGGATTAGATCATTCAGATCATTGGATCTACTAAATATATATCTACTGTTGGATTATGTTGAAGGGAATGCTCTACATAACCCTCTATAATACTAGACAAGTCCGTTATTTGAATAATAGTATACAAAAAAACAAAATGTCAATAAAACCACAACTAAATCTCAAATATCACTAACTAAACAAAAAAACAATACCTTAAAATAGTTCAAAAAAATAGACATTAGCGTTGATAAAAAATTTAAAGGAAAAAGGGTGAAAACATCAAAATTATAAACTTTCCTACATTATGCACAGTTTGAACACAAAATTATCAAAATTATGTTCCAAACATGAATGTTCCATTGGAAGGTGACAGATAAGGCCACACATGCTATAGGCGGTTCCCCATTTCACCCTAATACTCAAAAATAAATAACGTGATCACCCTATGAATTTTAATAAATAATAAAATTCATCAATGTATCAGTAAAACTACCCATAACTAGGGTTAATAATAAAATAAACTCCCATATAACCCATGTAGAGCTAAGTTTTGACACAAATAAGGGATAGTAAGGAAATCCTCTATTGTTAACTCTCGAGATCTAAAGCTCATAGGAATAGTAAAACATTGATCCCTAATAAAACTATCTCTAAAATAATTCCTTCAAAAACCAAACTTGGTATACTTGATCCATTACTAAATATGGAATGCCTCATCACTCAAAGATAGTTCTTGGTCACCACATGCTGGTGATAATCAATGGACATAAATAATTATATCTTAGGAACATTTATTCCCATGATAAACTAGCATTATCCATCCATGAAATTGGATGGACACACCCGCATCATCAAATACAATTAGTATAAACATACAACAAGCATAATGCCTTGTTGAATAAATTAGATACCATAAGAAATATTACATATATAAAACGTCATACATGACATATACAAGGTATCAAAAGTAAATAGATAAAATTCAAAAAAAATTGGAAAGAGACCAAACATGGCTAATACTTACATTCCAAGGGTACAAAACACTAAAAAATCCCAATGGGCAATCCCTATGAGACCATGTATCCTTCATCAAAACAAATATGGTGGTAATCAAGAAGAATTAAAAGTATGCATAATTCCCTTATGATTACCTATGTCCTTCAAAACAACATCTATATGCACCAAAAGTTATATGTAGGGTGTGAGGAATGAATCCTATTATGATACCACAATGTATCTATTCAATGATTTTAAACCATGAGAACCATTAAATGAGTTTGAAAAATCATTTTCCAATACCTTTTGACTTAGAATACATTCCACTTGAAACAATGAACTTAAAATCCCATTTTCGTTCATCAAATAGAACATTTTTTCCAAAAACTTTATTAATATGCCTCAAATAATGAAATAAAAGCCACATGGATGGAATATTATTAATCTACACCATCCTGGAGTAAAAAGGCATAATAATAAACATCATCATCATATTACCAAATAACTGAAAATTATAATAACAAAAGATAAAATATCAAACTACGAACTAATGTCATCACCGCCATCATCATCATATGAAAATAATTATTTGAAGAAAAAAATACAAGAGAGAAAGAGGATTCAGCCCTCGGCACCCTTGGTGCCCAGAGACTGAGCTAAGGTGGTGTGAAATGATGATGCCCAAGGGAATCCCCCCTAATAAGATTCACCCTACAAGGCTTCAAGCTAACTATAATATGCAAGAAAATATTCTAAGAACCAGGGACATCCAACGAGGCCATGTGATCAGGTACTTTGTTCCCCTCCTCCCATGTGTGCAACACTTTAGTGGTGATGTTGAGAATTATATGAACCATTCTAATGATTTAGTTTATAAACCAGGGGAAGACATTAATGTCATGCATGGTTTTGGTCACTAACAACATATCATTTTCAAATTAAAAGATGTCCAAACTCATTTGGCTGCATAAGGTGAGTCTGGGGAGAAACTCCATGGCCTATGCCTCGAGAGAGGTCCCCTGACCGAGTCTGATAGAAAAATCCATGTAGATAGACCCATTTGCATCCCACACCACACCTCCCCCACTCATGACATCCAGGGCACATGATCTGTCCATATTGAGTTTCATCCCTTCAAGGGAGGTCACCAACAGACCTAGTTAAGCCTATCTCTATTACTGGTCTGATGATAATTGTGGGGACCAACATGAAATCAGACCAGAGAAGAAGCATCATCCCTGGTGAGGATAATCCATGTTAAGTCGATAATAATATTTGTTGTTCTAGAAGTAATAGCACAAATCGATGTGGACCACCTTCGTACAGAATTGTGTTCCTTGCCTTCCAGATTCACCAGCAAACTGCTTGCTAAATCACAATGCGAGACTATTTTTGATAGCCACCTTCACCCAAAACATGGTACCACCATTTAATGTAAGAGCAACTCTCCATTGAAGGAATAGATGTAACTGTGAATGGACTAAATAATTTCAACACCTCATGCACCCATTCTCTTTTAAATAACTAATGATATGTGCTTTCCTTGAGATGGACCAAACAACAAACACACTTGGAATCATGATTGTTCCCACAACGTTTGATATTTTCTTATGTTCGAACTACCCCTTTCATGATCCAATAGTTATGAAAATTGAAATTCTTTGGAATACTCTTTTCCCATAGTACCTTATCCCAGACATTAGAATGGATCTTTATGTTGTTGATGTGTCGAAAATCCCTTGAGGAGAAAAATTCGAGGGAGATGGGGTAAAAAGACATTTATTGAGGGTAGAGTTCATCTCAATGAGTTTGAAGAGGTCCATATACTCTTTGTTCATCACTTCATTGATAATGGGAGGGAATAAAACTTCTTCCCTGAAGGTGATGTGGGTTGTTGGGCATCTAGGAAAACCAAGAACATCACCACACCAATTTTGATTCCAGAAGGAGAACTCTGAGATTCAAACTATCCCGTGGGAGTGCGGGAAGAGGATGTTGACTAGGGTACTGACGATACACCATAAAGGTGATGTATATCTCATAAATGATTTATTTTGGCCTATATAATTGTTCATCCAAATCCACCAAAAGTTACGGTGCTCCAGAACACTCCACGCGAGGCGAGCGTGCATACATGAAAGGTTATCCTCAAGATTGCATACATTCACACCTTCTTCACTAACTGGTCGTGCCATTTGGTCCCAAGAGACCCAGTGTTTTTTCCCTCGGAATGTGGGTCCCATATGAATCATTCTAGGATCTGGTTGATGTTTTTGATAATGCCTTTCTGGACACTAAGCGCCAAGAGGGTGTGTACTAAGGACATTGAAATCCAGCATGATCCAGTTAGCAAAAAACTTATATTTATTCATCTAGTTCAGAAATCGGCCATTAATCCTGCTGAGAAGGGAGTCAAATTCAATTATATGAAGCCTTATAAATGAGATGGGTGCACCCATGTAATCCATGGGAAACGACCCAATCAACATACCCAAAATAGTGCTCACAGTTGAGACTCGCAAGGAGTTGCACCCACTAGAGAGATAGAAGATGCTCTTGTTGTAGTTAATAATCTACCCACACCAGTGACTGTACTCCTCTAACACTTTATTCAGGCCACATAAGGTACAACTATAGTCATTCAACAACAATATGATATCATCCGCAAACATGAGGTGGGACACACCTGGAGCTTTCCTCCTCCTTATAAAAGGAAAGATTTCACCGTTGATCAAGCTCCACGGAATGAGGCGACTCAAAACATCCTGGACAAAGATAATGAGGCATGGAGATATTGGGTACCTCTTCCTTAGGCCGCAAGTGGATTTAATGAAGCCATAGGCTTTCCCCATGAGAGTAACTGATATCCATGCCTAGCTGAAACACCTAAAAATAATATCGATGTTTTGAGAGTTATGACCCATACCCGCAAGAACGCGGCTGATGAAGCTCCAATCAACCCAATAAAAATCCCTATTCATATCAATCATGAAGGCCACATTAGAACCATGGGTTTTAACATTAATTTACATGAACATTTCCTGGTCCAAAGAAACAACCTCTTGAATTGACTGAACCTTTACAAATCCATGTTGTTCCAACACGACCCACAACAAGAGATGAGTAGTCAGCCTTGAATTAATGATGCATGCCAGATTTTTATATGGGACATTGGACATACTCACTAGACAAAAATTCAGAATAGAATTGGGGATCTTCATTTTTTGGAGAAGCACAAACATTGTGGCACATGAAACATGAGGAAAGCCTCCACCCCGAAAGAAATCTTGGATGAAAAAATCAACTTTTCCTTCACTATGTCCCATGAAGACCTATAAAACACTCCTAGAAAGCCGTAAGGGCTTGCAGCACTATAGGGGTTCAAGTGAAACATAGCAGCATGAATCTCCTTTTTATTTGGCATAGAACCCCGAAGTTTATTATCCTGCTCAGAGGTGAGTGTGGGAATCAATGCAATGATCTTTGTGTTCTTTGAGGGGTACCCATTGGGAATGAGAGCTTTGGGACCAACGAGAAGCTCAGTGATGTAGAATTTATCCATGCCTCCCACCACATCCCTATCCTCTATGATATATCCATCATCCAGTTGAATATTTGGTTCAACCAATGGCTTCTTCTCTTTTATGCATGCACAAAATAATTTATTGTTATTGTCTCCCTCTTTGAGCCATTTTATCCTCACTCCCTCCCTAGTCAGGCACTCTTGCTTCGGAAGAAAATCTGTCAGGAGATCCTTTTTCTCAAAGAGATCATTAAAAACCTGGTCCCCCAATCCATCCTCTAGAATATGATCAAGATGCTCGATGTATTTCTTGGTGGATTGAAAGACCCCATCCAATGGTGGAAAATCTCTAGACCACGATTAGAGTTTCCTCTTCAGCCGGAATAGCATATTTTAAAGAGTAGAACACTTAATGTCCTAGGAGTGCCAACCCGAGGAGTTTCTGACCTGGTCCTGAAAACCTAGAAAACTATCCCAAAGATGGCTATATCTGAATTGATCTAGGCCCTATTTTGCTGAAGATAGAAAGATCAAGAGGGTGAGTGGTCGGAGAACCCTCGAACCAGATGGTTAACATTTGAGCTGGAATAGTAGGATAAGGCATGCATTTTGGCAAGACAATGATCCAAGAAGACCCATATTCAATGATTCTCCAATTGATTATTACACCAAGTAAAACAGTCACCCACAAAACCAATGTACGAGATCCCCATAGCCACTATGAACTGATCAAAAACAATCCTGGAATTCCTAGGGAAAGAGCCTCTCTTCTTCCTCTCTTCCAGATCCACAAACACATTGAAATCACCCCCAAAAATCCACGGAACTGGGCCTGTATCAAACGCAATGATTTCCTTCTAGAGAGACTCTCTTTGATGTGTGTCACATCCCCCATAGAAAAATGACACGAAGAAGTAATGTTGGCCTTGATTCACCTAAATTTTAATGAAGTGATCGCCCACATGTACCATAACCACATTGTTATGCTTGTCCAAAAAAAAATCCAAATATGATGTTTGAATGGGTCAGCGTGCATGTATCCATGCATTTTGAGTTTTTTAAAACAGTCCCCAATCCTATCGGGGTGTTCTATTTGTTAAATAATGGCCACCATTGTAGCCTTGCGATTGGAGATTTTTGAAGCGAGAAAGTCTGACTTAATCCGAGAGCTAATTCCCTGAGCATGCTAAATGATTAAATTAATAATTGATGGATGAATGTTCTGGGATTGGATCCATCACTCATATACTTCTTGTAGTGGGTGGACAACATCACCACCTGGGACCTGGATCTGGAATGAGATCTTGTACATATCCCAGTTTCCTTAGAGAATACAAATACTAGGGTAGTGGATCTGACCTGGAAACCAAAGCTCTGCATGCCTTAGGCATGATGTGAGATAGAACGACCTCCTTCCTTCGGTGAGATCCTGCTATAGACAATAAGAGAGCCAAGGTAGAAGGCTTGGAGAGATCACTTAGTGGAAAAGATGAAGGCTGTGGAACCTCCTCTATAGTCAACTGCTTATAATCCTAAAAGGTACAAGAATGATCCATGATAGGCGGATGCAAGGTTATAGGACCTGCAGAGGCATGTCCATGACTCATTAGCCACCGCCCTTTAAAAAGGGTTTCATGAAATGGAGGAAATAAGAAAGAGGAGGGATCTCCTGTAGGGGAAGGAGTGGGCTTGGAACAAAGGGAGCAAGTGCCCGACAAGAAGAAAGAATGTATTCATGATAGATAGGACTGATATCTGAATTAAACCATGGTGGAAACATAGAATCCTAACCAGGGAGAAAAGGGGGAGGGTGAGCACTAGGGGTCTGAACCACCCCCAGGATCTCTTCAATCAGAGCAGGAAAAGGACGCACCACCCTACCCACCCAATCCACATCTGTTGTGAGAGGATGGTGATGATCATTCTTTCTCCTTTGGAGGAAAACATGTAAATAATGACACTATCAAATTCATTGGGAATAGAATATGGGATAGAAAATGTTGGAGATATCCCGAAACCAGCATAGGTAACCCTCGATTTGAAGGTCTATATAACCCAGTAATGTATTGTAGAGGTCCAGTTCCACATAGATACGAGCCTCCAATGTAGAAGAGAAACATCTGGTACCCTCTTCAGAACATAGAAATCCCCAAATTGAGCCCCCGGTCTCTTTGAGGAGTCCTTCATTCTAGATGGGTATTGTAGACTTAGAATATTGAGCCACACTACTTCCACCAGACTCTCGTTACCTTTATGAACATCTACAGACCATCTGGAGAGGTTGAAGCTCTATTTCCCCAAAGGCTGAGGATATTTACACCACACATGAATGGAGTCAACCTTTGAGGCCAGGACGAGCAAGAATAAGTTTCTGTGAGTCACTGAGATCTACACCAGGTGACAAAGGACCAAGGATCTTACACAGTGCTGGAAGACATTAAGTGGTGGCATAGCCTCCCCAAACTGGGAAACTAGGGTCCATTTAAAATAGGCCTTTGCATCCTTGAAGGCAGACACCAGTATTTCCAGGTGAAAAAAACATCCCTCCCATGATGACTAACACACTGGCATTGGAAACATTGGGATACAAGAACAATTGGACGGACCACCGAGAGCATCTCAGAAGGAGACGCCAGTGCTAGGGCCCGATCACAATGGTGAGAGGGTGGAAGGGACAGTGCTAGAGGAGGCGCATCCTGAGGGTCCTAGAACCAGTAGTGGTCGGGGAACAACCAATGAGGATGGATCAAGAGAAGAGTAGAGGATAAACACCACCGAAGCTAACAGGAGTGGCGGAGGCCAGGTGGAAGAAGCTATAACTGGTGGAAAATTTTGAAAAGATGGTAGCATGTGAGGCGTTTTCTCCATGATATTTGGAATTAAGTTTTCCCTTATAAATAAACATGGATTTAGTAATATGAACTAATGACTCTAACCATAGGGGTAAAATATTAGTGCATATCAATATTAAATCTTCTAATGAGATAAAAAAAGTGGAAGCTTTCTTAGTCTTCATCAAAAAGTATCTTAGGGTCTCATTGAAAACACAAACTCACACCATTGTTATTCCATGTGATACTCAATTCTAATCATATCCAAGTCACAAGTTCCATGCATCATATTATATTTTATAAGCCATTTTTTTAAGTAAAAAGTTTCATTTTAATAAAAACCATTATTGAGAAAAATAAACTTCTAAAACTATTTAAAAATACATTTAAAAACATAAAACACTTTTTCATCCATTTTATTAAACACATGGAATTCTCATAAGATACCTCCTTCTGGAAAACCAAAATTAGTCATTAAATTTCCAACAAAAAACCATGGATCACATCAAAAATGGAATAATCCACAATAAAAAATCATTTTAATGGAAATTTAACACAAGTAAAGCTATTTAAATTAATAATTCAATATTATTGCATGAAACATTCTCTTTAATAGATACACCTACCCCAGAAATGGTTTCACACTCATTGCCCTTGATGAAAACCACCTGATTTAACTGGTGAAGGCCTCACAAACTAAAACCAAAATATATCAAACCAAGTCCCCCATTAAAGACCTTATACATATCCAAACCTTCCACTATGATTCTAGACATCCATATAAGATGAATAACAGTGGTGATATGGGGGAAAGGATGAGTAAAACATGAATATTGGGACATACCAAAAGTCAAACAGCTTATATCCAAGGTGTATCCACCGAAATGGAGATGGGAGAATATTAAACTTCAAGGGAGTGGATGTGCACATGTGGGAGGGTAAAAAAAGACCCAAATTTATAAATTTTTTCAAAGTAAGTTTTGTCAAAAGTAAAAATTTTAATGAGCTAGACAACTCGCATAGTTTAGACACATAATTAGTCAATCCATGTGCAAACCATGTGGGTGCTCTTCCCTCCCAAAATCAAGTCACATAGTTACTGCATATCCTTCTAAGGCTTTAATTTGTTTTAAAATTTTTCAAAAGAAGATCATCCAAAATATATCCACCATTGGATAGTTATCAACATAGATAGATAAACCACTCACTAACCATTCTTCCTGGCCTGCTTCCCCCCAAAAAAGTCTATTTTTGAACCCCATCCCCATGGAAACAAAAGAATGAAATAAAAGATGAAAAAATATGAAAATTGATGTAATAGTGACCCAAAATGTGTCACAATACAATTAGTTGAGTTTTATTATAATAAATGTGATCATAATTCCATTGGAATAACCAATTTAAGGCTTTGTTTGGACAATCTTATAAATATTTATTATGATGGACCAGGTTCGGGGAGTTATATATCCTTAGAAAATATTTGATTCAAATCATAATCAAGACATATCTTATTATTTAGTATTCGATTATGGTTGTGAAATGATATTCAATATCTTATCATAATATGAGTAGGAGGACTCTAGAGTTTTTTATTCTAAAACTTCTGTTCTTAAGGGTTTCTCCTCACCATGGGAAGCCAATGTTTAGTTGTTATAGAAATATTTATCCACATTTTATCAATACCTATATGGAGTTTGGGTGTATCGGTAGGTGGTGGATTAATTGGTGTTTCCTCCATAACCATATTAGATTCATGATTACTTCCATATGTCATAGATTCGTTGATATCATCATGATTATTCCCATATCATCAATTGGGTAGAGTTTGAAGTGGAGAATTATGAGAAGTTAATGGATTATCCATTCAAGATCTAGGGTAAATTGTAAAACTTATTTCACAGAAGAGTTATTCATTTTGTTATAGTTTTTTAAATGAATGGTGGTTTGTAGGAAAGTACGTCGGAACATGAGTCACATATGCTTGATCATTATCCTCTTCTAATTTGTAAATATATTTTACTGTAACGTTTGTGGTATTCAATTTTGATTTATATTTTTGGATATGATTTTATATAGATTATTATTTTGAGGTAGATTATTATGGTGTGGATTTGGGTCTTGGTGATAACATCGTTCCATTTTAGAGGTATTTATTGTGGATATCTGAGATAATGGTTAACGATTTGACTATATTTTTAATTTTGATTTGTGTGGATTATATTATTTTGATACGGGTTTACGTAATGGTATAGGTATTTATGTATCCTTACTTTCTATTGTTTATTTGTTGGAGGATTCAACAGGATATGATTAGAAGGAAGGTAGATATGAAACTAGGATAACAGTTGTGAAGAAGTTCATGGTAGTGTGGCCTTAGGCACTACACAATGGGTAGTTTGGTAGAAGAGGGTAGTTATACTACCTGGTGTGTTTTAGAATGTCTATGGGGGTTAAACCATAGATCTTTCAGTCAAAATTTATTATTTTTCATTTAAGGTGTGGTTCAATGTGGAGCTATGAGTTGCACCATGTTTTTGGTCCTGGATTGATCATCATGAAGGGAAGGCATGGGATTATGAAATGGTTATCACTACTTTGGCATGGATCCTAGAGTGATGAGTTCCTTGGATCCTAATTTTTGGATGTTGACACATCGTGTTTCTTGTGTTGTGCCTTTGTTGGGATCAAGGGGTGTCTTGCGATTTTAGGGTATGGGTTGTTGTGGCATGGATATACCTCTTATGTAACATTACATTCATCAATTATATTAGATTAATAGGTTGAATGAGTTTATGAGGGGAAATATATAGGATATATGAAGTGTGATTTTTAGAGATTCATTATATTGAGCCCCATTAGAGTATACCACTACCCATATCATTTTGTTTTTGTGTCTTCTATCCTAGGTATAATGTCAGAAACAACTCTAGACCTAATTCCATTTACCTTGTTTCTGCCAACCATGGGAAACCTTAGGTTCTTTTTGGGGATAAATTTCATATCCATTTTGTTGTTCATTGATCCTCGGCTTCAAGAGATCCCTTGGTCGGGATATGATATAATATTTCCTCCTCATATACTTCTCTTACATCATTCTATTATCTTGGGTGTTCTGGGTGGAATTATGGTTCGGTTTGGGGGATTTTATATTTTGTATTTTAATAGGTTTTTTATCATGATTTATATTGATCAAGGGTTCCTTGTGCATGTTTTCTCTTTTGAGAATATCTTCTTTGTTCAAGAAAAGTATCTTGTGAAGAACTTATTGTGGTAGGGAATTTTAGATCTATATGATAATTCATGAATTATATAAGATGAATTATACTTCCTTAATTGGGTGTCTACTAAGGATTGATTTAAATAAGATAATAAATCAAGATAAAAAGAAATTTATGGGAATGGGTGTTTTACATTTGTTTTATTGTTTCTATGATATTTCTCTTGTTATTGGTTCCTTATTACTGTACATATAGATTTTTTATGATAATATTTGTGAAATATTTATTTGATTTTACCAATAGAATCATATTTAATTAAATTTTTATAACGTAAAGATGGAAAATAAATAGGTTGTGTGGAATCTGATATTGAAGTGATGATTCTTTTGAGATGAAAAAAAAGTGTGGAGGTGTGGAAATGCAGGAATTAGGTATTGATTTTCATATTTCCTTGTAATAATGATGTTATTTTTGTGGATATATTGTGTTAATTTTGTGTGGTAATTTTTATGGTTTGTTTTGGGTGTGGGGTGTGTTGTAAATTGGAGCTATTGTTGGTTGGAATGGAATGGATTTTTTTCAAGTTAGTGGATACTGACATATTATCATGTCATAGATTGTATACTTGGTTCCCATGGTTGGTACGAGAGGTGTTTTAGACTAGTTTTTAGTGGTTTGTGGATGTTTGAGGGATATTCTTATTAATTATAATAGAATGTAATTTTTAATGATGAACATTATTGTGGTTGTAGGCTTAATTATATGTGTCATGGGATGTAAATAAATTTTAAAGGAATAAAATGAATGGGTAAAAGGTGGTATGATACATGGATAATGAAAGAAAATGATATTTAATTAAATATTAAATTTTTTGTTATAATAAATGAAATATTTATGATAAATGGAAAATCTAAAATAGATAAATGAAATGTTGAAAAGGGGAATTATAGCCATTTTCATGTGGTTGTTTAGGTTTGTGAGTGGATTTATTATTACATTATAGGGTCCTATGAGGGAAATGAATCACATTTGAATTTTTTATACCCTCAGTCCTTGTCTCCAACATAGGGCCTATATGATATGGGCCTCGAGTGTTGCTCTCATATTCCCTAGAGGCTTGAGGGGTGTTCTTGATGGGGTAGGTCTTGGAACGTTGCACGTTCTGTTTTGCATATATGTTTCAATTATAACCTCTATCTTATGGTATTATAAACGTTGAACGGAAGGATTTCAACTATGTTACCACCTATGATATCCTATGTTTTATGAAATGACCATATCACAACATATGATGTCACATGTCATAAAGATAACCAAAAAAACATCCTATCATTTTTATAATAATAAATACAATTTCATAATGATAATCAATTTCATTCAATTTTAAATCATGATTTAGAGAGTTAGGATGAATTATAAGGGTTTGATTCCACTAATGAGTTCCTATAGAATGATAAACACTTCTTCAATTCATCAGAAGCCATCATATACCTCATTCCAAATATCACCATGCAACATACAATAGAAATCAAATATAATTTAAATTGATGATTTTTATCTTGTACAAATTATGTATGTTTTCATTAATCATATGTGATTGTAGTTAATTAATATCCTTTAGGATTATCCAATTAGTAAATTACTCTATGGTGTATCAACATGCTTATCTAAATCACCCATCAATTTGGATAAGACCCTCCTTTATTCCATGATATTAACATATCTTGAGTAGAGAAGTAAGTGGATGTAGAGTGATATTAGAGAATATGGAAAAACCATATAATGGATCAGCCAGAAATACAGTGGATTTGGCTACTTTATATTATCCTTGAGGAAAATTCCCTAGATTATTTCATATTTACTCATATGTTATATAACATATAAATAAAAAAATTTGGTTAAAAATCATTTAAAATTTTGTTAAGTTACATTTATCAAATGAATACAATTTCAGTTCTCCTTCGACATATAGATATTAATGATTACCAATGTTTAAGATATCTAGTTGTCAATAATTATTGTTGTACTATCTTTGATAATCCTAAAATAAGATTCATGGATGTCATTGCATTATGATATTAACTATCATATGTCATGATATGGAAAAGGAAGTGGTTATATATTCTACTATATTTTATCCAATGATATACCTGAAAGGAATACAATATCAATTTTTTGACATGGATATCTTAAAATATGAAATTTTTACATCCTCTCTTATGATATAACCAAAATTCATAATATGAATATAGGAATTTTGGATTATCTCCATCATCCATACATTTTGTGTATTTCTTTTATAGTTAAATATGAATTTGTTTTACTATATAGTTTAAATATAATTAAAAAATTGATGGATGCCAATATTTTAAAAAAAAGTGTATTAATATGGGGTTAAATAATTCGTCATGTTTACACTAGAGAATTTATATTACATTTTTCAAAATAATTGATTACATTGCTTCTATTAAAGATGAATTTTTCCAAATGAGTTAGAATAACACTTGATATATTTCAGAATAGTTCCATGTTATAAATGTTAGACTAAACATGGATAAAAACTAATGGTACATTGAAATTAAGATAATAGTACTATTTATAGATATCTGATATGAGTACAATGATAAATGATGATAGATGCCACTTTTTGTAAATAGAAATAGAAGATGAAGATAAATTTTTAATTTATCTAAAGTTATTTTATATTCTAAAGAGATATGATAATATACCACTATATATAATGCCTATAAAATATATTATATGTCATGATGCATTGAATCTAGATAATTTGACATCTATAAATATATGTATCATCCCCAACATTATATAAATACATTATCCTTCAAATGATAATTTACCAGAAGATAATAAACTTTCAAATCGATCACAAGATTTTAAATTAAAATTATATTTAATGGGAATAACCTCTAAAAGAATACATGAAAGTCCACCTGATTATATATTTTTTTAAAAGAACCATGAATAACTTATAAAATACCTTATGTGTGGTGTGACTCGATATAACAACGATGAATAAAATCCTTTGAAATTAGTCTAATACGTTACCGTCATAATAAGGTTAATAAAGAAATATGAAAGTGAGGTAACTGAATGTTTATTTACATGGTATGCATATATATGAATTAAAAATGGAAAACATCATCACCCGGTGCACTCACCTTAGTGGATGAAAATTGATCATGAGTATCATGAATATGAAAATTATCTAAGAAACCATTATCATGTATTATCAATATAAGGACGAAATACTTTGGGAGTAAAAAGTAGTACCCACAGTATATGGCCAGTTATGATGGTAAATTATTAATTTCCATCATGGAAATTCATGAAGCATAAGTGCATTATATTGTTTTTTGCAAATTTTTGAACCAAAACAACATTGTAATGATATTGATTTTTTATTTAACTGCATTGATTGAGTATCTAAAATTGATATGGGATGTTGGTGTTGTGTTGTATGATGCTCATATAAATGAAGAGTTAATATTGAGAGAAATGTTGTTTATGATGATAAATGAATTTATTACATATAGAAATCTATCAGGATATGGAATTAAATTTATTTTAATGTATCTCATTTTTGAATAAGGTACACAATTTTTTAGCTTGAAACATTATTTAATGCAATTTTTTATAACTAATCATTAATTTTTACCCATTGATAATAAGTAAGGAATCAAGGTGAAATCATTATATGGGAATTCTAATGAAGGTAAAATACCTTCCCCATTAATTGGTTAGTGAATTTTAAAAAAAATAAATTTATATTTCACCATTTTTGTTATTTTTTAAAAAAACATTATAATTTTTTTTTTGAAAAAGTGATCAATATACATTGAATTATTTTATTATAGTTTTCTATATATCAAAAAATGTATAGATGTCATTCATATAGAAAAAATTAAATGTGATATTATAATTAGAACAATACTAAATACACCATACAAAAAAATTTGGAATCAATGTTATGATGAACATGATTGATATGGGGACAAGGTATGTGTTGGTGTAACTATGGGATAAAATATGGAATTTATATCCACTAGTGCTTAAAATTATTTCCAAACAAGATAAATTTTGGTATTATAGGTGTAATGTTTATAATAGGGTATTCATCAAATATTAATAATTTTGTGTTAATTATTAATTTATTTTTAATGGGATTAATATTATCATATTTCCATGTTTTTATCTATGATTTAATGCATGAGGATTTATATTACAATTTTTATACAAAATTTGACACACATTAACCACACATTGATTCTCTATTAATGATATATGCAATAAATGTTTTTCCTGATGACGTTTATAATAATTAGAAAATAAATTAATATCATATTATGTGAATTGGAGATTTCTTTACACCAATATTCCTTGATATAATGGTTTAGATGATGTTTCACTGGCATATAGGGATTCAATTATGTGTTTTGGTATATTATAAATAGATTTACCCAAATTAATAGTGTATTCATATTTTTAAAGAATTCATAAAAAATTAAACCCCCTAAAATATATATTATAGAGTTGTATATTTTTGAAGAATATATTGAATTCTTTTTTAAATTTCTATTTTATATAGATAACACAGATCTCCTAAAATATCATTAAAATAGGTACTCTGTGGGTTCAAAATATATATGAAGAGATTTTGAGACTCATAAATAAATTCATTGTAATTTGAGTCCATCAATGGTTAAAATTTTGATATCAAATACAAATAATAAACTATTTATAATATAGTTTCAATGCCATATTTTAAGGAAATGTTTATAAATCTAAATACAATTACTATACAATGTTTCTGGATAGATTTATGACTTAATATACATTTATTATATTATAATAATTAAATAGTTAATATTTATACATTCTATAAAAAATTAAAATAATAAAATAATAAAATGAAAAATAGGGGGTTACCCTTTTGTTGTAATGGTTGAATGTATCTGGTACAATTGATATAAATATAATCTATGTGAATATTCCATAATTTGTTAGCTTAAAAAAATATGGTTATTGGATATAATATATTCCAAGTGTTTATTTTTTTTAATGAGAATGGGTTGATCACATGAGTGTAGTTATGATTGATGAATTTATATTTGCAAAAGTGGATTTTAGTATGGAAGGGTATATGGATGATCTGTACATAATGTAATCACATTATATTACATTATTTTTTTTACTTCATATATTTTAAACATATATTATTTAGTTATTCTATTGGAGTCTAAAATAAATACATGATCAAATTAAAAAATCAATTCACGTTGACCCATTCATTGGGACACCGTAATAATTTTTTAGTGTTATCATTGTAGATAGTAACTTGAATGTCAAAAGGGTCCACATAGAGGGGATTTGATTATTTTATAGAGGGACTAAATCCCTTCACAATTTAAAAATAAAGATCAATAAATAAGAAAAATTTCTATGATAAGTTTTTTATGCAATTTACCTCTTGAAAATATTATGTATTCAACAGTATATATATATATATATATTAACTATTTAACAAGTTGTGTAGTTATAGGATTCTAAACCAATGGATGCTAGAAAAATCAATGAACTACATAGTGGTGATTTTGAATTTGAGAAAATGGTTGAAGGTTAAGAATATTATATCAGTGAGAAATAACCTAATTGTTGAAAAAGTATAGTAATAGAATATCAATATATATGTGATAATGATAGAAAAGGTTATAAGGATGAAAAAATAAGAGTAACATCATAAGAAATTTTTAATAAATGTTATTAAGGTGAGGATAAGTGGTCAAAAAATCAAGGATGGATGGAATTTACATGGTTTGTCTATTAACCTGGGAAAGACAATTTTTATTAGTTACATTGAATTCAATACTTGAATTCCTATTAAAAATGATATATATATATATATATATATATATATTACACGCTACTGTGAGTGCATTGAAGTAAATAATTTTTAATGAAATTTGGGAAACATTATAATATAATTTCACTATTTTTCTAAAAATACAAATAGTGAAATGTTTATTTACTATTTAATATTCATTATAGTGTAAATTTATATTATAAGGTTATTGGAAGAAATTCATATTAATGGTCATTATAAAGAGTCCTAAATAATTTAAATTTTTTCTATCAAACACCGTCTCAGGGATGTAGAGGGGAAATTGAAACACCACCCACCATCTTTATATGCACCTATCACAAACCATGAAAAGTAGGATGATTTTTTTTGGACATTGTGAAAAGTACATATTTAAGGTCAATTTTAATTTATTTTATTTTATTTTTTATTTAATAATCACTTTTATTCATAGTTATTAATTTATGAAACAATTAATTTGTGTAGAAAAATATAACATGCATCAAAACCACATTACTTGATCATAAAATAAATATGGGGTGCACTTCAATTGAAAAAATTATTTTTATGAAAAATTTATAGTAAAACATTTATTTGTTATGAATAATTAATAAAATTATGTTTTTTGACTATAATTATAATTATAAATCAAAATATTTAGTCCATCCCATCACTCATTGTGTGATATAAAATGCAGAATGTGGAAATAAATAGGGAGAAATAGTAAATAAAAATACATGGAAATATGAGAATCATGTGTAAGTATGGAATAATATAAATTTTCTATTCTTAAATACAATATTTTATAATAATATCTCTATAGACTACTATATTTATATCTAGGGTAGACATAATAATCCCCTTCTACTAACATTGAAGAAAAAGTACATTTAGTGCCTTCAATGCATCTAGAAAAGTAGAGAAACATTAGAGGTTTATGTTTTGGAGTGTAACCATGAGAATACTTATGTCAAGCACAAAAACAGGCATAAAATAGGAAATGAAATAGAATCATGGGGAGTGATATTTTTTAAAGGGAATTATTAGTTGGTTTTAGGAAATAATAAACATATTATTTGAATTTTTGAATGATAAAAATCAATATAGTAGTAACCATACTACAAATATCCAAATACACCATGTATTTTTTCATGAAATTCCCCTAAAAGGTTTTCTTAAAAAGGTGAATGAAATTATCATAATAGTTCATGCTATATGTGAATAAAATACTGATAATTTAATTTCATTAAAATACTTGAGGGTAAAATTGATTTTGATTTATATCAATTAGTATCTACATGGAACTTTTTGTGAGAGGTATAGTGTATGATATCAAATATGATTTATTAAACAATAAAAAACTTCAAAAATATGACATGAGTGTAGGGATTCATGAACCTCATAAGTAGAGTGGTTTTTTATCTATTCCCTTTAATGATATTAATATTAACACTATTAAACATTATATGGTACCTTTCAACACATTGAAGTTTAATGTTATAAAGAAATATGATGATAATGGGGTACTCCATTCCTACTTTTTTATAGTGGTTTTTTTAAATTAATGGAAAAAGTTTATAACTAATATATGTAATGATTGAAGGGGAAAAAGTATAGGACAAGATAATCTAAATTAACACACTAATATAGAAATGTAATTTTAGAATAATTTTTTTAAATCGATTAACAAGTGACCTCCTTTTAACTAATGTTGAAAATATGTTTTTTATTTTGGATATTTTAACTACAGTAAAAAATAAAACATCCTCATTTTTTATAATAATAACAGAGCCTGAAAGTCATCCTAAAATGAAATATTAGTGAAATATTTACATTTTTTATTTTATAATCGATGTGGAATATAAATTTTTACAAGGGATATGAAAATAATCAATTTAAAAAAACCCTACCTTATTGTAACATCCCAGGTATTTATAGAATAATTATTTTTCATAAATATAATATTTTTTAATTTAGTATTAATTTTATTTTATTGGTGACACTATGTAAAATATCTTACCTAACACGCAGAAATGGATTTCTCTGTAATCTTATGTTGCACACCACACCGTTTTATACCGAAAAATATTACAACATTAATATTATTATTTTTCATTGGAGGTTAACACCTAGCCGTTGTATTTGTGGGAACGAATATAATTAACTATATTTTCATTTTACATATTTATTAAAAGTTTTTACATTTATCCAATGACTTTTTGTAGCTCAAAATTAATACTAATCCAATTTTAAGCATAAAGTACTCTAATATTTATAAAAGGCTGTTTTATTGCCTTTTGATGGTGAACCCTATTAAATATAATTTTTGTAACTTTTATATGTTCTATTTGAAAAAATACACTTCTTCTTTAGAATAGGGACATAAAAATATACCTTGGTTGAAATTTTCATATTTTTCTAATAAAATTCATATTTTAATGAACATTGAAAAATACTGCCTTTTAATTAAAAAATAAATATTCATATAATTTACTTAAATAGATATATTTTATTATTAATAGATTTTAAAGTGTAATTGGATTATGTTTTTATAATTTAATCCAAATTCGGCCATTTAATGTAATTTTACATTGAAATTTGACATAATCACATGTCAATCATTTGATAGTGTTTACTTCATAAAAACCTGCATTCTGGTTTTGACAACAATAATTAAGTTTAAATTAATTTCAGAAAATTCTGTGTTTTGAATTTGAAAAAATTTATTCCATATTTTTAATCTGAAGGTCCTAATTGTGTAAATAGGTTCTTTTTATATTTGTACATTTATAATATTAAATTCAGTAATTATTTTTATTTACCATTGTTAAAGGGTAAATACAGTAAATAAAGGTAAAAAATAATATTAGAATAATATAATACTATCCTAAAATGTGTTCAAATCCTATTGAATGAGCAATTTCCGACCATGATCATCCTTGGGTCTATTTTAGGACCCCATGGATCCCCTTTGGGTGTGATAATGACCTTTTATAATATTTAATTTAAAGAAAAGGGAAATATAACATATACATGTATCTCTTAACTATTTTTTTTACTTTGGGTTATATACATGATATGTTAAAATATAAATATTAAATAAAATTATATGAATATTTAATTCATTGTGGTATTTTTTAATAATTTTTAGACATTAAAGAAAAAAATTTATTTATGACACAATGATTATGCAGTTATTACCTTATCAATAAAGTATTCAAATAAATGATATTATAAATATTACAATAAATGTAATTATAATATTTTGAGGTCATACAAGAATTTTATGGATGTCTATGACATGTAATAATTGAGTTAATGTATTTTTTTACAAGTAATAAAGTTGTTATGAATTTTTTAAAAAGTCAAGTATGAATAGTGCCAAAATAGACATAATTCATGACATAAAATAAAAAATAGTTTATTAAATGTTTTAAAATTTCTAAAATATAATATTTGGAAAAACGATAAAGATATGTCAAAATTTTTCATAAATGGAACTTTTTGGGGTCCTTGTATGTCTTTTTGTAATTAGACTAACCCACAAATTGTAAAAAATAAAATATCATGGTAAAACTAAAAAGGGTAAAATAACAGTTAATCCAAAACAATTCGTGTTAAAAAATATTCCAAACTTGTCTAACATTTATTGGATGATAATTATATGACACAAAATAATGTTAAATTTTAAATAAATTATTTTGGGACTATTAGAAGTGGAAAATTAATTTATAATAAAATAATATTTCTTGACTTTCCTAAAGTGCCTCTCCCCTCTCTTATAAAAGGCCACCACCTCTACCCACTAAATCACACTTCTCAAGCCCCATGTATCGTAAAAATTCTACTCAAATAATCTACCAACAAGCCTTCATTCCTCGTAGAAGCCTTACCTTGGGTATAAGGCAAATCAATAATGCCTTTTGTCTTAAATCAAATGAAGGTAACCAATTTAGAGGTAATTTCGTCTCTCAAGTTCCTTCCCTTTATTTTCCTTCTATACTCCCTAGGATATTATTATTATGTTATTGAATAAAAAACTATATACTCAATAAGAAAGTATTTTTTATTAAAATTATTCGAACTATACTTACACACACCTCTATCTAATTGATACGAACATACTGTTTCTCTGTAAGACGAACTTCTGTCACACAAAACTATTATTGTTCTATTTTCTCATACCACCTCTCATGGTGGTAATTATAATGGAATTTTAAATATATATGATATAAATTATATTTATATCATCTCTATTATTATTTAATTTTTATTTTCAACATACATTTATGGTTTCCCATATCTGTAAATATGATAATTTTATTTGAGAAGTGTGGACTATCGCCCCCTCAAAGTGATATAACTCATTCATTCTATACATGGAACATATAAAGGTTGGTTTTATTAAACCTATGAGACATATATGTAATAAATATTATAATTGTATTTTAATATACATTTATATCAATTGATTATTATTCATTTAATGTGAGAAAGAAATAAAAGTAATGTTAATGCATACGTACAACCTATCGTCCCCTATTGAACAATTCATTTAATTTTCATCTCAAAATATTTCACTAATTATAAATACATATATAATGGATATATATCATATTTAAATCATTAATAATATTCTGGATATGAATTAATTTTTACTACATGGACAATTTACATCAAAATCAGTTCATTTTCAATTCATGAACCATACATCGACAAAACAACCCATATTGTAAGAACCCGGGTTTTTTGAACGGGTAAAAATCCCGACCCTGTTTAAATTTTTGACTGGTTTCTGAGGAAACTGTAGAAAATGCAGAGTTTCTGGAAATTTCCATACTACACGTTGTGTACTTTAAGTACACGCCGTGTATGTGTAGGCGAGTGACCGGCCATGTGCTCGCCGAGGACATGCCGTGTAATGACCGTGTAGAATTTTCTTACTATATGACGTGTAGTTTTGAACACTCCATGTATACCCCCGACCGTGTGAGGCCATACATGGCGTGTAGGCCTGTTGGCCAAGTAGAACCGAGGACACGCCGTGTTCCCCTTGGACACGCTATGTAGTCAAGACGTATATAAGGGATACACATGGCATGTGAGTACGTTGGTGAGGAAAGGAAGAAGAACCAAGTACACGCCATGTACACCTAGGTACACGCCATGTACTCATGTCGGCAGGCTCAGAATGTAAGTCAATAGAATCTTTCCATCTTATGAACAGTTAAATGAACCATACATGACACGTAGTCCCAAAGTACACGCCGTGTACTTTCTTTTTTTGCTTAAAATGGGCAGTAGCCTCGTATTGAGGCAGAACCTCAATATTTTGGCCATGTTTAACGAACCAAGTCGGCCAGATCTTCATTTTCTCCCGGTTCTTTGTCCGAACTCCGATCCGATCAAGGTTGGATGCGTTGGAACCCCCTCGGTAAGGCCTCGATTCCTCTTTGGCCGTTTTGTCTGATTTTCATTATAGAACGATTTATAGCCCTTTGATAGGTTTTGAATCATTTGTAGATTTACCGCATTTTAGACCTAATTGGCAGGAGTTCCCGGAAGAGTAGCATCGTGCGAGTCTCAGGTAGGTGGTGCATACTTCATTTTGTGTTTTCACGGTTGTTTGGGTAACGCGGCCTTCAGCGCATTTTCAGGTATTTTGAGAAAGACCTGTTTTATCTGCTTTTTTCATACAGTATTGCTTATGGGACCACTGGGATGCTTTTGGGTATGCCCGGTTACCAGTTTACGTGAGCAGGGCCGGGTGAGGGGTCGTTGCTCATCAGGGCATTTTGGCCGGGGAACGCCAAAATGGTTTTATTAAATTATTAAGGTGTTAAACAGTTTAGTTTAATTTATTAAACCCTGTTATAATTGTTAGAGGCATTTAAAACCTCGGTGCTGGTATGGGACAACACCCTTCATAGCGTAATTCAACTGTTTTGTTTTTTTTTCCTGGTTATGTTTTCTGTTGACATATGTTATATATGCAATTGCTGAATTTCATATGCTCGACCATTTGGGTTGTGTTGGGCTTGACCCGGTTACGCTTGAGTGATGCTGATAACTGGTTGGGGATTTACTCGAGTTACTTTGGGTGGTTTTGACAACGGGATTAGGCATCATGGATGTCGGCTTGAGGCAGTACGACTGTCTGGTTGGGCATGACCTAGGTTACTAGGGTGGCGATGCCATCGGACTTGAGCGACATGGTTGCAGGGACACGAGGTGTCAGATGTTTTGGTGGCTTATGACTATTTTGGGTGATTACCGCTCACCGTGAATTTGAGTAGTGTGCACACAGAGATACTCTGTGATGAGTTAGTTTTCACCACTCGTGTGGGTATAGGCCCCCTTTGTTGCGGTTAAGTATTTTGGTTGGGGGGTGCTTGCCGTAGAAAGCCACGGGGAGGTGAGGAGCCTTCAGGGAATGGATGTGCCTTCAGGACGTCGGTACTTGAGGCATGGGGTGTCAGGAGGCACATGGTGCCATGTTACTATTTTGTGCATGCGTTTGGGACGTCGGTACTTGAGACACAAGGTGATAGGATGCACATGGTGCCGTGTTACTATTCTTGGGCGTGCCTTCGGGATGTCGGTACTTGAGGCACTAGGTGTCAGGAGGCACATGGTGTCGGGTTACTATTTTGGGCGTGCCTTTGGGACGTCGTTACTTGAGACACGAGGTGTCAGGTGGCACGTGGTGTCGGGTTACACGATAGAGATTCCGGCGTTGGCTGAAGCAAGTGACACTCCTTGGTGGTTGTTGAGCACCAGTGGAGTTTGTGTTTACTTTTTCACTATACTGTTTACTTCTTTCCTTGTAAATGAACGAATTCTTAAACACATATATTTGGTATGCACCGTTGGGTGGTATCCTACTGAGTTTTGTCTCACACCCTACACGGGCCCTTTGGGACGCGTGTAGACTTTATGGATTTACGTGCAGGAAAGAGGCCAGCTTCAAGAGCTGGGCTGCGTTAGTTATAGCATAGAGACTGTCTGGACCTTGAGGTCATGCCTAGCTGGGTTTACTTTGTTTTGTTTATTTTTCTATATTGGCATGCTTGTTGTAGATACTGTTGGATAGCCATTGGCTCCCTTTTTATATTCAGTTGTGTATTGCCTACTCTGGATGCATGTTTTACTGTTCAGTTGTAGTTACTTGTTCTTAGAATGTTGTGGTGTTTATTTCTGCTGCTGTTGTTTCATTTACTGCTTCCGTTATTTACCTATATTGATTTTGCTTCCGCTCTGCGGGTATGGTTCGAGTCTGCTGAGTCTTCCTTTCCGCTGCTTCCTTACTGTTATACTTGGACCAGTACCCTTAATAAGATCCTCCAAGAGGGTATAGCCTCCCCACTATACCTAACAGACCCTCACTGCTAGTCGGAAGCCTTTGGCGTTCGGGGAGGTGTGCCTAAGGTAGTAACACCCGACCTGTTCAGCACTTTTCGGGTGACTGGCCAGGTCTGGAATGTTAAAATGTGGTATCAGAGGAGTTATTTACAAGGATTTAGTAGCAGTGTTTTATGGCTACTACTAAGATTGAGACTTCCCTTTTCATTTCTGCAGGTTTTACTATTTCGGATATGGTAGACTGGAGATAGGTTGTTGTTACTGGAACTCGGTTTCTAACTTGTTCTTGGGTGCCTGTAGCCCCAAGTACGAGGGATGGACCTAGTTTCCATGGGTGGGAATTACTCTTTTCTATTGCTCAGATTACAGTATATATTATTTCCACCTCGGTGGCTCACTTGGTGTGTGAAGTTTTTTATTGTGATATGTGACCCTTGACCCGGTGTGGTAAGGGAGAATTGGACCTTGGCCTGGTATGGCAAGGCTTGTTGCTTGGATTTTGATAGGCACATTTTTAGGATATTTCAATTTCAAAATTTCACATATGCTTTGTGAAGTGATAATTCCATGTGAATGAAATATCAAATTCCATGATTTATATGCTTTAAAATGTGAGTTGGTGAAATTCCTGATAGAACTGCTAGTTGTGCAAATGTGTATTCCATGCTTTATATTTTGTGGAATTGCATGCTGCAGGATAATTGAGTATGACCCTTATGAGAGCAAGCATGTACTATGGGTGAGGTAGTGTAACTATCAGGATTGGGTGACTCGGTCATCGGTTGAGGCAATGTGAGTTGTCGGGATGGGCATGGCCTGAGGTACTATCGATACATGTCTCTGTTGAGCGGGTAAGGATGCCATGAGGCCGGGATGCCGTGGGGCATGGGTTGCGGTGAGGGGGAGTAAGGGTAGTTGCTATGAAATTCCTTTTACTACTTTCCTTATCTACGTAGAATATATTATTATATATATATGGACAGTCTGACCATTTATGGTATTCAGCGGGTTACTCCTTCACGGCTCGATGGAGCGTCAGGCAGGAGATGATACAGTGCTGCAGGATCAGGTTCAGAATTCGGTATAGGATGAGCACGAGCCGCAGGTACAGGCTCAGGGATAGGACCAGGTTCAAGATCTAGTGCAGACAGGACAGCAGCCGGGTTTGGCATTGTTCGGGTCGTGGCTCGACGAGCAGCTCTGAGCTAGCCTAGTACGTGTCTTGCAGGGCCTTGACGGAGGCACACAGGGTATCGAGCCTTCTATGGTGTATCTGACGCGGGAGTTCCAGTCGTAGCACCCACTGCTTTTTCAGGGAGAGGGTGGTCCACAGGCAGCTCAGAACTGGATAGAGAGTATGCAGATGATATTCGAGCAGCTCGAGATGCCTCCAGGGTGGAGGGTCAAGCTGGTGACATACATGCTGAGAGGACCGGCGAAGCGTTGGTGGGACATACAGGTTTCGGCTCATAGACACGAGGGAATGGAATTGAAGAACTTTGAGGGCAGGTTCTTTGAGCACTTCTACCCGGAGACACTAAGGGTAGAGAGAGCTCAGGAATTCTTGAGTCTTCAGCAGGGGGACATGTCCGTCATGGACTACGCTGCTACTTTCATAGAGTTGTCTCTCTTTTCACCTATTATGGTGAGCTATGATGCAGCTAGGGTGAGGCGCTTCAAGGATGGCTTGCGACACGCCATTTGGGACTAGGTGAACATTTTCAGGCTGGGTTCTTTCTCCAAGGCGGTGAATCAGGCACTTATAGCCGAGGGCAACGATAGGGAGAAATATCGCTTGGGCAGGACGACAGCTTCAGCTGACGGTTCGGACAGCAGGAAGCGAGGAAGAGATGAGTTCCAGTAGGGCAGTCAGGCCATGGATTCAGCTAGACCACCTCGTGGGAGTTCTTCAATGATTTTCTTCTAGTCTGGACAGCCGTTACATGTTCGGGCATAGTGCGACAGGCCTCCAAAGGAGTGCCGGGCATGTGGACAGGACGGGAATCTGGAGAGGTTTTGCAGGCAGCCTTCTCAGATAGCCGGCAGACAGGGACCTCGACAGACTGTAGCGTCTGTAGTTGGTTCAGGTTCGGTACCCGGAGAGGGTAGTCGAGGTTCAGCTGTGCGCGAAGACCGTGACAGAGACAGTGGGACCCAGCTCAGGGGTCAGTGGCCAGCGACTGGAGCAGTACTGCAGGGAGGTCAGGCTCCTGGCAGCCGTGTTTCAAGGTAGTTTCACTCTGTGGAGATGCCAAAGGCTGAGCAGGCCGGTGAGCTGATGACAGTTAGAGGTACTCTGCGATGTGACAGTGATCTCCATGTTTCCTTTTTGGCATGACCTATAGAGGTATGTCTATTTTGAGTGCACGGGGTGCACATGATCTTTGTGGACTGACTAGATGCTAGTCAGTGGGTTGGCACCATCTCAGGTGCGTGATATATATATATGTATGAGGTGTCATGGGCATCGGGGAATTGTGGATGTGGGTTACATGAGGTGTCGTGGGAATCGGGGCATCGTGGATGCAGGTTACTTGAGGTACTAGGCACTAGGACCTTGTAGAGGCAGACACCGATGCGGTGCGGGATACTTTGGGTGTCGGAAGCGACAAAGGAGCACCAATGAGGTGCAGGGGTGACGATGTGTCACGAGAGGATTTTGCTTCCAGAAAACAGGTTGGTAAACCGTGTTTGTTTTACGTTTTGTTGGGTTGAGACCGGGTAAGGCAATTTCAAAGGTGGGGAGCCCCCTTGAGGAATTTGGCTGGAACCTTTGAGACCAGGGTAGTCCGGGTTGTTTAACTGGGGTGGGCATGTTCAGTGCCATCTCCTGGTTTCGTTTGGTAGCTCAGGGATGAGCTACGTTAAGGTGGGGAGTTTGTAAGAACCCGAGTTTTTAGAACGGATCAAAATACCGACCCTGTTTAAATTTTTGAATAGTTTCTGAGGAAATTGGAGAAAATACAGTTTTTCTGGAAATTTCCAGACTACACACTGTGTACTTTAAGTACACGCCGTGTATGTGTAGGCGAGTGACCGGCCATGTGCTCACCGAGTACATGCCATGCAGTGACCGTGTAGAATTTTCTTACTACACGGCGTGTAGTTTTGAACACGCCGTGTATACCCCCGACTGTGTGATGCCATACATGGCATGTAGGCCTGTTGGCCGGGTAGAACCGAGGACACGCCATGTTCCCCTTGGACACGCTGTGTGGTCTAGCCGTGTATACGGTATACACATGGCCTGTGAGTACGTCGGCGAGGAAAGGAAGCGGAACCAAGTACACGCTGTGTACCCCTAGGTACACGTCGTGTACTCATGTCGGCAGGCTCAAAAAGTAAGTCGGAAGAATCTTTATGTCTTATAAACAGTTAAATGAACCATACACAGCGTGTAGTCCCAATGTACATGCCATGTACTTTCTTTTTTTTCTTAAAACCGGTAGTAGCCTCATATTGAGGCAGAACCTCAATATTTTGGCCGGGTTTAATGAACCAAATCGGCCGGATCTTCATTTTCTTCCCGGTTCTTCGTCTGAACTCTGATCAGATCTCGGTTGGATGCATTAGAACCCCCTCGGTAAGGCCTCGATTCCTCTTAGGCCGTTTTGTCTAATTTTCGTTATAGAACAAGTTATAGCCCTTTGAGCGGTTTTGAATATTTTGTAGATTTACCTCGTTATAGACCGAATTGGTGGGTGTTACTGGAGGAGTAGCATCGTGCGAGTCTCAAGTAGGTGGTGCATATTTCATTTTTTGTTTTCGCGGTTGTTTGGGTAACGTGGCCTTCGGCGCGTTTTCGGGTATTTTGAGCGGGACCTGTTTTATCTGCTTTGTTTATACTGTATTTCTTATGGGACCACTGGGATGCTTTTGGGTATGCCCGGTTACTAGTTTGCGTGAGCAGGGCCAGGTGAGGGGTCGTTTCTTATCGGGGAATTTTGGCCAGGGAATTCCAAAATGGTTTTATTAAATTATTAAGGTGTTAAACTGTTTAGTTTAATTTATTAAACCCTGTTATAATTGTTAGAGGCATTTAAATCCTCAGTGCTGGTATGGGACAGCACCCTGCATAGCGCAATTCAACTGATTAGTTTGTTTTTCCTAGTTACGTTTTCTGTTTACATATGTTATATATGCAATTGCTGAATTGCATATACTGGACCCATTGGGTTGTGTTGGGCTTGGCCCGGTTACGCTTGAGTGATACTGATCACTGGTTGGGGATTTACCCGGGTTACTTTGGGTGGTTTTGACCACGGGATTGGGCGTCATGGACATCGGATTGAGTCAGTATGATTGTCTAGTTGGGTATGTCCCAGGTTACTAGGGTGGTGATTCCATCAGACTTGAGCGACATGGTCGTAGGGACACGAGGTGTCAGATGTTTTGGTGGCTTAGTACTATTTTGGGTGATTACCTCTCACTGGGACTTTGAGTAGTGTGCACACAGAGATACTTCGTGATGAGGTGGTTTTGAACACTAGTGTGAGTAGAGGCCCCTATAGTTGCGGTTAGGTATTTTGGTTGGGGTTGATTGTCGTAGAAAGCCACGGGGAGGTGAGGAGCCTTCAGGGAATGGGTGTGCCTTCGGGACGTCGGTACTTGAGGCACGAGGTGTCAGGAGGCACATGGTGCCAGGTTACTATTTTGGGCGTGCCTTCGAGACGTCGGTACTTGAGACACGAGGTTTCAGGAGGCACATGGTGCCGAGTTACAATTCATGGGCATGCCTTCGGGACGTCAGTACTTGAGGCATGAGGTGTCAGGAGGCACATGACGCCGGGTTATTATTTTGGGCGTGCCATCGGGATGTCGGTACTTGAGACACGAGGTGTCAGGTGGCACGTGGTGCCGGGTTACACAACAGAGATTCTAGTGTTGGCCGAAGCAGGTGACACTCCTTGGTGCCTATTGAGCACCAGTGGAGTTTTTGTTTACTTGTGCACTGTACTGTTTACTTCTTTCCATGTAAATGCATGACTTCTTAAACACATATATTTGATACGCACCTTTGGGTGGTATCCTACTGAGTTTTGTCTCACAACCTACACGGGCCCTTCGGGACGCCTGTAGACTTTATAGATTTATGTGCAGGAAAGAGGCCAACATCAGGAGCTGGGCTGCATTATTTATTGCATGGAGATGGTATGGACCTTGAGGTCATGCCTAGCTGGGTTTACTTTGTTTTGTTTATTTTCCTGTATTGGCATGCTTGTTGTAGCTATTGTTAGTTATCCATTGGCGCCCTTTTATATTCAGTTGTGTATAGCCTCTTCTAGATGCATGTTTTACTGTTCAGTTGTTGTTACTTGTTCTTAGCATGCTGTGGTGTTTATTTCTGCAGTTGTTGTTTCATTTACTGCTTCCACTGTTTATCTATATTGATTTTGCTTCCGCACTGTGGGTCTGGTTCGAGTCTTCTGAGTCTTACTTTCCGCTGCATCCTTACTATTATCCTTGGACCAGTACCCTTACTAAGTTCCTCCGAGAAGGTATAGCCTCCCCATTATACCTAATAGACCCTCGCTGCTAGTTGTCAGCCTTTGGCGTTCGGGGAGGTGCACCTAAGGTAGTAACACCCGACCCGTTCGACACTGTTCGGGTGGCTGGCTGGGTCTGGGATGTTACACATATGAACATAAATAATTATATAATTTTCATAACATGATTATAAATAATATATAGTTAATAATAATGTATAATTTTTTCTAAATAAATTAAAAATTAACCTAAGTTTATTATTCAGAAATATAAGGAATGAACGAGGAAAGTCAGACTTAAGGTATGGGACTTCGTCTCAATATCCTTTCATTGAGGAATATTTTGATAAGATACACCGCCTTCTTTTATACACTATATAATAAACACCTTTTACTTTTAATTACATTAAATGGGAATGTTTTCATACAACGTGTTTTACTAAATGACTAAAAGAAATGTTGTTTAACGTACATAGCGACAATGAATTCCCTGCCACTATAACCGTTACTTGATATTCGGCCTCCTCTATAAGACTTAATGTTTTAAAAGGAAAAGAAATACCTTATTTCATTTTTGGGTGTTTGGAATTAAAAATGGGTACTGAATTTTGGATTATAATTTCAATATCATCAAATTATATCATATGATTGCAAATGAAATTTTATAAGTAAAATGTTGATAATTGTAATATTTTATGTGTTAGGATTATATAATTGTAATTAGACATTTGACAGGTGGTTACATGATAAAATATATATGGGTGGTTATTTGATAAATGAAATATGGGTGGTTACAAGATAAACCAAAGGAGTGTGGTAATGTGATAAACCAAAATATAGGTGGTTTTGTGATAAACCAAGGATGTGTTGTTACGTTATAACTTCCAATGGATTGGGTTTGAAAGTTATCCGTATGGCTATTCCATTTAGTGACATTGGTGGAAGTCGGCCATATGGTTACTCCAATAAGTATGTTTATGTCGGAGGTTACCTTTATATGTTACATATTGCATTCTATGGGTATTATGGAAGTCTTTTGGTTACAGAAAGGGTAAGTAATGATCCTATATTCAGAGAAGTGTTTTTGATAGTTATTAAAGGTGAAAAGTATTACATTATTATAATGTATTCATGGTTTACATAACATTAAAAAACTAATAGCTTTCATTCTTAATGTACCCTTTAATGATCTGTTAATTCTCATAATATGTTTTAAATGTTATTTACTAAATTTGAGGGAGATTAGAGTAATAGATGGAATCATTGAAATTTATGATGATTAAATATGAAAATAAACCATGTTGGTTTTTCATTTTTTTTGTGTTATGAATGTAATGGAGACAATTGGAAGGGTCCAAATTGTATTTCTATGGTCTTGTTTTTTAATTTTTCTGGACTAATTCTCTAAAACTATAAACCTGAAAAGATCTATAATTTGAATTCTTGATATAACTCAAGATTATGAAATGTTTATGGTTGGGCCCTTAATGTTGGAATCATAGGTCGGTTTAGACAACTTTAGGGATTAGGTGTTTTGGATAACCAGATGGTAAGTCTCTATGTTTATTCATTCATTTAAAATATTGGCTTATAACTTTTTTAGCACAATGAATTTCAGGGAGGATCTCAAACTACATTCCTATATCTTTTTGATTAAATTCTTACAATAATTATTGAAAAATAATATTCAGATAATTGTGAAACCTTTAGTAACATAAAAATCACTTGCAAGATGTTGTATGTGATATAAAACACATCTATTGTACCTCTATACCATAATGGATTAGTGGTTGTATTTAATCAGATTATATTTTCCTCAAAATTATCATATTTTCAAGAAAGGTAAATAATATCATGGCACATTCAAATATTTTATCTTATCACAAGATTTTGAAGCATATTATGATTTTGAAAAAGGTGCTGAAGAAAGAGTCCCTTGCACAACCTATTTATATTTTCCTTTAAAATATAGTATTTCAGAATATTCTTATAGTATTTTAAAAAAACCATTGAATGAAAGTTTCAATTCAAACACGGTCTGACTATTTTATTAAAATAAATTTTTATCATATGTTTTGAAATTATATGTTATACATGATTATTTTGGAAAATTATTTTTCTGTGAACAATAATATAACATGAGTTTTACAAGGTTTATTTGGATAAATGAATCAATTTTTTGAAGGATCTCTAAATCATTATTGTAATACATGGACATTCTATCTATGTGAACAATATGATTATAAAAACAGGTGGACACCATAATCAAGGTGTGATGTTCTTTCTATTTTGAATAATTTTATTTTATTAAATGGATGTGAAATAAAATAAATTCTCAAATTATATAAGACATCATGATTTAATATGTTGAGGTTATTATGAGTTGGGATAAAAATAAGAGGTATAATACAACTATTAAGGATAAAACATGTTAGGGTTATTTTTTAGTTTTATTAAAAGGGAAAACCCCAAAGATGGGTGATTACCTGTCACGCCTGACAAGGCCATGGGAATTGAATGCACAACCGAAGGAAGAAAAGGGGGAATTGCCTACCACTGGCCTATGTGAAGTCCCTAGTTTGTATGACTTATTATTTTTAGGTAAATGATTCTATGGATCAATAATAAGTCTATTATTAGAACATTTTTTATCAAATCGATGTCCTTAGTACATGAAAATGATTTGGGGATTAAGTTGTAAATGTTATTTTGGAAGATGTTTTCTATTTGGGGAACCCTATATGCCTAATGAAAATAAAGCACTATGGGATTTTATTTGGGGGGTAATGGTTGAATTTTATTTTTGAAGAATCTATTTTTTTATTATGGAATTATGGAGATTTGTGTTATTTATGGAAGTGATTACACTATTTTCGAAAATATTTAATTAGGGTAATTACTTTTATGTACAATACTTTAAATGTAATCAATGTTATTTGGAGATAAATGTTATGATTTTTTGTGGAAGACTATCTGATCAAATCCTTTTGAAATTTGGATTTCAATCTTAGTTTAGATTATTTTGAATATTTTTAAGGATAATTTTGTATTGAATGGTGTTTGTTGATCTTTGGGTATTGTTAAATGATTTTATGTGAATAAGAGTAGTGTTTTTTTATAAAGGATTATTCTTTTTCGGGATTGTATAATATTGTACTATACATTGTGGTTTTGGTTAATGGGTAAAGATAGGGGAAATATATAGTTCATATGTTGTGGACTATGTGATTCTATAGAAGTTGATTCTAGCACTTCATGTGAGACTAAGTCATCAGGAATAATCATTATTTGGAGAAAATATGAGTTTGAGGTACATATTTATTAATGTATTAAACTCTACTAAATAAGTAAGTATGTTTCCTCATGTTCATAGTCAAGATCATATATTATTTCCTCAAATTTTTGAAAATTATATTAAAAAAATGTTTTCGGTTTAATTTTTCTACTAGGAAATAAAAGATCACTTAACATATCACAAGCTGGTGGTTTTCTGATTTTTAACTATATCATTATCATGTTTTCTATCACTCTCTATCAGAAAAAGATGGTTAGTTTTTCTTCCATATCCATGTTTCCCACATTGAATCCTAGTATGTGTTATCTCAGGTGACATTTTTTACTTCTCTTTATTTCATTTTAAGAGATTGATTTTTTGAATATTTATCCGATGTGGGATTTTCCATAAAGTTTCCGAGCCAAATTTTAAAATTGCGGGGATGCTATTTCCAAAAGGGGGAAAGATGTAACATCCCATGTATTTATAGAACAATTCATTTTTATATCTATTAATATTTTTGAATTTAATATTAATATTAGTTTATAGGTGACACTATATACGATAGGATACACAACATGCAAAAATGGGTCTCTCAAGAATCTTATGTTGCACTCAACCATGAGTTATACTAAAAAATAATACAATAATAAATTTATTTTTTAAAAATGGAAGTTAAATCCTAGCTATTGTATTTTCGATAATTAATATATCTAACTATATTATGATTTTAAATATGTTTCAAACATTTTATTTACATTTATCCTATAAATATTAGAGGCTTAAATTGAGAATTAATCCAATTTTAAACCAAAAAATCTCTAATATTTTTAAAAGGTCATTTTACCACCTTTTGTTGCTGAAATATTTTTAAATCTAATTTTTTTCACTTTTATATGTTATATTTAAAAAAATTAACTTATTATTTATAATAGGGACACAAAAATATACCTTGATGGACATTTTGGTATTTTTATCACAAAATAAATATTTTAATCAATAATGAAAAATACTTTATTTTAATTCAAAATTACATTTTCATCTAATTTATTTATATAGTTAGATTATAATATTAATTGGTTTTAAAGAGTAATTGGATTATTTATTTATAATTTATTTCAATTTTTTTAATTGGATGTTATTTCACAATGAAATTGTATATAAACACATGTCAATCGTTTGATAGTTTTAACATCTTAAAATCCTGCATTCTTGTTTTGACAATGGGAACTAATTTTATATCAATTTCTGCCAATTCATTTTTTGGAATTTGAAATAATGTATTACACATTTTAAATTATTTGCTCCAAATTTTGTAAATAGGTACCTTTTATTTTTTTATATTATGAATAGTAACTTCAATAATTATTTTTCTTTTCTATGGTAGAAATATAAATCAGGTGAATAAGGGTAAACAGTAATATTATAATAATATGAAACTAACATAAAATGTGTAATAATTATATTAGATTAGATATTTATAATCATGATCATCCTTGGGTCGATTTTAGAACCCCATGGGTCCCGTTAGGTGTGATAATACACTTTTATAATATTTAATTTAAATAAAAGGGAAATATAACATAAACTTGTATCTCCTAACTATAAAAGTTTAAATTTGGTTTATATAAATGATCTCTGGGACTATAAATATTCTTTAAAATATAATAAAATTTCCAACATCATGCTATTTTATTTATACTTTTTAGACACAAAATTATTAAAATAATTTCTGAAACAATGATGATGTAGTGATTACCTTATTAATTAAATATTTAAAAAAAATGATATTATAAATTTTAAAATAACTGTAATTTGCCCATTCTGAATCCATAAACTAATTTTATGGATTCCTATGACATTTGAATATTGATTTAATGTATTTTTTAGATGTAATAAAGGTTTTGTGGATTTTTTAAAAAGGTATGTATTTATAGTGTCCAAATTGACATAATTCATAACTACAAATATAAAATAGTCTATTAAATGTTTTAAAATTCGTAAAAATGTAAGATTCAGCCAAATGCTTAATATAAGTTCCAAGTTGTCCTAAATATATATTTTTTGGGCCATTAAACAGGTTATGATAATTAAATTAAACCACAAATTATAAGTAGTAAAATATCATGGTAAGATTAAAAATGGTAAAATAAAGGTTATGCAAAAATATAGGTGTTAAAAAATTTAAAAACGAGTATAATTTTAATTTCATGATAATCATACGACCCAAATTTTTCATATATTTAAAAAACATCATTTTTTAGCATTATAAACGGAAAATCAACTTATAATAAATTAATATTTCCAGACTTTCATAAAGTGAGCCTCCTCCCTCTTATAAAAGGCCACCACCTCTACCAACATACTCACACATATAAATCCCCTAGGACCATCCATATTCTAATAAAATTATCTCCCAACATCCCTATATTACTCCTGAAATCCTTACCTTGGTCATAAAGAAATTCCAGAATTCCTTTTGGCTCAAATCAAAAAAAGTTACCATATTTAAAGGTAACTTCTTCTCTCAAGTTCATTTTCTTTATTTTCATTCTCCACTCACTATTATCTTCTTATTATATTATTAAATAAAAACACTAGTATAATCAATATAATATGATATTTTGATGATATTTATTATAACTACACATACACACACCTCCATCTAATGGATACAAACATACTATTTCGATGTACGGTGAAATACTCCCTTTGGATATGAAGATTGTTCAATTTTATCCTACCACCTGTCACGGTAGCCATTATAATGGAAATATATTTATATATGATATATATTATATTAATATTGTCTCTAATATTAGGTAATTTTTATTTACAACATACCTTTATGATATTCAGGATATGTAAATATGATAATTTCATTTGAGGATGTGTGGACTCCCACCTATTCAAAGTGATATGACACGTAAATGTTAAACCAAGAACATATAATCAATCGTTTTACTAAAAATATGAGACATAAATGACATAAATATAATAACAGTAATATAATATACATTTATATCATTTGATTACTAATCATTTAATTTGAAAAAGAAATGAAAGTAGCGCTCATGCGTACGTACGACCTACCATCTCCATGTACAACGTATTTCATTTATTATCTTCAAATAGTATGGAAATTATAAATAAATATATATAGGATATATATGATATTTAAATCAGGATTAATATTATGGATATTATGGTCTTTTGACTATATAGACAATTTACATCAAAACAAGTTCATTTTCAACTCATGTACCAAAAATCAACAAAACGACCCATATGAACTTAAATATATATATAATTTTTATTACATGATAATAATCAATATTTAATGAATAATAAATATGAAAATTATTCTAATGTATTTATTAATTAACCTAGGTTTATTATTCAATAATATAAATAACAAATGAGGCCAGTCAGACTCATGTTATGGGACTTTATCTCAGTCACCTTTTACTAATCTATATTTTGATAAGATACACCTTATTATTTTATATTATGTATAATAACCCCCATTGAATATTGATTTAATTGAAAGGTAATATTTTCCAATGGGGTGTTTTACTTAATGACAAAAAGTAATATCTATTATAACGTACATGATGCTAATGAATTCTTCAGCACCATAACCATTACTTGATATTTTGTTTCCTCTATAAGACATAATGTTTTTAAAATGAAAAGAAATCCCTTATACCCTTTTTGGTTTTTCTATATTGAAAATCATTTTGAAAGTGGATTTACTATTTAAATAACTTGAAATTATATCTTTTTATTTCATATGAAATTTTATTAGTGAAATGTGTATAATTGAAATATTTTATGAGTTATAATTATATAATGGTAATTGGGAATTTTATGACTAGTTACGTGATAAACCAAAGATGGGTGGTTATGTGATAAACTAAATATGGGTGGTTCCCTAACAAACCAAGGACTGGTGGTTACGTGATAAACCAAAACATAGGTGGTTCCTTAATAAACCAATGATGGGTTGTTACGTTATAACCTCTAGTGCATTGGGTATGGATATTGGTCATATGACTTTTTCATTAAGTGATATCTGTGGAAGTCGACCATATGGTTATTCCATTTTATTATTTTTATGTTTAGAGATACCATTATATGTTATATGTTGCTTTATATGGGATTTATGGTAATATTTTGGTTATAAAAATGTTAAGCAATGAGATTATATTCAGTGAAGAGTTTTTGATACTTCTTGAAGGTGAGAAATGCTACTTTATGATAATTTAATAATAGATTACATGATTTCTAAAGACTAACTATTTTTATTATTTATGAATCCTTTACTGATATTTTTATGCTCATCCCAAGTATTAAAATGTTATTCCTGAGATTTTAGGGAGATTAGAGTCATGTATGGAATGAAGGAAAAGTATGATGACTAAACATGAAAATAAACAGTGTTTATTTTTCAAAAAAATTATGTTATGAAAGAAATGGATACTATTGGAAGTGCCCACATTGTATTTCTATGGTTTTGTTATTTAATAGTTATGGCCTAATTCTCTAAGTCTCTAAACCTTAAAAGATCATGAATGTGAATTCTTGATATAACTGGATATTATGTAAGGTTTACGGTTGGAGTATTACACCTATAATACAATAATATTTCAGCAATGATTAGAAAATTACAACATTAAAAAATTCAGTACAATTTATTTATAACTATATATATCATAAATTTCATAATATTTCATCAACTTTACTATTTCAAAGTAAAAACAAAAAACCTTCCTTACAAATATAAACAGATAAACTAAAACTAAATATTTTAAAATAATTAGTATATGCTCCTCGTATATAGTATAGACCATTTTTATTATACAGGAAGGAATCATTAAAAAGGAATAAATTAAAAAGGAAACTATTTATCATTTATTCTCAATATAATGATATGATAAATAAAATGAAAATTGTAAATAAAACCTAACCTTGTTGAAATTTTTAACATTACTCTTTGTAATTATTTCATTAATTAATCTCAAAATATATTTCTCACATTAAACTAATTATTTTTAATGATTAAAATTCTTTTTCAAATGTTGTTATCAATTTAAAACAACATTTTATGTATCTATAAAACTATGATTATTATAAAATAATTTACATTTTCACAATCATAATCGACCTTTTTTCGCTTCTTCTTATGACCAATTATACTTCTTCCATGAATTTGCTGAAAATAATAATTATGAAATATTTTTTTTATTATAATATATAAGAATTAAAGTAATCAAACCTTATTCATTAATACATTTTTAATGTTGTCTCACTCATTACTTTGTATGGAGTATAATAAGTAAGTTGTGTTTTCTTATGGATAAAAAAACTAAATCAATTGAAAATTGGCCACTAGTGTACTAAAATAAAATGTGAGTGTTTATATAATAAAGAGAATTTACATAATAGGAAATATATGTTTCATACCCATCAATATAATGAATCATTTAACACCTAATAGATTCATTATAGAATCTTTGAGAAATATTTGATTTTTTCTTCATCCTATATTGTTTCTCTTAGTATAGAAATAAATTATGGGTCCATGAATCTATGGACTCACATCACATCATAGTAAATACAAATTGTTTGAAGATACCTAATTAAAAAGATTCATGGGTAGTATGTTTGATCAAAATTATATAATTGAAAGAAAGAAGAAAATACAATTACATTAAAAAACCTGCATCATTGTGAGACCCATCATATTCATGGCTCTAATAAATCTCTCATACAAGTAATCAAAAGAAAATCACACCCATAAACATTAGTAGAGTCAAATAATTAACATCTAAAAATGTAAATTCATGTTATTAAAATTTATAATTTCTTTAAAAAATGTAGTATGAAAATTCAATGGGGCCTCAACAAGTTATTACTTTCAATATAACTTGTCTTTACCTTTAAGGTACTCCTAGAAATATATATATATATATATATATTATAAATTGAACACTAATATTAAATAAAGGATATAATATATCCATACATCCTTATTAAGTTATCATAAATGTCTATATAGATATAGTAAAAAATGTATATGACACTTTTTACAACAATAAAAATAACATTAGTATGGAATAATTATATAGACAATTAATTTATAATATTCTATAATATTACCCTAAGATGATCCATATATATATACTGATAATGTATGTTCTCCCTAGTGTAATGTATTATCCCATATTCTATAATATAATAAAAAGGATCCTTAATATGTAACTCACAATACACTGGGGTCTTTGGAGTTGGAGGTGGATGAGAGAGATACTGGAGGAGGTAGAGGAGTGGGATATATAACCTGAAACTGTCTAAGTATATCTAAAATCAATGACTGAACTAATTATTTAATCCCATCCTTCATCACCTTTTTGATCTCCATAACATTATCTTTTAAATATTTCATGATTTATTTATTTACATACCAACTTATAGAAGAAATATAATGACTAATTGTTTTAATAGATACACTCACCTTGTGTCCTTGTATATAACCCCAAGTGTTCTTCCTTTCATAATATAGGAGCCAAAAAATCATTCCCACCCTTGGGTATGTAGGTCCCATATATGTTTTACTCCTCATGGTATTATAATTAATATTACTTTAAAATTATTTCAGGGAACTAAAAAATTAACAGTATAAAAATGAAATAAACAACTTATTTCAATAATTTTAACTATATCCTTTGGCTCTTATATAATATATTTCCCATTTTTCAGTATCCAGGACTTTTTCCATTTTTCATGTATAACTAATGGGGGGTGTAATCTCCATAAATCCAAAATACTGGATTCTAAATTTTGAAAAGTTCTTCACTATTATTTTTTCTTCAACTAACAGATACCCTTAACGAGATAATGTATGATGGTATAAATTGTTCACATTGATCTTTTGATAAGTTCTCCTTAGTTAAAATAAATAAAATATAATAAAATATTTAATATTATCATTTATATTTATCATATAAAAATTATATTAAAATAGTTTACATTGGACATACTAAAAATCGTTCGTATTGTATACTTTAAACAAACATCCTCTTTATATCTTCATACAGAAAACTATTTATTTCTCATTGATTTTCATTTTTATTTCCTTAAAAATGAAATGTAAATTCAATTTTATTTTTAAATCCCTCCACCTCCATAGAGTAAAAGAAAATAATTTCATCCTTGCTTATTTAGTGACACGTAAATCAACTGTCCTACGATGAGGAGAAAAAAATAACCTATATTACTAAAACATTCATGATAAACAAAAATAATAAAAAATTAGATTACTAAAGTGGTCTCCTATAAAAAATCTAGTGTCTTTTAGTCAACACTTCCCCAGTGAAGAATCATATGGATTATTTTTTTCACAATATTTCAGAGCCACATAACTTTCTAAATGTTTTTTGAATTTAGAATTACCATAACCATCAAAATCATTTATTTTTTTGTACTCCTTATAATAATTAAGTTATAATTTTGGTCATTATGTGCTACCATATTTACCTAGTCTAGGTTTATTCTATTTTCATATATAATTAGGAGGAATATGTTGAGAATAATGTGGAATTTCCGTAGTATATGTATGTGGGGGGTATTACTTAGAAGATTTATATGACACAAAAATTTTATACGACATGAACTTATAAGATTTATTTCCTGGTTAATTTTTATAAAGTTTGATTCTAGTCAGCTCAAATTGTTCTCCAACAAAAATGTCATTTCATTTGGGGATTAAACTGTACTCCTTTAAGGGTTCTCTTTTCCCATTATATGTGTTTAGAAAATAAAAAAAGGTATTGTGGTGGTGAAATGGATTTAATATAAGAAAAATAAATGAACATAAGTGATTATAAAAATATAACCATTAGATATAAAGTTGAATAAAAATTAAAAAATAATACAAACAAAACAAAATAAAACAAAACTAAAAATACTTTTTATCATATTGGTTAAACTAGTTAACTAAAATGATAAAATAACACTGACAACATTTTTGAGACAAGAAATGATATAGATGAAATAAATAAATAAAATATTACCCAAATCCAATAATAACCTATAAAATTGAATAACTATAGGAAAATTATAGAAAAGAAAACTAAAATAAATATATTTTTTTATCATATTTATAAGAGTGGTTAACAAAAATTATGAAATATTTCTGATTTTTTTGCGACATGAAAAAATATTAGATAAAATAAAATTTAAGTAAAATATAATGCTAATACAATTGTTACATTTAAAATTTAATTAAAATAATAAAATTATATAAAAACTAAATTAAACTAAGCATAATTATTACTAAATTCATTTTAGTAGTTAACAAAAATGATAAAAAACATTATCATTTGTTATACATGTAATGATATAGACAGAAGAAAATATTAATTAAATATAAGATTATAAAAATCCAAATGTTGTATTTAATGTTGAATAATAATTATAATGTGATAAAAAATAAACAAAACTAAAATAGAAAACATTTTAATCATATTTTTAATGATAAAAATAAATAAAATATTTACAAGACATCGAATACTGTAGAAAAAATAAAAGAAAACATTAATAAAACATTATATAAATCCAACTATTACATGTAGAGTTAAATAATAATTGGAAAATGATATAAATAAATCCAAACAAAACTAAACACCCCTTTTTTCCTATTCATTAGATTAGGTAACTAGTATTATCAAAAATGTATAACAACATTTCCGAGACATGAAATGATATAGATAGTATATAAAATTTATATAATGTTTCATATGATAAAAATATCATTAAAATTATTATTTATATCTAATGAATTTTATATTACTAAAAACAATTTATCATATTTTCTATAATATATTACCTAATAAAAAATTTAATTATAAATAATATATAACACATTTTTCAAAATTTGAAATGTTAAGTATGAAATAAATATTTATTACATGAAATATTAGATGATCGTTATAGGATTTTTTTCATATTCCTTATTGATGATCATTTTGTATATAAAAACCCATATCTACACTGTGGTAATCAATATCCTCTAATAATATTTCCACGGAAGTTTGGATCTGACATAATTTTTCATCATCACTAACTTTTCCATCACCAATATACTAATTTTTCCTTTAAAAATAATAGACCAAAACACATTTGATGGATTTGGAATATATTAAATTTGTTTCTCATGTATTTCTATAACAAAAGAGTTATATGCATATACCAGTCTTTTCAAATATCATAATTTAATTATAAATTCATTTTATCTTACATTTTTTTAATAAAACCCAATTTATAAAATAAACACTAGAATTCAAAATTTAATGGAATAAATATCCCGTATATATTTAATAAATTTTTAATTTTCACTTGATGTGGAGATTGAATTTTTCACTTTTACACATGAAAAATTTATTACATTAGTGAACACCATAGTTAATTGTTTTTAAATATATTTTCGTTTCCCTGGCTTTTTTTTAGAAAATTTATACTCATTAATGTCATACCCAAACCATGTTATCAAATTTAAACTTGAGTAACCTACTATCCATATTAATGTCTATGATACATCAGAGCTACCGTGGAGAGTCTCATTAAACTATAGAAATTTTTTATGCTTAAAAAGTACCCACATATTGTTTTCCTTTTAGAAACATGGTTTTAACACCTTGATATTAACTCTTATATTTTACTAAGGGTAATTTTTGTTATTCAATATTTATATATGTGCTTTCATTATATTTTCAATAGTGTGTGATATTATTTTCAATCCATTGATTAGAATTCCCACAAAACAAACCCATTCATAATGAGATATGGGAATCCCAACATGATACACTTTAGATAATTATTCTATACAATATTCTACTACATTATAATTAATATACTTCTGAATAATGGAGGATTCAGGTCAATATGAATTTTAATAGATCCCTTTAATATATTCACACCCCTTTCCATAGTTTACATCCAGTTTCTGTTATACATGGACAAAAGGTTTTATTTCTCACACAACACGAACTATTAAATTTACAATGATATGAAACAAAAATATTTGAATGTACATTTCGAAATGAAAATATATATTAAATAAATTTTTCTTAAATTTTTCAATTAATTTAAATCATTCACTTTGTAACAAATGGAATTAAAAAATTGACACACATTGATGATAACCAATCTAACATGGATGGGTAGTATTCCATGTAGTCCAATTGGAAATAGTTTTTTCATTATAACTTGATAGTCAAGAGGATTTAAATATTATAACCTAAAAATATTTTAGTGGTATAAAATTTCATACATTTGAAGAATAAACTTGAGGCACTTGGATACCATGGAGGAATTTAAAAAATTCTCTTTTATAATGTATAATAAGAAAAAGTAAAATAAATTCATTTTCCTTTATGATTGGGTGATAAATCCAAAAGAATTCCCATTGAATATAAGTCTATTTTTTGATTTAAACAATCCATGGTATTTCCTTTAATATTAAACAATTTTCTAATCAAACTATCAAAAATATTCATCTCAACATGCATCACATCAATGTTATGTTGGAACACATGACATCTCCAATATCAAAGATAAAAAATATTGATTTTTTATTCTATATATTTTATCATTACTAGATATTTGTTTCTTTCAAAACATGAAATCAATGTTTCTCACCCTCTAAGAATATTGGTCGGTTGATAATTGATTTGGAGAAAAATAAAATATATATGAGCTATTGAATGAATTTTAATCTTTAATAATAGTGATACGTAAAAAATCCTTCAATAAACCATGTATAATTTTAAATAAAAAATTTTATATAAAAATAGGATGTCACTTCTTCAAAAATTGGAAAATATTTATACCCCTAAACTGTATATCCAAAAACATTCCATATGATGGGAATTAATTTATATCGAACATAATTATTTTATGCAATTAAAAATATTTGTTTTTATTAGAATCATACACTAAGATAAATTCCTCCCATTAGAGTTTAAAATCATCAATTAATAGTGACAAGTAAAGATCAATATAATTTCAAGGACATTTCAGTCTGAAAATCATTAAAATAAATATGTTATATTAACACTTCATATAAGGTTCAAGAAATAAGTAATAAATTACAAATAAAGAAGGCCATAAACTATGTATGAAACTAAGGACCTATTATAGATTCATTCCATATATGTATATTCCATGTTTGAAACACCCTTTTATTTTATGAAATATGTTTTTTCATATAGATTTAATTATTTTCATATATTATATTACACAGTACATCGAGTTTTAACGAACCACAATATACTATTAAAAATATTATTATTTAAACATTGATGTCATAACATAGCCATTAAATTTAGAGGTATAAATACAAATAATGACTATTTTAAAATTTAATATTTAGGTTTTAGACAACGAAATTATATTTATAAATATGTAGTATATTTTTTATGAACTCTTTATTTTCTTTAAAAATACATTTTTCTCTTAAATTTACCAGTATTGAATATTATGAATAAATAAGAAAATAGTTTTTTTACAATATTTGAAAATTGAATTGAAAAAAGGTAAATTCATTTTTTGAATAAAAACGTAGAAATTTATCTTAGGTTGAATTTTTTTAAAAGTTTATTTTTTAACGAAATGTGAAAAATATTATGTGTTAATGAAAAATGAATTTTTCAAAATCATTTAAAAAGTTATATTTTGTTTTTTAAATTGTTTAAAACTAAAATTTGTTCAGTTATTTTATTATTAATAAAAAAAATTCATTTCAATCTTATTTATATTAAATTTTGATATAAAAACATATCATTCTTATAAAAACTAATTCTTCAGAAAAAATATTTTTCATTGCATATGTGGGATTAATTTTAAATTCAATAATACTAATTACGTTAATTCAATTTATTAATTTTTTCCACATTTAGAATCCTAATAAATAATATTATATAATAATTTTAACTTTATATTTGGTCACGATGAATAATAAAAATAGAAAAACCTGATTATTGGAGTTTAGGTTAAAACATGTTTACTTGGAGGCTAAACTAAAAATATATTAATTAAAATGAAATAAAATCTTATCAAATTTATATTATATGGATATATTTCAACCATAAGTCCATAATATTTTATAATGATCTATTCTAGAGCCATTTGGAAGGTGTAAAAAATGGATATAACTTTTTCATTTCTATAATTCCAAGTGTGTCCTCTACCCCACTTATAAAAGGGAACCCAATATCCTCTCAATTTAACAGTTACAAATAATTTTAGGTCATCCAATAACTTCCCAAATCACTTAATTACTTCCATAACCATGTCCTAGATCCCTTTGATTAATTATATGAGCCCCCTAAAAAGTCTATAAGCTTAAACATAAAGAGTTTGTTCCAAGAAGAGATATTGGTCTTAACAAATAATTTTTGTTCTATTTCTTCTCCCACATATCATTAAAATATAATGATATAATAAAATTAGTAACTTACATATACTTATATTTTATTTTTTAATTGAATGACCAATAATTGTATCATCCCCCATAAAATGGGAAGTGAAATCTATGATCGTGTGTATGACAGACTACCACATCACGAACCGATGAAATTTGTTTTCCATCACTACCTATCAAAGTTCGAGATAATGATTTATTTAATGCTTATATAGGATATTTATGATATTTTTATACTATATTAATTTTAATATCCCATAAACCATCTTACCACCCAATCCGTTGTAAAATTATAAATTTTCTCATGTATATGTGCAGACTACCACCTCCACAATGCGATGTGACTCATTTGTCATTTTATTTTTAAATGGATGGTAATAATGATATATTTGAGGAAAACATATGATATAAATTACATAAAAAATATTTTATAATTGTGACATATTAGTTTTTATTTCATTCATTCTATTCATTGAGAAAATAAAAACATTGGACATGTGTATGTACGACCAATCATCTCCATGAATGTTATAATTAATTATCTATATCTAACATTAAAGGATTACTATAAATACATTTATAATGAATATATATCAAATTTATATGATTTTAAAAATTATGGATATTATGGAACCATGATCAATATAGAAATATCAAAACTACCAACCTAAAATATATATGAAAAAAAGAATTATTTTTTACACAGAGCGTGATTTTAATAAGGAATTGTTAATGAATTGGTAGAAAATGGTAAAAAGTTAATCATATATGGTTTATATAAATTATTATTGGTTTTTAATTGATTTTTAATAAACCTATATTTATTATAGATTATTTTAAAACATATATGAATAATTTCAAGACTTGTGGTAAGATATTTTCGTCTCAATTTTATTTCTATGGGACACATTCCACAAACACCACTTGTTTCTTTTGTGTTGTTTATATACTCCCCCTGAATGTATTTTATGATTTTTATTAAGAAAATTATGTGTATTTAAATATGAATCTAATTTTACTTCCTTCATGGGTATTATGATTAAAAAGGTACCAAAGTGGTAACTGTTTTGTGAAACAATCTAATCATTTATCAAGATTATTTATTATTATGCTTTTGATGATAAAATATTAGGATATATCGTTCAACAAAAAATAGAGTGTTCCTATCATATGGTTAATTATTTGATAATAATGTTTTTAATTACATTTTCCTTTGTTTATGAAATCAAGAGTCCACAATAATGTTTTTAAAGAAAATATGACTTTATTTCTCTCTTTAATCTAAAAATATTTGTCTTCGAAGACAATGTCTTCTGAAAATGTTTCCTATAATGTTTATTCATATTTTAAAAATATTTTTAAAATTTATTTTTACCAATATTTTTATTTATAGAAGAAAAATTAAAATTAATCTTATTTTCATTTTCCAAATGAGGTACTTTTGAATTTTTAGAAAAAAAAATTGAAAGTAATATTTGTTTTAATACACACAAAATGAATGATATTTTACACCATCATGAAAACACAATTATTTAAACAAAAATTTAATAATTTTTGAGAATATTTTATATTAATTTTTTTCTTTACAATATGGGAAATTTTTTTATTTTAAAATGTAATTTTTAAAGTGGAAAGGGTATATTATCCAATAATGTTTTAATGACCTTTTAATGATATTTTTATTCATCAATAAAAAATCCCTTGATTCTACTTATGTTATTCTGGGGATATGATCTGATGATACCATCCATATTATTTCTATAGACTATTTATGATTATAAATAAAATACATTTATGAAACTAATTAATTTTATATGGTTTATGATATGTTGATTTGATTAAAATATTATGAAAACCATTTTTATCGGGTTATACTATGATGAAATATTAATGAAACCAATTTCCTTTCAATGAACTATTCTGTGATGAATATTTTATGATATTGTAAAACACATCTGTAGGATTTTCAATATGTGATGGTAGGGCCAAGAATTATATATCCCTATATATATTTGGATAAATATTGATATCTCATGAGATAAAATGGACTAGAATAGTGAATGAATTGAGTTCATTAAGGGCATTTTCCAATATGATAGTCTTGGGAGTGAAAAAATAATAATACGATGGTTTTAGGAGTGAATCCATTCCATTATGATAGTATTATAAATGATCCTTGACTACAAATAAAATTAATTTCTAATCTTACTTGTATTCCACAAATCTATTTCTTCTTCCAAAGTTATATTTTCATCAATCATGTTTTTTGATTCAATTATGATTCATGGCCTATGAATTTCTAATACTTATCCCATGATTGAAGTTTATGAAATACGATATGCCTGTTATATTTTTCAAATATTATTTTAATTTTCTCTATAATGACACCATATTTATGTATATAGACATTATTTAACATTTTCAGAATAATTAAAACATTATAAAAATAGACGCTCAAAGACCGTATTAGTTTAGTACCTTTAGAGACATGAAAACATAAACGAAGGTAACAAAGTGAGCTATGTTATCTCCCAATAGGACCTTCATTAATATATTCATTATATGACACATCATACATTATACATATCCGCATAACTAAGGTTAGGACACATAATATGTAGTGAGATTAGATGACCAGTAAGGGTAAACATGGGATACATGTAAGAATAAACACGAGCATAGGTGTTTGAAAATGTGATCATAACATTAGAAGAAAATAATTTTTATATCAATGACCATAAAAATGTATCTTGAAAAAATCTTGGTAGTTCATAAGGAAAGAATCGTATGTAAACAATGAACATAACCATGAAAGCATAACATAATAATAAAACATCGGATTTTTTGCACACATATAAGAATAAGAAATCTATGTCAAGGAAACATAACAATACCATACAAAAATTTTATGTTTGGGATAAGACCCATTTGAAAAATTATTTTTTGGATAAGGCTACAACCCATGCACCCTCTTACATTTAGGTTTCGGATATAACACATGTACCATCTTGTTTTCGGGCTAGGGATACAACTTGTGACCCTCCTTGTAACATCTTAGGTAAATATATAATATGAAATTTTCATATTTATTAATATATATATTATATATTAAATTTACTTTTATGGGATACTCTTTCCGATAGAGTAATCAGCACGCAATATCAGGTTTCTCTCAAATATTATGTTGCACACAATGTTGAGTTATACTGAAAAATAATATAATTATTATTTTAAATGGAAGTTAACGCATAATTGTTTTTTGGAGGGAATGAACATGAATGACTAATATATTATCATACATGTTTTTAAAATATATTTACATTTATAAAACAAATTTTAGAGGCTTAAAATAAGAATGAATGTGATTGTAAGCATGATATACTAAAATATTTTTAAAAGGACATTTTACCACCTATTGATGGTGAACACTTTTTAAATCCTATTCTTGTAACATTTATATATTATACTTTAAAAAATATAATTTTTCTATATAATTATAAATCTAAATATAATTTGGATAAATTTACGGTTGTTTTCTAAAAATGTTTATTTTTAATTAATTGTGAAAAATGGCGCATTTTCTGTAAAATCTGCATTTTCATATAATTTATTTATAAAGATATATTGTACATTTAATTGGTTTTAAAGTGTAATTGTATTATATATTAATCATTTAATGCAATTTTAGTCATTAGAAGTAATTTCTCAATTTAGTTGGACATGAACACATGTCAATCTTTTGATAGTTATTATTTCTTAAAAACCCGCAGTTTCGTTTTGAAAACATGAATTAATTTTAATTTAATTTATGAAAATTATTTATTATGAATAAAGAAAAATGGATTCAATAATTTTAATTAGGAGGTCCAAATTCTTTAAATAGGTACTTTTTATTTTTAGACATTATGAATATTGTGTTCATTAATTAATTTGGTTACCATGATTAAAAGGTAAATCTAGTAAATAATGGGGAAAATAATACTATAATAATATTAAACTATGATAAAATGTGTCCTAATACAATTTTATGTGATTTTTCAGACCATGGGAATCCTTGGGTCAATTTTGTGACCCCATGAAGCCACTTAGATGTGAAAATGAAATTTTATAAGAATTAATTTAAAGTAATGAAAAATGCAACATAAACTTGTATCTTTTAGTAAAATAATTTTTATATGGAATTTTATAAGTGATATTTTAGACTATAAATAGTAACTATAAAGGTAAAAAGATATAATACATCATGGTATTTTTTTATAATTTTTAGATATAAAATAACGAAATTCATTTTTGACACAATGATGATGTAGTGAGTATCTTATTAATGAATGAGATTACTAATGTTAAAATAAATTTATTTTGATAATTTTTATACCATCCACGAATTTTACGGATGAGTATCACTTTTTATATTTTAATTAAATAAATATTTTCAAAATAATCATGTTTTTATGGATTTTTAAAAAGTAATTATATGAATAGTAAAAAAAATTGACATAAATGAGTTTTTAAAAAAAATATCATTTTATTAAATGATATAATAGTAAAAAAACCTATGGTGTGGAAAAATGAAATAGAAAAAAATTACATTGTCATTAATTAAAAAAATTTGGTTTTATTGTAATTTTATTGTAAATATATTAACCTTATAGTATGAATATACAAGAAGACATGGTAAGAGTCAAATTAGTTAACTAATGGTTAAAGCTAAAATACAAGGTCATATTTATTACCTATACTTGTATAAAACCTATTGGTTGAGAGGTTTTAGCCTAAAATTCTTCTTAATCTTGAAATAAATGACGTTGGAACCATTTGAATCTGATAATCATCTTAAATAAAATTATATTTCAATACCTTCCTAAAGTTCCCCTCCTCCCTATTATAAATGGGAATCACCTCTACCCATTTAATTGCACCTCTCAAGCCCCTTATCTCATCCAAACGCTACCAAAATAAGCTCCCAACATCCCTATTTTCCTCTTAGAAGCCATACCTAAAGAATAAAGATATTCAAGAAAGCATTTTGGCTCAAATCAAAGTGTGTTACACATTTTAGAGGTAGCATCTTCACAAAAGTTTCTTTCATTTATATTAAATACCCCCTACCTATTATATTCTTATTGTTTGATTACATAACAAAAAAGTATACTAAATATACTAAGATTTTTTTATGATATGGTATCTAACTACACTTACACACACCTCCCTCGAATGGATATAAACATACTTTTTCTGTGAACGATGAACTATTGCCTCGTGAAACGATGATTGTTCGATTTTTCCCTACCACCACTTATGTTGGAAAATATGATGGAATTATATTTATATATTATATTATACATGAATTATATTATACCTATGTATCATTTAGTTTTCATTTCCATAATATGAAAAATAAATGAGAATGGTGTTCAAGCATACGTTTGACATACCATCTCCATGAACGGTGGATTTCATTTCTTATCTCAAAATGTTATGGACCATTATAAATACATATATATTAGATGTAAGTGATAGTTAAATAATTAATAATATTATTTAGATAATTATATGTTTTCAAAAAAAATTGTATTTAAAAAAAATTATTTTCGACTCAAGTACCCAATTTCGACAAAATGACTGATATTAACTTAAATAATGAATTAATTTTTATAACTTGGTAAGAAGTGATATAAAAGGAATAATAAACATGAAAAATGGTCATAAGAAAGTATATATTAACTTAATTTTATTATCAAGGAATAATAAGAAACATACATGATGAATCAGACTCAAGGTAAGGTACATCGTCTCATTATTCTTTAATTGAGGAATTTTAGGATAATATACACCTCCTTCTTTTACACGGTGTATAATAATCCTCTTTAACTTTCACATTATTCAAAATGAATCTATGCCCTATGAATCAGTTTACTAAATGAAAAAGGAATGTTTTTAGCATATGAATCAACAATGACCTCTCAGCCTCCTTAATCGTTATATGATATTTGGCTTCCTCTATAAAAAGTAATGTTTTTAAAATTAAAAGAAACCCCTTTTTCCATTTTTTGGGATTTTTGGTATTGAAAATATTTTCTTTAATGGATGGAGTATTTTTAAATCTTGAAATGATTTCTTGTGATTCAAAATGAAATGTTATTACTGAAATGTTGATATTTGTAATATTTTATGTGTTATGATTATATAATGGTATGTGGAAATTTGATGGGTGATTACGTGATAAACCAATAAAGGGTGGTTTTGTGATAAACCAAATGACGGGTGGTTCTTGGATAAACCAATGATAGGTGGTTACATTATAACCACAAATGCATTAGGAATGGAAGTCAGCCGTATGGCTATTCCATTTAGTGATATCACTATGGGAAAAAAGGGCATTTGCGACGGGTTATTTGCGACGGGAATAAATCCCGTCGCAAATAGTCCCGTGAAAAACTTATTTCCGACGGGGTTATTTTCCCGTCGCAAATAAGTAGCCTTTTGCGACGGGATATCTTTACTCGTCGCAAAAGGACTGGCGCGGTTTGCGCGCCAAATCGCGGGAAACTTATTTGCGACAGGGGAATATTCCCGTCGCAAATAACCGAGGGCGGTAAAAGGTATTTGTGATGGGAATATTCCCCCGTCGCAAATAGTATGTCGGCAGGTGGTTATTTGCGACGGGACCCGTCGCAAATAACTATTTACCCGTAGACCGTAATAAATGTTGGCTAAGGTATTTGCGACGGGTACCGTCACAAATAATCTAACCTATAAATACCCCCATCCATTTTTTTCATTTCATTCTCATTCTCTATCTTCTCCTTCTCTCAAAATTATATTTCTAGAGTTCAGTTTTTCTGTAGTTTAATTTTTTTCTCCGGAGCTGATATTAATGTTTTGAAGAACGATCAGAGCAGATCAAATTTCAAGGTATTTATGTTCATTTTAATTTAATATTTATTTTTAATTTTTTATTAGTTTCAATTATTCTTAATTGGTTGTAATTTAATTATGTTTACATTGTTTTATTACTTAATGAATTTAAATTATTAGTATTGTTCATAGTTAATGGTAATTAGGAATAATTAGTAATAATTTTTAATAATTATGAATAAATATTAATAATTAGTAATAAATACCAATAATTAGGAATAATAACATTATTACATTATTAGTCTATTTTATTATTAATATTAAAATAATAAAAAAAATTATATATATACAATTCTCTTTTCATCTGTGTCTTTGCTGTCTTCACATGTATTATTTGTATGTAGAGATAGAAAACGCACAGATGAAAGGAGAATTGTATATAAATTAGAAAATTATATTATTTTAATATTAATAATAAAATATATTAATAATGTTATTATTTGTAATTATTGGTAATTCTTTCTAATTATTGATAATTATTCATTTAATTACTAATAATTAGGAACAATTATCAATAATTATCAATAATTAAGAATAATTAGTAATAATTAGTAATAATTACCAACAATTAGTAATAATTAGTAATAATTATCAATAATTAGTAATAATTACCAATAATTAGTAATAATTACCAATAAGTAGTAATAATTACCAATAATTAGTAATACATACCAATAATTTGGAATAATTACCAATAATTAACAATAATTAGTAATAATTAGTAATAATTACCAATTATTACCAATAATTACCAATAATTAGTAATAATTAGTAATAATTACCAATAATTACCAATAATTAGTAATAATTAGTAATAATTAGAAATAATTAGTAATAATTAGTAATAATTAGGAATAGTTAGTAATAATTAGGAATAGTTAGTAATAATTAGTAATAATTAGCAATAATTAGTAATAATTAGTAATAATTAGTAATAATTAGTAACAATTAGGAATAATTAGGAATAATTAGGAATAATTAGGAATAATTAGGAATAATTAGGAATAATTAGGAATAATTACGAATAATTGCCAATAATTACCAATAATTACCAATAATTACCAATAATTACCAATAATTAGCAATAATTACCAATAATTAGCAAAAATTAGGAAAAATTAGGAAAAATTAGGAAAAATTAGGAAAAATTACCAATAATTAGTAATAATTAGTAATAATTAGTATTAATTACCAATAATTAGTAATAATTAGTATTAATTACCAATAATTAGTATTAATTACCAATAATTAGTATTAATTACAAATAATTAGTAATAATTACCAATAATTAGTAATAATTAGGAATAATTAACAATAATTAGTAATAATTACCAATAATTAGTAATAATTAGGAATAATTACCAATAATTAGTAATAATTACCAATAATTAGTAATAATTAGTAATAATTAGCAAAAATTAGCAATAATTAGTAATAATTAGCAATAATTAGTAATAATTACCAATAATTACCAATAATTAGTAATAGTTAACAATAATTGCCAATAATTACCAATAATTGTCAATAATTGGTAATAATTGCCAATAAATGGTAATAAATATCAATAATTAGTAATAATTAGTAATAATTAGTAATAAATATCAATAATTAGTAATAATTAGTAATAATGAACAATAATTAACAATAATTACTAATAATTAGTAATAATTAGTAATAATTAGTAATAATTAGGAATAATTAGTATTAATTACCAATAATTAGTATTAATTAACAATAATTAGTAATAATTACCAGTAATTAGTAATAATTACCAATAATTAGTAATAATTATTATTAATTACCAATAATTAGTATTAATTACCAATAATTAGTATTAATTACAAATAATTAGTATTAATTACCAATAATTAGTAATAATTACCAATAATTAGTAATAATTAACAATATTTACCAATAATTACCAATAATTACCATTAATTACCAATAATTACCAATAATTAGTAATAATTACCAATAATTGGTATTAATTACCAATAATTGGTAATAATTAGTAATAATTACCAATAATTAGTAATAATTAGTAATAATTACCAATAATTAGTAATAATTACCAATAATTAGTAATAATTACCAATAATTAGTATTAATTACAAATAATTAGTATTAATTACCAATAATTAGTATTAATTACCAATAATTATTAATAATTACCAATAATTAGTAATAATTAGGAATAATTAACAATAATTAGTAATAATTACCAATAATTAGTAATAATTAGTAATAATTACCAACAATTAGTAATAATTACCAATAATTAGTAATAATTAGTAATAATTAACAATAATTAGTAATAATTAGTAATAATTAACAATAATTAGTAATAATTAAAAATAATTAGTAATAATTACCAATAATTACCAATAATTAGTAATAATTAACAATACTTACCAATAATTACCAATAATTGCCAATAATTAGTAATAATTGCCAATAATTGGTAATAATTGTCAATAATTACCAATAATTGGTAATAATTACTAATAATTCCCAATAATTAGTAATAATAATAATTACTAATAATTACTAATAATTAGTAATAATTACTAATAATTAGTAATAAGTACTAATAATTAGTAATAATTACTAATATTTAGTAATAATTACTATTAATTATCAATAATTAGTAATAAATATCAATAATTAGTAATAATTAGTAATAATTAACAATAATTAACAATAATTACTAATAATTAGTAATAATTAGTAATAATTAGTAATAATTAGGAATAATTAGTATTAATTACCAATAATTAGTATTAATTAATAATAATTAGTAATAATTACCAGTAATTAGTAATAATTACCAAAAATTAGTAATAATTATTATTAATTACCAATAATTAGTATTAATTACCAATAATTAGTATTAATTACCAATAATTAGTATTAATTACCAATAATTAGTAATAATTACCAATAATTAGAAATAATTAACAATATTTACCAATAATTACCAATAATTACAAATAATTACCAATAATTACCAATAATTAGTAATAATTACCAATAATTGGTAATAATTAGTAATAATTACCAATAATTAGTAATAATTAGTAATAATTACCATTAATTAGTAATAATTACCAATAATTAGTAATAATTACCAATAATTAGTAATAATTACTAATAATTAGTAATAATTAGCAATAATTAGTAATAATTACCAATAATTAGTAAAAATTAACAATAATTAGTAATAATTACAAATAATTAGTATTAATTAGCAATAATTAGTAATAATTACAAATAATTAGTAATAATTAGCAATAATTAGTAATAATTACCAATAATTACCAATAGTTACCAATAATTACAAATAGTTACCAATATTTACCAATAGTTACCAATATTTACCAATATTTACCAATATTTACCAATATTTACCAATAATTAGAAATAATTACCAATAATTAGAAATAATTACCAATAATTAGAAATAATTACCAATAATTTGGAATAATTACCAATATTTACGAATAATAACATTAGTAAATTATTTGTATATTTTATTATTAATATTAAAATAATATAATTTTCTATATTGTATACAATTCTCTTTTCATCTGTGTCTTTTCTGTCTCCACATGTAATATTCGCATTCTTTTTCAAAATTATCAACCTACTCGCCAATGGAGAGGTGAAAGTGAATGCAAATATTACATGTGGAGACAGAATGTTAAACACACAGATGAAAGGAGAATTGTATATAATATAAAAAATTATGTTATTTTAATATTAATAATAAAATATATTAATAATGTAATAATGTTATTATTATATAATTAATTTTTATGAAAAAATTATATTAGTATTATTAAAATAATAAAAAATCAATATAATATTAAAATTATCAATATTTGTAACATGATTTGCTTTATTCTCAATATATTCAATCTTTACTTGAGTGTTTTTTCTAAGAAATTATTCAAAACCAGTAATGCTTTTATATTTTATAAAGAAATATGGAACAACGAGGTCGTCGACAATCATTATTAGGTGACCGCATATGGATAAATCAACGTAGAAATCCAAACGGTTCTGGTTTAAATCCAGTATATGTTGAGGGTGTGGGGACTTTTTTATCATTTGCGGCATCAAATTTAGAATTTGTTTCAGAAGGCAAAATAAAATGCCCTTGCAGAAAATGTGCATTGAGAACGTTTGACACGTTTGACAAAGTGGGAGAACATCTCTTGCGTTTTGGTTTTCAACCAGATTATGTTTTTTGGTATCAACACGGTGAACGCAGTTCCAGAGCAGGTGATACCGACTTTATTCCGGATCCATCCCGGTTTCAAGATTTAGTACATGATGTTGCAGGTTCATCTGTTCAACATACAGAAACTCCGGCTGATATAGCTTCAAATCCTGAGTTGGCACCGTCTGAATTTTATGAGTTGTTGAAATCTGCTGAGGATGCATTATATCATGGCTGCAAGATGAGCAAATTAGAAGCAGTTGCAAAATTTATGGCTATCAAATCAGATAACGGAATGTCAAACACCTGTTTTGACCAGATATTTTCTTTGCTGAAAACACTGTTACCCGAAGGAAATGTTTTACCTGCAAATTACTATGAGAGTAAGAGGCTGGTTCGAAATTTGGGACTTACTTGTCAGAAGATTCATGCATGTTCAAATGACTGCATTTTATATTCTGGGGAAAATGAGTCGTTGGATAGTTGTCCTACATGTGGGCAACTGAGATATAAAGAAGGACAACACGGGAAGTCTGGTTTGATTCCTGTAAAATAGTTGAGATATTTTCCGCTTACATCTAGACTTCAGCGTTTATTCATGTCTAAGAATACAGCGACAATGATGTCATGGCATAAGGAGAATATTTCAACCGATAAAAGCTTGAATCATCCAGCCGATGGTGATTCATGGAAACATTTTGATAGAGTGCATCTATCCTTTTCTTTAGAAGCTAAAAATGTTTGACTGGGCCTTTCCACTGATGGTTTCTGTCCATTTGGATCTTATGGTAGTCAATATTCATGTTGGCCTGTTTTTTTAACTCCGTACAATTTACCTCAATGGATGTTGATGAAGGAGCCATATATCTTTTTGACTTTACTAATTCCAGACATCCGAAGAAAAATATTGATGTTTATTTGAATCCATTGATTGATGAATTAAATTTATTGTGGAGTACTGGTGTCAGTACATATGATGTTGCAACGAAACAGAATTTCATACTGAGAGCAGCATTGATGTGGACAATAAGTGACTTCTCGGCTTATGGGATGTTATCTGGCTGGAGTACACATGGTCAGAAATCATGTCCTTACTGTATGGGAGAGAACAAAGCATTTATGCTCATTCATGGAAATAAACCTTGTTATTTTGACTGTCATCACAGATTTCTTCCAGCTGATCATCCTTTTCGCAGAAACAGATCTCATTTCAGAAAAGGAATAGTTGAAAGGGATGGACCTCCAAAAATTCTATCAGGTTCGGAGTTAAAATCAGTTGTATTTTCATTACCTCCCATCACTTTTGGTCCCACAATAAATCAACAGAAAATTTCTGGTTTTGGGAAAGAACACAATTGGATTAAACGTAGCATATTTTGGGATTTGCCATATTGGTCTGATCTGTTGGTCCGACACATGTTAGATGTCATGCATATTGAGAAGAACTGTTTTGATAATTTGTTTCATACAGTTTTGGATACGCCAGGAAAGAGCAAAGACAATGGAAATGCACGATTAGATCTTGCCCAAATTTGCAGGCGTCTAGAATTGGAACTATTTGAGAATGTCAGAACAGAAAGGTTACTGAAACCAAAAGTAGCTTATACACTATCTAAAGAAAACAGATTATTATTTTGTCAGTGGATTGCAGATTTGAGACTTCCAGATGGTTGTGCTTCTAATTTGGGTAGATGTGTAAAGAATGGTCATATTACTGGATTAAAAAGTCATCATTGTCATGTTATAATGGAGAAACTTCTACCCATTGGATTAAGTGGTCTGTTGAATTCTATGATTTGGGATTCCATAATAGGCATGTCTCATTTTTTTCGTGAAATTTGTGCGACTACCGCAGATTATGATGCTCTAGGCAAACATGAAAAAGATGTTGTTGTAATTATATGTAAACTGGAAAAAATATTTCCGCCGTCTTTCTTCGACTCAATGGAACATTTGATGTTACATTTTCCATATGAAGCCAAATGTGGAGGTCTGGTACAGTTTCGATGGATGTACCCATTTGAAAGATGCATGCAAAAATTGAAAATAAAAGTACGTAACAAAGCATCTGTTGAAGGATCTATTGCAGAAGATTATTTGCAAGAGGAAATATCTTTTTTCTGCTCCCATTATTTTGAATCTGAGTATCCTTCAAAACACAACCGAATGGGATGGAACGAGAGGAATATTGATGAAATAGACAATCAATTATCTATTTTCAACCAGTCAGAGCTTGGTTTTGGTGGAGTTTATGAACGCTGGCTTTCAGATGATGAACATCAGAGAGCTCATACGTATGTTCTGCTCAACTGTGAAGAGATGACATCAGTTGTACTGTAAGTGTTTATATCACTTATTCTATCATTTATGTTACAGTAAATAACTTTGGTTTTTATAGGTTGTATGATAATCATATCAAGAAACAAATTCCACAAATTACAGCAGCTGATCTCAAAGAACGTCGACTGAAAAATTTCTCTCAGTGGTTTCAAAAACTGGTAACATAAATTCTTTCTCTTTTAGCAACTCATTCAATGTATAGTTTACTATATTGATAATTATTTCACAAATTTTCAGGTGTCTCAACATGCTGATAAAATTGACAAACGGCTCTGTGTATTGAGTAACCCACCTTCCAAACTTGTTAAAACTTATAATGCATATGTGGTGAATGGATTTTGATTCCACACACATGCATATGGGGAATCGAAAAAAACAATGAACAGTGGAGTTAGCTTGAGAGGATCTCATCATCAAGAAAATGAAGTTGACTTTTATGGAATACTTGATGAAATCATTGAACTCTATTATCTTGGACAACATTACATAACCATGTTCAAATGTCGGTGGTTGGATACAGAGAGAGGCGTGCGTGTTCATCCGACTCATGGAATCATCGATATTAAATGTAAAAGTGTTCTCGCAGTAAATGAACCATTCTTATTGGCTCAACAGGCATATCAAGTTTATTATGAAAAGTACTGTGCAACATCAAGAGACTTGACTGATTGGTGGAGTATAATAAAAATCAAAATTTGAGACAATCAGTTTAGTCAAAGTGAATGTGCTTTCACTGATGTGCAAAGAATTGAAGTTTTTCAAGAGAGTACTCAAAATCAATCTTTTTTACAAAGAGACATGAGTATTGATGACGACACCCAACATTTAAGAGTCGGTGATGACGATGATGTTAATGATGTCACATATGAATTTGAAATGGTAAGAGATGAAGCAACTGTAACTCGAATGGATATCGATGATGTTGAGGAGGAATATGAAGATGACATTGGCATATATGAAGATGATGATGAAGATGAACACTGATAGAATTCCATGGTATTTATATACAATCATAATATGTATATATGTATATATGTATACATAATAGTAATTATCAATTATTTGCTAACATTAACATTTTCTGTTTCAGATGGACGAGGCCACATTTCGTGAGTCGGCGGATGCTGACCTGACTTTCGATGCGGATGCGTTGCTGACAGATCTCAGCCTGCAGGCGCTCCAGGGAGTACGCGGAGGGGGTGCGGTCTTGCACGATTGATGATTCCTGACCCCGTCCCCGAGCGACGTCCACGTCTTGGGTTTGATCCACACACACAGAGGTGTGATAACCTGTGTGATAACCTGTGGATTTGACTAAGATTTCATTAATCTATTCACATAATAAATGTTTATTATTTTTTCAATTTTCAACATATAGCAGTCGGACAGGGCAGCGCTATTTTGCGCAACTATTTCTCTCAGTCGTGGACCACATGGGAGCAGATTCCCATTGATGTGCAGCAGGCCATGTTCAGCCATTGGTTGGTACGTACGTAAATAAATAATTTTTATTTTGAAAATTATTTCATTTCTAACTTGATATTTTGATTTATTTGTAGGGTTTATGGTATCCGATCGAGGATACCATGCGTGACGCCATCCACGAGGCATGGGAGGTGGCCATACGTGATCGCCTTCGTCAGTTTTTGCACAATTTATGAAAAGTTGTGATGAAGAAAGCAGGAGTGTCAGATTTTGAGGAGTCATGTAGATCACACCGTCCAGAGTATATTTCATCCCATGTATGGGATGGATTGTTTGCGCACTGGTTGAGTGGTGCCTTTCAGAAGATATCATCGGTGGGGAGGCAGAATCGGGGGAGACAAGAGGTGACTCATCGAGCTGGAAGTCGTTCTTTCAGTACTCATAGACAGCATCTGGTACGTACATTATTTATAAATATTTTATATAACTATAAATATTAACAGTTTATTTTTTATTCTTATAGGCTGTCGAGCACCCCGATATTACAGAGTACGACGTATATCGGAGAATGTATACTGATCCTGCTACTGGGGAGCTCAGAGGTGATCGTCAGCATCACATCGTGGTCAGTATTATTTGTTTTCAAGTTTAAAAATTATCTGCATATAATATATTCACAATTTTAATTTTAAATTACAACTATAGGAGTCATATGAGGCTGCAGCGTCACAGGCCCGGCCTGAGAGTCAGGCTGAGTCATCAGATCAGACCACTGCCCGTCAGTTTGATGAGGCGGCATGGATTCAGGCCACCCAGTATGCCTTCGAGAAGGGCCGGGTAGTTGGTATCGGCTCTCGAATGACTCCTGGAGATTATTATGGCAGTGATGCGATGTCGGCGTCCATCTCGAGAGGAGCTCGTGCATATTCTTCTACTACATAGTATGAGGACCAGTTGCGATCTCAGACTGCACAGATAGAGAGTCTCTGACAGGAGCAGGAGCAGATGCATCAGCAGCATGAGGAGGAGCGTCGACGCCAGCAGCAGTTGTACGAGGAGCAGACGAGTCGGTGGTAGCAACAGCATCAGGAGCAGATGGAGTACATGCGCCGACTCACTCATGCTTTAGGGATGGAGTTTCCTCCACCAGCATCTGCAGATCCCCCACCTCCCCCCCTCCTTCAGATTAGAGTTTGTATTTATGTTATAAAATTTGGGAAATCAATTTTTTTTTTCTATCCTTAGTTTTTGTCTCATTATAAAATATTAATAATATTATATTCTTAAATAACAATATTAATATGAATAATAATATTATTTATATTTTATAATATTAAAATATATATATATATTAAAATTTTATAATATTATAATTTAATTATATTTTTTGTAATACTTGAATTATTTTAATATTTGAATGTAAAATAATTCTATTATTTTTATATTAATTAAAATAACTTATTAATATTTTTTTATTTATGAATTATAATTGTAATATTATTATATTAATTAAATCATTTATTAATATTCTATTATTTTTTATTTTTGAATTATAATTATATTATTATTATATTAATTAAAATAAGTAATTATTTTTATTTGTGAATTATAATTCTATTATTAAATTAATTAAAATAATTTATTAATAATTTATTTTTTTTTATTTTATTTATTATTTGTGATGGGATACTATGCCCGTCGCAAATACTAGTATTATTAATAGTTTTTTATTTTTTTTAAAAATTAGTATTTGCGACGGGTCCCATCGCAAAAACTATTTATAGTATTTGCGACGGGATACTATGCCTGTCGCAAATACTAGTATTATTAATAGTTTTTTATTTTTTTTTTAAAATAGTTTTTGCGACGGGACCTGTCGCAAATACCGTTTGCGACGGGTCCCATCGCAAAAACTATTTTAAAAGATTTTTACAAAAATACGGAATACTATTTGCGACGGGGAGAATGACCGTCGCAACAAAAGGCTTTAGCGACAGGCCCGTCGCAAATAAGTGTTGTTGCGACGCCATTTTCAGCAACAGGCTATTTGCGACGGGCCCCCGTCGCAAAAAGCCATTTCCGACGGGCCCCCATCGCAAATGCCCCGTCGCAAATACCTGTTTTTCTAGTAGTGTATGTTTGGAAGTTGACTGTATGGTTATTCCATTTAAGTATATTTCGGTCCCAAGTTGCCTTTATATGTTATATATATATTTCTATGGGATTTTGGTAATATATTTATTAAATAAAGGATAAGTAATGAGCTTATACTTAGTAATGTATATTTACCTCTTTTAAAAGGTGAAATGTATTACATGATAAAAAAATCATTCATGGTTTTCATGTTATCCCAAGACTAATAGTTTTATTTATTTATGTATCCATTAATGAGATTTTAATGCTCATACTAATTTATAAAATGTTTTAAACCAAACATAAACAATAATAGAGTCATGGATGGGATTAAGGAAATGTTATGTTGTTAAAACATGAAATAATGTCATACTTCTTTTTAAAGAGTTTTTTTATGATAAAATAGATATTTAGTAGAAGTGTATACATTTAATATTCAATATGTTAGGTATAAGTTATGGTATAATTTTATAAATATCTATACTAGAAAATATCCTTGATGTGAACTAGAGTCAAATTATTGACTTATCTCCAAAATAAGTAATGTTTATGGTTGGGGCCTTACATTTGGTATCAGAGGTCTATTTAAACTACTTTAGGAGTTAGGATATTGTAAAATTAATATCCATAAATTATATTTTAAATTATGATAAGGATAAAATGACATATCATTTGAATAATACCATGTTAATTCATCTAATATATGTTTATTAAAAATATTTTTTCATAGAGCAAAGAGGAATGATGTGTTGGGAAGGAATACAGAGGGAAATAACCTTCCAAATATGCATCCTGAGATAGTTGGAATCAGAATTGAACAATTTGTTGCATTGATGACTCAGTTGGCTCAGGTGATAAATGGCCGTTGTGTTTATAGATGACATCTTGGTATTGTTAAAAATCCTATAGGAATATAAAAGTCCCATATGGTCTATTTTCTAAACCATTAAAGATGAGAAACTATATGGATAGTTTAGTAAGAGTGACTTTTGTTTGAAACAAATTTCATTCCATGGTCATATTGTTTCTAAAGATCACATAACTATTGACCCTTCTAAATCCAATTTTTTTGAAGATTGGCCAAGATCTACCAATATCACAGAGTTTTTTAGTTTTCTAGGTTTATTGGGTTATTACCAAATGTTTTTTGAAAACACTTATTGGTCATATTTCCCACTAACTAAGATTACCCTTAAGAGAGTTAAGTTCATTTGGACAAAATAATGTGATTATTGTTTTCCGGAATTGAAAATAAAATTAGTGAATTCTCCAGATTTCTAACTTCTTTAAAGAAATGGTGAATTTTTTATCTATAATGATGCTTCATTGAAAAGACAAGGTTGTGTCATTATGCTGAATGATTAGATAATCACTTATGCTTCACGTTAGTTGAAACATCATGAGCTAAATTAACTTACTCATGATTTTGAATTAGCTAATGTTGTTTGTGCATTAATATTTTTGAAGCATAATTTTTATGGCATAAATATTCAAATATATAATGATCATAATAGTTTTAATAAAATATTAACTCATAAAGAATAAAACATGAGACAGAAGAGATGGGTATAATTAATCAAATATTATGATTTCAGGATCCATTACCATCTGAGAAAAAAAATAAAGTACCTGACACTTTATGTAGAAAGACTACTGATATATTAAATATTCTACATTTAGAATGAGATCCATTTATTTCTGATTTGATGAATTTTGTATCAGAAGTTTTGGGTGTAGTGAATTGAACTGTCTTGTTTTAGGTGGTAGTGAAATCATCTCTATTAGACAGAAGTAAACAAGTACAGAAAGATGAAAGCGAGTTACATAAAAAGTTAGAATTGGTTTAGAGGGGTAAGTTACCTATATTTAACAATGATAATGATTGTGTATTAAGTTTTGGAAATAGATTCGGTGTGACTTGTGATCCTCATTTGAAGAAAGTGTTATTATTTGAAGCTCATAGTTCAATATTTTCTGTTCATCCTACCAGTACTAAGATATATAGAGATCTTCAGGAGTATTTCTGGTGGAATGGAATGAAAATTGATATTGATGACTTTATTGTGAAGTTGTTTATTTCTCAACAGGGTAAATTATAGTGGTAGTTACTGAAAGGGATGCTTCATCATTTTCCAGTTCCATAGTGGAAATGGGAAAATGTTTCTTTAGAATACATAGTGGGGTAACCAAAAACATCTCGAGGTAACAGTGCAGTCTGGGTTATTGATGATCGATTGACTAAAAATTCTCATTTTAAACCTATTTGAGAAAATTTGTCTCTATATCAGCTTTCTCATTTGTATATTAAAGAGATACATCGTATCTATATCAACATTCTTGTTTTTAAATTAAAGAGATACTCATGTTACATAGAGACCCCCTCTCCATTTGTATCTGATCTTGATCTGAGGCTTAAATATAACTTTTGGAAAGGCCTTCAGAGGTCCTGGGGAACTGAATTAAATTTCTGTACATCTTTTCATCCTCAATAATATGGGATATCAGAATGAACAATTCAAACTATGAAGGATATGATATGTGCTTGTTCACTGGATTATAAGGGAAGTTGGGATCAATATAATTCATTGGTTGAGTTTTTAGATAAAAAAATTTTCATTCTAGTATACAGAGGGCACCATTTGAGGAATTATATGTAAAGCTATGTCGAATAAGATATTTTTTGGATGAAGTGGGTGAAAAGAAGTTGATGGAACCTGAATTGGTAGAAGAGATGGCAGAAAAATTATAGTTGATTCAAAAGAACATGAGGACTGCAAAGTGTAGGCATAAAAGTTATGTAGATAACCAAAGGTAGGATATTTCATTCATGGTAGGTGATCATGAATTTCTCAATTTCTCTCCATGGAAAGTGTGATGTGTTTTGGAAAAAATGGAAAGCTGAGTCTGAGGTTCATTGGAACATTTGAAATCTTGGAGAAATTTGGATCAATGTCCAACATGGTGGCTTTACATGAAATTTAATCCAAGGTACACAGTTTTTTTCATGTGTCAATGTTGATAAAGTAAATTTCAGATCCATCTCATATTTTGAGTCCAGAGGTAGTTCAGATGGAAGTGAATCTTTCTTATAAGGAACAACTATGCCAACTTCTTGACTAAAGAGAGCAAGTGTTGTGCAATAAGGTAATTCATCTGGTAAATGTTTTTTTGCAAAAAACATATGGTTTAAGGGGCAATGTGGGAATATTAAAATTATAATAGGTATAAATACCCCCACTTATATGATAAGTGAATAGAATTGTGGGGACACAATTCCCAAAAGGGGGGAAGGATGTAACATACCAGGTAAATAAAGAATATAACATTTTAATAGTTATTAATATTTATGAATTAAATATTAATTTTACATTGAAGGGGATGATGTGTCAAATAGATTACTGAAAATGGAACATTGGGTTTCTCTGAAATCGTATGTTGCACACAATATTGAGTTATACCAAAATATAATATAATTATTATTTTAAATAGTATTTTATGAATAGCCATTGTAATGGTGGGAATGAAAAAAACTAAATAAAATATTACCATACATGTTATTTAAATCTCTTTACATTTATCCAAAAAAAATTAGAGGCTTAAAATAAGAATTAATTAGATTTTAAGCATGAAATACTCTAATATTTTTAAATGGTTGTTTTACCGTCTTTTGATAGAGAACCATTTTTAAAGATTTATTTTAACTTTTATGTATTCTATTTCACAAAATAAAACTATTCTGTTGAATCGGGACATCAAAATTTACTTTGTATAAATTTCTGTTAATTTAATGATAAACATCATTTTTTTAATGAACAGTGAAAAATACAGCATTTTAAGTGCCAAATGTCTTTTCGTATAATTTATTTTTATAGTTATATTTAAATTTTAATTTTTTTTAATATTTAATTGGATTATATTTTTATCATTTAATCCATGTTTGCTCATTTTATGTAATTTCACATTTCAAATGGACCCAAAAACATGTTAATTTTTTTATTGCTATTAGTTCCTAAAAACCTGCTTTTTGGTTTTGACAACGAGAATTATTTTTAAATTAATTTCTACAAATTATATGTTTTTAATTTGGAAAAATAGATTCCATATATTGAATCAAGAGGTCCAAATTGTGAAAATATTTACCTTTTATTTTTTGACAATATGAATAGTAAATTCAGCAATTATTTTATTTAACATGGTTAAACGGTAAATCTAGTAAATAAGGGTAAAAAATAATGTTATAATAATAATGAACTACCCTAAAGCGTTTCCTCATCCTATTTAATGATATATCTCCGACCATGAGCATACATGGGTCGATTTTGGGACCTCATGGTGCCCCATAGTTGTGAAAATGACATTTGATAAGAATTAAATTAAAAGAAAAGAAAAATGTTACATAAACATGTATATTTTAGTAAAACAATTTTTATATAGGGATATATCAATGACCATTTAGATTATAAATAGTCATTAGAAATATAATAATATTTCATATATCATGGTATATTATTTATAATTTTTAGACATCAAATAATTAAATTTATTTATGACATAATGATGATCTAGTGATCACCTTATTAATGAATAGGATTAAAAATATTAAAATAAATTAATTTTGAAACCTTTTATGGTATCCAAAAATTTTAGAGATAATTATGATATTATATCTTTTAAATAATGATATTTTTTCAAAATAATAAATATTTTATAGATTTTTAAAATCTCATGATATGAATAGTAAAAAAATTAACATAAATGAGTTTTTAAAAAAAATTCTATTTTATTAAATGATATTATACACCAAAAAAATATATGGTTTTCCAAAATGAATTATAAAATGTTGAACATGTAATTAATGGACCACTTGTGGTTTTATTGAAATTTTATAATATCTATATTTACCATATAGTATGAATATTCAAGAAGACATAGTAAGTGTAAAATTAGTTTACACATGGTTAAAGCTAAATTATAAGGTTTAATTTGTTACCTATACTTGTCTAAAACCTATTGGATGAGAGGTTTTAGACCCAAAATAATATTATATTTTAAATAAATTACTTTGTAAACATTTTAATCTGATAATAATTTTATAATAAAATAATATTTCAATACCATCCAAAAGTTCCCCTCCTCACTATCATAAAAGGGAATCATCTCTACAAATTTAATCACACATCTCAAGCCCCTTGTCTCATCCAACCTCTGAAAAAATAAATAAATGTAGCATTCATGCGTATATATGGATTACATTCTCCATTAATGGTTCATTTCATTTCTTATATCCAAATGTTATGGACCATTGTAAATACATATTTACTTGATGTATATGATATTTAAATCGTGAATAATATTCGTTAGAAAATTTTCTTTTGACCACATTGACAATTTGTAATTATAACAAGATCATTTTTGACTCAAGTACCCAAAATCAACAATATGATCGATATTAACTTAAAAAATTATGTAATTTTTATAACATGGTAATAAGTGTTATAAAAACATTAATAAACTAGAAAAATGATCTTAAAACGTATAAAATAACAAATGTTTATTATTTAGGAAGAATAATAATAATATGTGACAAATAAAACTCAAGGTAATAGACTTCATCTCAGTTTCCTTTCTTTAAGGCATGTATTGACAATATACAACTATTTATTTTACACGGTTTATAATAAACCCCTTTTACTTTTATTTTCCTTCAAAGGGAATATTTTTTCTACAAATCGGTTTAATAAATGAAAAAAGGAATGTTTTTAACGTATGTGATGAAAAATAACTCTCTACATCCTTAATCGTTATTTTATATTTGGCTTCCTTTATATGCCTTAATATTTTTAAAAGGAAAATAAATAACTTATTCTCTTTTTGGGTGTTTTGGTATTGAAAATGTTTTTTGAAATGGAATGAGTATTTCAATATCTTCAAATGATTTATTATGATTGAATATGAAATTTTATTAGTGAAATATTTATATTTAGAATATTTTTTGTGTTATGATTATAAAATGGTACTTGGACATCTGATGGGTGGTTATATTAGAAAGCAATGATAGGTGCTTACATGATAAAACAAATGATGGGTGGTTCTGTGATAAACCAAAGTTGGGTTGTTACGGTATAACCTCTAATGCATTGGTTATGGAAGTAGGTTGTATTTCTATTCCATTTAGTGATATGTGTGGAATTAAACCATATGGTTATTCCCTTTCAGTATTTTTATGTCCCAATTTACATTTATATGTTATATGTTACTTTTTATGGGCTTGTGGTAATAATTTGATTACAGAAAGGGTAAGAAATGAGATTATACTCAGTGAAGTATATTTAAAGGTGAAAATTATTACATTATAATAATGTATTCATGTTTTTCATGTTATCCCAAGTCTAATAGTTTTTTTGTTTTTGTATCCTATACTAATCATTTTATGCTCATCCTAATTTTTGAAATGTTTTTTACATGACAAAAATAAGAATAGGGTTAAGGATGGGATCAAAGAAAAGTTATGAAATTAAAAAATAAAACAATTTCATGATTCTTTTTAAAAACATTATGCTTTATTAAACCAAATGGATAGTGAGTTTAAGTCCCTAATTTTATTATTCAGGATGTTATGTATAAGATATTATCTAATTCAATAAATATCATAACCAGAAAAGATCCTTGCAGTGAATTAAATTCAAATTATTGACTTATCTTTAGAATAAGTAATGTTTAAAGCTGGGTATTTAAACTACCACTTTTAGACATGGGCTAAAACCCTTGTACCTTCTTTTTTTGTGGATTGGGATACAAAAATTGTGTATTATTGTTTTCAGGGTTGGAATACAACCCAGGCACCCTTTGGCATTCAGGCTTGGGATACAACCCAAGTACCTTCTTGTTTTGATGATTGGGCTACAACCCATGTACCCTTTGACCTCAAATAAAACAATTCATTACCCAATAAATTGGAGGGAGATATAGGTCACACCCATCCCATAATGAATTCCTACATACATTTGGAAGAAGATAATAAAAAATTCATCATATCATGACACATGAATATACTTCATTTCACAACTGATTAAATGAAATGGGTATCATAAACATGTAATCATATCATAACCTATGAAAAATATATAGGATTCATAATAATGTCATCCTATAATATACCATGAATGGAAAACGTTTTCATAAATATTTTTCATGGAATAACCCATCAAATATATATTGGTTTTATAAACATATATCATATGGAAGAATAATATGTTTCAGAAATGTATAACCTGTGAAATAGATACTTGTTTCTATGAACATAATTCCATCAAAAGAAAATTATTTTGAGAAATAATATGAATGGAAACATAAGATAATTTCTAAAAAGGAATTAATAACATCCACAGATTTTATCTTATATGGAAAATAATTTTGACATATCTTTTAAAAACATTTTTTAAGGAAAATATCATTTCACCTTTGAAAGGGGATTTTTGAAACATAAAACTTTTCAAAAACCATTTTCTTTGAAAATACATTGGTAAATTAGAAAGTGGTGTTGAAATAATTTTGAAAACAATTCTACATGAAAAAATAAAAAATAATATTTAAATCCTTTTTAAATATTTTTTCTTTTAGTATACATTGAAAAATTAGAAACAATTATTGAAAACATTGTGAAACCCATTTCTAGGAAATTACATTGAAAACTTATAATGAAAAATTAAAAGAGTTTTGATAAAACATTTGCATTAAAAATTATAATATATAATTTAATTTTTTTGGAAAACTATTTTCTTTGAATATAATTTAAGAAAATATATTGAAATTTTTTTTAGAAAATATGGTTTGAGAAAACACTGATTTCCAACTGAAGAGAGGGTAATGATGGGCTTTATTAAAAATAATTTCTTAACAATATTATGTACCAAAGAGTGAAAAATTGGTACCAATACATCAATATATCATGAATATCCATATAAGAATAAATTTTATGGGTGTTCTTGAGATATGGATCATAATATTTCATGAAGGGAATTATAATCTTAATCAATCTTGAGAAGCATTGAGATTGTTTCAAAAACTCTTACCACTTGGTAACACTGAACCATACTCCCCATTTAAGATAATTATATTAAATGAAGCTTAAAATATCATGAAAATAATGATATTCATGATGTATAATTTCAAATTTAGTATATACACCTCATAGATAAACATAGGTTCTTAACCTCGCTACTATCTGAATGAAGGAAAATTGTGAGCAAATTACTTTACAGGTTTGATAAATTTTGAAACATAAACCACATGAACGAATGGTCATAAAATTCATATTTAATTACCCATTATTTTATGTATATAAATCATATAATTCATCCATGGGTATTATAAACACCACTCAAAAGGAAAGGGTGTTTAATAAAGAATGTCTCTCATCGAAATAAAAAGTGAGCTGAAATTCCCCTACCTTGTGTCTTGACTCTCATCATACTCAAAAAAGTATCTTGTATTGTAAAGACCCGTAAATTCCAAGGAAATTTTTTTTTTCTTAATTTTATTTGGAATTTTACAGGAACGCAGTTTCTGACGGCACCTGATTCCGAGGCCCGGTGTGCCCAGAATCATTTTCCGAAGTTTGGCTCGGGTACGTTCAGTGAACGGACGAGCGGGTTTTTATAACTTTTGAACCGGTGCCCGGAATGGAATTCTAAGGGCACCGATGAAATCGTAGCGCTGGTATTCGCTTAGAAACGCCTCTTCCGGAGTTGCGTTTTTTCGGGTGTGGTTTTTAATTTTCGGGCTTAAAGTTAAGAAATAAAATAATTTTGCGACAACTTTATTTTATTTCGCCTAAGCCACTTGGAAGCCACTTGAAGCCACTTAAAGGCGGCTTGAACTGAGTTGATCCGGATAGGATGCTATCCAGAAAATATCCTACCCCCTCGGTAGGATATTTGTGAGGTGGGGCCCGCATGAGCCCCGCCGTTTCTTTCCGCTTAGTAACGCACCCGCGAAAACCCGTCATTATGAAAGTCAACTGACGCGTTTTCTTAAATTCTTAACAGACCATTTAATTGGGCGGTTTATTTCGTAAATTAAATGAGTTGTTTCTTTCGTTGAATTAATTCTACGAATTAGTGGTTCGTTTCTTATCTTTTGAAATTCAAATGTTTAGTTGTGTAAATAAAATAAGGCTTAAGTTTATTTTATTTTGGGTTGAAACTTGTGGCGTGGAGAGGATTTGGAGGAAAGCGTTCTTCTTCGGCGAAGAACGCGAAGAACGTGAAGAACGCGAAGAACGCGAAGAACGCCAAACCTGCGGAGATCGACGACGCAGAGCCTTGTACCGCGACGCCAACGGATCTCCCTTCGCGACGCTTCTTCCGCGACGATCCAACCCCGCGACAGCCTTCGATCGACAACAACCAAGGTAGGGGGTTGCGCTTCTTTTTATTTTCTTTTTGGATTTCAACAACAACATGGATTTAATTATTATTAATTAAATTTGTATGTTCTTGGTCCTCGGAGATCGTCGACGCGACGCCCTTCCGTGGTGTGACGATCACCTCCTTCCGCGACAGTCAATTCTGCGACGACTTCGCATCCGACAGCGACGGCGAGGTAGAGATTTATTTTGGGAATTACCCCCCTTTTCTTTTTTTCCCATAATTGTTTTTTTAAAAAGTTAAAGAACTGGTTTTGTGAACAATTTTAAAATTATTAAAATTTTTGTTTCCGTTCAAATAAGGAACCCGTTTTTATGAAACAATTTTATTTCATTAAAAATTGTTTCGGATATGCGTTCATGTGTTGAACTTTAATTTCTCCCGTTGTTTATATCTAACGCGGAGGGTGCGGGCCAAACGAACACGTCCCAACAACCCTCCGTCGTTCTTCGTTCTTGTGCGGATTTGACGGGCAACGACGGAACGTGCCGCAACGGATGTTTGATGATCCCGCAGTAAACAACGGAACCCGGGAGGAACAACGACGCAGACAGGAAGGAAAACGGGCCACCGGAGCGACTCCGGCGACCCGCGGAAGCCGGTGGCGGCGCGGGTCGCTGGCGCGGCGGCCCCGGCGGCCGGTGGCGGCGGCACCCCGCGGGTGTCCAGCGCGGCACCCCGCGGGTGTCCAGCGCAGCACCCCGCGGGTGTCCAGCGCGGCACCCCGCGGGTGTCCAGCGCGGCACCCCGCCGGTGTCCAGCGCGGCACCCCGCGGGTGTCCAGCGCGTCACCCCGCGGGTGTCCAGCGCGTCACCCCGCGGGTGCCGCGGGTGTTCAGGGCGACACCCCGCGGGTGCCGCGGGGTTGTCACGCGGCACCCCGCGGGTGTCCAGGGCGACACCCCGCGGGTGTCCAGGGCGACACCCCGCGGGTGTCCAGGGCGACACCCCGCGGGTGCCGCGGGGTTGTCCCACGGCACCCCGCGGGTGTCAAGGGCGACACCCCGCGGGTGCCGCAGGGTTGTCACGTGGCACCCCGCGGGTGTCCAGGGCGGCACCCCGCGGGTGTCGCGGGGTTGTCACGCGGCACGTTCGGCTGTCTGGCCGACACCCCGCGGGTGCCGCGGGGGTGTCACGCGTGGCGGCGGCTTTCCCCCGCGTCTGCCGCTCGGCCACTTGGCCGAGCCGAGCCGGGCCGGGCCTGGCCGGGCCGGGCTGGGCCAACCGGGTCGGACCCGACCCGGTTCGGGCCAACCAGGGGGGGTCGGCCCGGGCCCGGACCCCCCGTCTTCGGACGACTTTCGTTCAAATGCCCGTAACTTGAGCTACGGGCCTCCAAACGACTCGCCGTCAGCGGCAACGCAATCCTTGGAGCGAGTCGGACGTTTCAGTTTATCGCACTCAAAGTTTCGGAATACCTTGGCTTCGCCCGGGTTGTTTCGTACACAAAACCAATCGGGACCTCGGAGCGGAAACGCTCATATCTTGAGCTACGGACGTCCGATTGACGTACCGTCAGCTTTGTTAGTTTCCTCTTAGTGAGACGGAACTTTTGGCTCACTCCGCCCGGGGTTTGGGCGCAGGTGGAGTACGGTCGGTTTGGTTTTTCCTTAAAAACCAACCAGGCCCCTGAGACGAAAAAGCCAATAACTCTCAGACCGGGCGTCCGATTGACGCGCCGTCTGTTGCGTTGAGTTCATGTTGACGATACGGAACTTTTGGCATCCTTCGCCCGAGTTTTGGATACATTTGGTAGTGGCCGGGTTGGATCGCACCCGAAATCCAACCGGGCCCCTGGAACAGAAAAGCTGATAACTCTCAAACAGGACGTCCGTTTGACGAACCATCAGCGGCGTTGACTATCACGTTGAGAAACGGTCCCTATGAGTATACCTTATGAGAGCTCGGGGTATAGTTGAGATACGGCTGGGTTTGGTTCGCTCATGAAACCAACCGGGCCCCTGGGACTAAAAGGCTAATAACTCACAGACCGGGCGTCCGATCGACGCGCCGTCTGTTGCGTTGAGACCCCAATGACGAGGTGGTCCTTTGAGATACTTCTTCGTGGGACCTTGAGATACTTGGAGTATCGACTTGCAGCTCGTGGAGCGGACCCTCCCAGAGACGAGCGTGCGGAGTACGGAGACCGTGTAGCTGACTGAGACCTGACGACTGCTTGACCGACTCGACATGGAGTGAGTCAACTAGCCCAGTGGACGGAGCACTACTTTGTTTGGGTGTAGACCCATGGCGGACGGAGCACTACCTGTGTGATAGTGCAGACCCGCGGTACTCGTCCGGAGAGTACCTCTGCAGGCTACTAGGGGGTGTGCACTACTGTGTTTGAGTGACATACCTCGGCGGGAAGCACTACTGTGTTTGGGTGGCTGGCCCACGGTACTCGACAGGAGGAGTACCTCATCAGTCTTAGGTTAGTGAGCAGTACCTTGGAGTCGTGACAGGACCACTGTACACTCTAGAGACGTAGGTCTTCAGCAGTTACGGTTTCGATAATGAAAATCCTGGTTTGAGCTGAGACTTTTGACCTTTGTGTTTCCTCATGATTGAGATGGGTTACTTGATAACTTCGGTATATGTATGGGCATATACCTAAGTATAGTTTATCTGTTGAGATCTTCTTGTGGTTATCCTTGTTGGATTTAGTGAGACCTTGAGGGTCTCGGGGTCCCTACTGAGTATCGTTATACTCACCCCTGCACGGGCTATGCCCGCACCTCGTTGTGTTGGTTGCAGACGACAGGCAGTGCTGACGGAGGCCGAGTGTTCGAGGACTGGACGGTACCCGGAGGTGGACTACACTACAAGTCAGTGTCCGGAGGTGGACTTCACGGCGAGACGACACTCGGAGGAGGTTGACGGATGAGAGCACTGTGGAGGCTATCTGTACCTACCCTTCAGGTAGGATTCATGGTGGACGATCCAGGATCTGCGCCATCTGTACCTACCCTTTAGGTAGGATCCGAGGAGGACGACCCAGGAGCCGCTTCCGTCCCTCTAGCTGTTGTCTTTTTCTGTTGTAATTTGTTCAGTTGTAGTTGTACTTTCTTTTGGGTTTGTATTCTGGCCCATTTACTTTTCAGCACTTCTTTTTGTACTTAGTGTTTTACTTCCGCTCGTACTCTGTGGTGTTTTTTACTTTTATAAAGGCAATGCCTTCCCAGTTATCGGGATTTACGCCTTTGGTGCTAGTCGCCAGCCCCTGGCCTATGGAAGGCGGGCTTGGGGTAGTCACGACACGGGCCCCGATGACGGGTCGTGACAAATTGGTATCAGAGGTGGTCGGTTCTACCGCAGACTCTGATCTTTCTTTCTGTGAAGCAATAGTGTTAAGGGTACCGAGTGTGGTTTTCAGTTCAGGGAGTCCAGTGTTGGTGCGGGCGGCCAACGTATCCATACACCAGGACCCTGGCAACTGATTTCCGACTTTGTGCACGAAAACACTGATTGCGTCTGTGTTTTCAAAGGTTTCCACCCTTAAAACAGCTCAAACCAGGTCAGCTCACTAGGTATAATCGTTTGACCGTGTTACGTTGTCTCTTTCAGTATGCCTTTTCTCGGACGACCAACTAGAGCCCAGAGGGATGTGCGTGCTGACAGCCTGTCGAGTGACGAGGCTTCGGTACAGGGCCCTCTTACAGTTGAGGCACCAGCGAAGGCGCCAGCGGTACTACCATACGTTGGGCCACCGATGCCACCAGCCCAAGCAGTAGGTGATGCCCGCTACTTGAGCGCACTACATGAGTTCCAGTGCCAGAGGCCACCCAGGTTCGGGGGAGAGACGGACCCGCAGGCGGCTGAGGATTGGCTGGAGGCTGTAGTGGGAGTCTTCAGGCTAGTGGGGACGCGATTAGACTTCATGGTGACCTTTGCTGCCAGCCTTCTTCAGGCAGCAGCAGGCAGGTGGTGGAGCCACTTGTTCCAGTTTTGCGATGGGATGACTTTCTCATGGGAAGACTTTGAGACCTTCTTCAGGGTGGAGTTTGTGTCAGTAGCTCTATACCCCCGAGCGTGTTCAGGAGCTGCTGCCTTTGCCGCGTGTTTTTCGATCAGAAGCCGAGTCATCTGTGGGCAGTAGACAGATGATGCAGAGGTCCAGGAGGACCAGACCAGGAGTTGGGCGATCTCGGGTTTTAGGACTGGTGGTGCGGGGCACCAGGGGTGGGGTCAGAGCCAGGCGTGCCAGAATTAGACTGTGTTACTCGTGCGGTGGAAAGGGGCACCTGGCACGTGACTGTCCGACTCCTCATACAGTTGATCCATAGGCTTTTGAGGAGCCACCGAGGCAGAGGCATCGACGAATGCTTGAGAAACAGTAGAGCAGTGGACAAGGAAGTAGAGCTCCTGGAGCAGGTGGACAGGAGCGGAACTAGTGGATACGTCTCTTGTACTTCTAGTTCCATGTTGATGTTGTTTTTGTGTCTTTGTACCATGAGATGCAATAAAATAAAGACACTTATCTTGTGATGTTTTCCTTCCTGTCCTCTTTTGTGATGTTACTAAGTGGTCCTGGTTAAGACTGTTGACTTGACCCTCACTTTCGAAATTCCTACTGGAGGAGACTCGATAATCACACTTACGCCGACGGTGTGGTCAGACCCTCGAGGCGAGAGTTCTGGTTGGAATCTCTTGGTGGCAGCGTCGAGGCCTTACGACGTTAGTTTGAGTATGGAATGGGCAACAACTGTTCATACTCAAATTGACGGTTTTAGGCAAACGTTGGGATGGGTTTTCCTTGGTCGACGGAAAAGGAAACCCCAGGCAGTGCAGGCTAACTCTTGCACAGGAGGGTGCGACCGATCACTCTTGAGTCGGTCAACCTTACCCTCATAGCAGCAGTCGTTTTGAGTTTCAGTTCTAACAGAAATAGAGACCTGTGGAGTTCGAGGATGACGACCACATCTTCTTACGGGTCTCACCTCGACAAGGTTTACGGAGATGTGGCCTGGGAGGAAAGTTATCTCCGAGGTTCAACGGACCTTTCTAGGTCCTCAGCTGGGTAGGCGAGGTGGTTTACCGCTTGGCCCATCCACTTCTGTTGCACTAGGTGCACGACGTTTTCCATGTATCCCAACTGAGCAGATACGTGCTCGACCCCTTCGCATATCATCAACCATGAGGAGCTAGACAGTGGCGATGAGTGTCTTATACGGAGGTTCCTCTGGGGATCGAGGATCGACAGGAGCGGATCCTATGAGGATGGTCGATTCCTCTTGTGCACTTTCTTTGGCAGCGCGGGAACCTCCAGGTGAGCACATGGGAGCGGAAGGCTCAGATGCGTGCTCAGTACCGCTTTGTTTCCCTATGTTTGTGGTGAAGCTTTACGAGGACGTAAAGCCCTGTGGTTGGAGTAATGTAATGACCCGTAAATTCCAAGGAATTTTTTTTTTCTTAATTTTCTTTGGAATTTTACAAGAACGCAGTTTCTGATGGCACCTGATTCCGAGGCCCGGTGTGCCCGGAATCATTTTCCGAAGTTTGGCTCGGGTACGTTCAGTGAACGGACGAGCGGGGTTTTCTAACTTTTGAACCGGTGCCCGGAATCGAATTCTGAGGGCACTGATGAAATCGCAGCGCCGGTATTCGCTTAGAAACGCCTCTTCCGGAGTTGCGTTTGCTCGGGTGTGGTTTTTAATTTTCGGGCTAAAAGTTAAGAAATAAAATAATTTTGCAACAACTTTATTTTATTTCGCTTAAGCCACTTGGAAGCCACTTGAAGCCACTTAAAGGCGGCTTGAACTGAGTTGACCCGGATAGGATGCTATCCAGAAAATATCCTACCCCCTTGGTAGGATATTTGTGAGGTGGGGCCCGCACGAGCCCCGCCGTTTCTTTCCGCTAAGTAACGCACCCGCGAAAACCCGTCATTATGAAAGTCAACTGACGCGTTTTCTTAAATTCTTAACAGACCATTTAATTGGGCGGTTTATTTCGTAAATTAAATGAGCTGTTTCTTTCGTGGAATTAATTCTACGAATTAGTGGTTCGTTTCTTATCTTTTGAAATTCAAATGTTTAGTTGTGTAAATAAAATAAGGCTTAAGCTTATTTTATTTTGGGTTGAAACTTGTGGCGTGGAGAGGATTTGGAGGAAAGCGTTCTTCTTCGGCGAAGAACACGAAGAACGCGAAGAACGCGAAGAACGCCAAACCTGCGGAGATCGATGACGCGAAGCCTTGTACCGCGACGCCAACGGATCTCCCTTCGCGATGCTTCTTCCGCGATGATTTAACCTCGCGACAGCCTTCGATCGACAACAACAAAGGTACAGGGTTGCGCTTCTTTTTATTTTCTTTTTGGATTTCAACAACAACATGGATTTAATTATTATTAATTAAATCTGTATGTTCTTGGTCCACGGAGATCATCGACGCGACGCCCTTCCTTGTGTGATGATCACCTCCTTACGTGACAGTCAATTCCGCGACGACCTCGCATACTACAGCGACGACGAGGTAGGGATTTATTTTGGGAATTACCCCCCTTTTCTTTTTTTCCCGTAATTGTTTCTTTAAAAAGTTAAAGAACTGGTTTTGTGAACAATTTTAAAATTATTAAAATTGTTGTTTCCGTTCAAATAACGAACCCGTTTTTATGAAACAATTTTATTTCATTAAAAATTATTTCGGATATGCGTTCATGTGTTGAAATTTAATTTCTCCCGTTGTTTATATCTAACGCGGAGGGTGCGTGCCAAACGAACACGGCCCGACAACCCTCTGCCGTTCTTCATTCTTGTGCGGATTTGACGGGAAATGATGGAACGTGCCGCAACGGATGTTTGATGATCCCGCAGTAAAGAACGGAACCCGGGAGGAACAACGGCGCAGACGGGAAGGAAAACGGGCCACCGGAGCGACTCCGGCGGCCCGCGGAAGCTGGTGGTGGCGCGGGTCGCCGGCGCGGCGGCGCCGGCGGCCGGAGGCGGCGGCACCCCGCGGGTGTCCAGCGCGACACCCCGCGGGTGCCGCGGGGTTGTCAGGCGGCACCCCGCGGGTGTCCAGTGCGGCACCCCGCGGGTGTCCAGCGCGGCACCCCGCGGCTGTCCAGGGCGACACCCCGCGGGTGCCGCGGGGTTGTCACGCGGCACCCCGCGGGTGTCCAGGGCGACACGCCGCGGGTGCCGCGGGGTAGTCACGCGGCACCCCGTGGGTGTCCAGGGCGGCACCCCGCGGGTGTCGCGGGGTTGTCACGCGGCACGTCCGGCTGTCTGGCCGACACCCCACGGGTGCCGCGGGGGTGTCACGCGTGGCAGCAGCTTTCCCCCGCGTCGGCCGCTCGGCCGCTCGGCCGAGCCGAGCCGGACCGGCCCTTGCCGGGCCGGGCCGGGCCAACCGGGTCGGACCCGACCCGGTTCGGGCCAACCAAGGGGGGGGGGGGTCGGGCCGGGTCGGCCCGGGCCCGGACCCCCCGTCTTCGGACGAATTTCGTTCAAACGCCCGTAACTTGAGCTACGGGCCTCCAAACGACTCGCCGTCAGCGGCAACGCAATACTTGGAGCGAGTCGGACGTTTTGGTTTATCGCACTCAAAGTTTCGGAATACCTTGGGTTCGGCCGGGTTGGTTCGTACACGAAACCAACCGGGTCCTCGGAGCAGAAACCCTCATATCTTGAGCTACGGACGCCCGATTGACATACCGTCAGCTTTGTTAGTTTCATCTTAGTGAGACAGATCTTTTGGCTCACTCCGCCCGGGGTTTGGGCGCAGGTGGAGTACGGTCGGGTTGGTTTTGCCTTAAAAACCAACCGGGCCCCTGAGACGAAAAAGCCAATAACTCTCAGACCGGGCGTCCGATTGACGCGTCGTCTGTTGTGTTGAGTTCCTGTTGACGATACGGAACTTTTGGCATCCTTCGCCCGAGTTTTGGATACAGTTGGTTGTGGCTGGGTTGGATCGCACCCGAAATCCAACCGGGCCCCTGGAACGGAAGAGCTGATAACTCTCAGACAGGACGTCCGTTTGACGAACCGTCAGTGGCGTTGACGATCACGTTGAGAAACGGTCCCTATGAGTATACCCTATGAGAGCTCGGGGTACAGTTGAGATACGGCTGGGATTGGTTCGCTCAGGAAACCAACCGGGCCCCTGGGACGAAAAGGCTAATAACTCACAGACTGGGCGTCCGATCGACGCGTCGTCTGTTGCGTTGAGACCCTTGTGATGAGGTGGTCCTTTGAGATACTTCTTCGTGGGAACTTGAGATACTTGGAGTATCGACATGCAGCTCGTGGAGCGGACCCTCCCAGAGACGAGCGTGCGGAGTACGGAGACCGTGTAGCTGACTGAGACCTGACGACTGCTTGACCGACTCGACTTGGAGTGAGTCGACTAGCTCAGTGGACGGAGCACTACTTTGTTTGGGTGCAGACCCATGGCGGACGGAGCACTACCTGTGTGATAGTGCAGACCCGCGGTACTCGTCCGGAGAGTACCTCTGCAGGCTACTAGGGGGTGTGCACTACTGTGTTTGAGTGACATACCTCGGCGGGAAGCACTACTGTGTTTGGGTGGCTGGCCTGCGGTACTCGACAGGTGGAGTACCTCAGCAGTCTTATGTTAGTGAGCAGTACCTCGGAGTCGTGACAGGACCACTGTGCACTCTAGAGACGGAGCTCTTCAGCAGTTACGGTTTCGATAATGAAAATCCTGGTTTGAGCTGAGACTTTTGACCTTTGTGTTTCCTCATGATTGAGATGGGTTACTTGATAACTTAGGTATATGTATGGGCATATACCTAAGTAGAGTTTATCTGTTGAGATCTTCTTGTGGTTATCCTTGTTGGATTTAGTGAGACCTTGAGGGTCTCAGGGTCCCTATTGAGTATCGTTATACTCACCCCTGCACGGGCTATGCCCGCACCTCGTTGTGTTGGTTGCAGACGACAGGCAGTGCTGACGGAGGCCGAGTGTTCGAGGACTGGACAGTACCCGGAGGTGGACTACACTACAAGTCAGTGTCCGGAGGTGGACTTCACGGCGAGACGACACTCGGAGGAGGTTGACGGACGAGAGCACTGTGGAGGTTATCTGTACCTACCCTTTAGGTAGGATTCGTGGAGGACGATCCAGGAGCTGCGCCATCTGTACCAACCCTTCAGGTAGGATCTGAGGAGGACGACCTAGGAGCCGCTTCCGTCCCTCCAGCTGTTGTCTTTTTCTGTTGTACTTTGTTCAGTTGTAGTTGTACTTTCTTTTGGGTATGTATTCTGGCCCATTTACTTTTCAACACTTCTTTTTGTACTTAGTTTTTTACTTCCGCTTGTACTCTGTGGTGTTTTTTTACTTTTATAAAGGCAATGCCTTCCTAGTTATCGGGATTTACGCCTTTGGTGCTAGTGGCCAGCCCCTGGCCTATGGAAGGCGGGCTTGGGGTAGTCACGGCATGGGCCCCGAGGACGGGTCGTGGCATGTATAATAAATATAAGTTTAGCATATATATATAATATCACCATATCAATATGTATAATATCATACATGTTTTAATTATGACTTTATATGACAAACCTGTTAACAATTCTATGTTAAGGTTTCATTTTTGGTTACATTCGCTTTATTTTTCGCATGGGTCTCAATTTGTTATATGTTTGGTCCTTATATCATTATTTATAGAATATAAAAAATGATAAAAATATATTATAGATTAAAAATATTTTTATAATAATAACTTATATAATATTTATGTAGGAAATGGAGTGCACCGTTCATTGAGACAGTAAGACATACATAAAAATGAACACTATTTTTATATTTCTTGTCATATTGAAAAATCAACGTAAATTAAATATTTGTATATATTTATATATTATAATTAATTTATAATTATTATGTCTTATATATCATATATTATCCCTAAACAAATCCTTAATACATTCCATGTAGTGTTTTATTGAATCATATCACTTTGAGGGGGCGGTAGTCCACACATCCGCAAACGAAATTATTACATTTACACAAAATTGAAAGTATAAAGATGTGTGTTGTAAATAGAATTAAATAATATTAAATACATTATAAATATATTTTTTATTTTATATAAATATATTATCCATCATAATTCCAACCATGATATGCGTTAATGGAAAAAATAAACAATCATTATTTTGTGAGTTAGTAGTTCGTCGTACACATAAACAACATGTTAATTACCCATTAGATAGAAGTAAAAAAAATTTATATAGAACCATAAGCATGAAAATTATCATATTATTTATGTTTATATTTTTCGGTTTAATCACTTAATAAGGATAGTGGAGGGGGAGGAAAATGAAAATAAGATAAAGGTGTCTAAGGGATGATGTTACCTCTTCTTTGGGTTACTCATTTTGGTTTTCACCAAAGGGATTACGTTGATTTATTTCTAACAAAAGGGACTATTCAAGGATGGATTTAGGGACTTTGGTCTGTTTATTGGGTATATAATTTCCTAACTCAAGTGGTTTGAGAGGTGTGAAGAAGTGGGAGGTGTGGAAGCATTTTTACAGAGGAGGAGGAGTATCACTCTTGAAAATTTGCGGAAAAGGATTTCTACACATGTTTTTCCAACATTCCATGGATCCAATAATTTAAATATTCTATAAAATAGTGGACAGGGTAGAAAAATGTCAATAAAATGGATCTTTTACATGTTTATAGATCATTTGGGCCCTTAATATTAAGGGATAGTCAATAACTCATATTTATTTTACTTTAATAATTTTAGTTAATTATAATAAATTTCACTAATATTTTTATTAAAAGATAATTTGATATTATTAGATATTATAAATTATTATTATTCCAAATATTCAATCCATTTTCTTATATTCCAATCAAACAAGTTGTATAAATTAATTTAAATTTACTCTCGCAGATTGGATGGCAATACAGGTTTTAAAAGTAAAAACATTCAAAAGTTTTCAATATTTTTTATATTCAATTTCAATGTTAAATTTAATAAAATTACCAAAATTGTATTTTTTATAGAAATATAATTTAATTAAACTATAAAACCTGTTAAAAATAACATTTTACTATATAAATTAATTACCTGGAAAAGTAGTTTTGAATTCAAATTCAGTATTTTTCACTACTAATCAAAACATGAAAATTTATAGAAAAATATAAAATATTCTTAATAACCAAAATTTTATGTTAAAATTTCAAATATTAAGTTTATTTTGACATATAATATTTATAAAATGGAAAAAAAATTAATTTAAAATAGGTTTTCCATTAATAAGTGTTAAAAAAACCATAATAAAAATATAGGTTTTTATGTGTGAAATTGGGTTTGTAGAAATCTTATGTTTATGAAATAAATTGTAGGAACATCAAAAAATATATTATTGGATATATAATATATATAGTAAATTTATATCACCCACTAATTTTAATTAATTTAATTTATCCGGATTAAATAGCTTTGTGATCATAAAAATAGTTTTTTATAACAATATTCCCTTTAAATTCAATTGTTTATTGTATTTATTTTAATTCATTTGTAACTAATGAATTACACCATGTCTGTTCATAATATAGTTAATAATATTCATAACCATCAACTTAACAACTAGGATATATATTAGTATATTAAATATTAATATTGTTAATAATATATTATTGTTTGGTAAACATAGTTTTCGTGTTACGTAAGACATCGAGGAAAGTCAATATGGAGTTTACCTTATGCTAACATTAGTTTTCTGTGTAAATAAATCTAAAATTTATATAATGTATAGTAGATGAATAACTTTTAATTTCTTATAATTTAATACAAACATGGTTTTTTTGTATAAAATAAACTATTTTTTATGTTGGATGAAAGGAAAATATCAAAAAGATTAAATTAATTCGAAAAAAATTGAAAAAATATCAGGGTGTTACATTATACTGACCTTAAAATGAATTTATACCTCAAAATTCATCTAGTTTATGAAAGACATTATAATTTTGTGTTACTTTAATAGAAACCCACATGTTAAAAATTAACACAAAAATATCCATTAAAAATTAATCTTGAAACCATAAATAATACCTAGAGTAAAACATAGATGGGTTTCCACATAAAATATCATAGGTCATAAGTGAAAAATAGACTAGGAATATAGATATAACTATCATGTTCTATAAGAGAGTGAAATGAAACATGTTCAGGATAATTTTAAAAATCACAAAGTCATAAATTTTTGATTGTCTATGAGACCATTTGATTAATCGTAAAAGAAGAAATATGATAACATTTCCGGTTTCATAATCCTTCCAAAAGGTGGAAGAATTTATATGAGAAGTTATACATACATGATTTAATTGGATTTTATATGTAAAATCTCTCCCTTTTTTGTGCCTTGATATATTTCCACTTTTTCTCTTACCCGAAGAAATGATGCAGAGTTTTTCATTCATGAATTACTAACAGATCACGAGATCTAGGATAAGGCATCCTAGATTTATTCAGTTACCCCCAACACCTAGTGGTTAGAATAGGTAATACAATATCTATAAATACTCATTTGGGGAGATAGTAATTTAATTTTAAAAACGTTATTTGATTTTTAACATAAATATTCCATAAATGGTTAATCTTATAACCCTTCCAAAATACAATTCACCCTTTCCTCCTTAAAGTTTCTCTTATCTTATACCATTTTTTATTGGATTGCTGGGTTCATCCTTGCACCTATAGAATATTAAATGTGATTTTATTATTCTAAAATCCATGTAGAGGGATACAATCAAATGAATATTAACTAAAGTATTTACAATAAGATTATAATAGGGCTTATTTTTTAAAACTACTATCGTAAATTCCACACTTACGAGTTCCCCAATTATCATGCTTCCATTTATATATTGTAATTGAATTTGATTTCCCATTTTTCCATTGTATTCATAGTTTTTTAGAACTGATCACCATTATTAAACCATGGATTTGGTCACTTTTTGGAAAAATTCCAAAACTACCTACAATTGAAGAACAAAAGTGTGAATGGTGAATTTTGTGGAGTTTTATCATTATTATCCTCATTAAATATATTTTTCCAATTACTTCTGAATTCTGCCACACAATATACCTCCTTTCCACACTGATGAAATTTAATAGTCCCATTAATAAAAGTTATTATGTGATTATTTCCATGCTTAGGGAATAAATGAAGGCTCGTCTTCTTATCTCCAAGGTTTTTAGATTTCCCTTCAAACTATATATTCCTATTGTTGTTAAAACTACAAGATTGATATGTTACTACCACCTCCATTTCATATTTGATTTAATATTGCACAATATATTTGTAGATAATAATGTATCTTTTGGACAAAACTCTTCTAAGACTTTTATTTATGATACTAAAAAACATATCAACCTTACTTCATGGTTGGATGATAATTCCAGAAGCGTACCTCACATGTCTTATGAAATTATCGTCATAGGAACTAATAGATTCATCATCGTTTTTCTACAACTCCAGGAACTACCTTTCTATCTTCATATAAATGACTTGAGGAAAATTAATATTGAAGAATAAGTTCTTGAACTCTTTTAAATATGTGGATTCACTTTCATCATGCTTCCCCATATTATTGAATAGGTTCCACCACTAGTATGCTTTACCTTCTAGATGATATACAACTAGAATGGAATTTTCATGTTAAAAACACAAGATAATGGATAATATCATTTTAGTGGTATTGATCCAGTGTTCAAAAATAAGTGGATCAGATGACCCATTGAAAGAAGCTAGAAGTTTCCTTATGAAGGACTCAACAAGTCATTGTTCCATCCTTTTTTTATTTGGAATCTCTTTATGATTCCAAACTTGAGAAATCTATGTGAGAATAGTAATGAGGTTTTTCATTCCATATCTCATAGAATTGAAATGATTCAATGAAAATTCAATTTTTTATGTCACTATAACCTTAACATAGTTCCTTCGGTTTCAAGACATTGACTAAAAAATCATAGAGTATTAAATATTTTTCATAACAAGGAACCACATAATCATGAAAACCCAGTTATGGGGTATCTATATTATGAAATTTTACTTAATATATGAAACCCTAGTTTTACCCTAGGTTTTTCATAGAAAAAATATTTTTAAATAGTTCATGATGGTTCTTGAGTGTTTCTGAATTCATAAAGCATATCCCCATGGAATGTAAAACCAGGTGTGCAACAAGACCTGTTATCATGTACCAGGTTACGTCGAGTCAGTCCCAATACACAATGTTTGAGTTATTACTCCTAGTTACATATATTCCAGAGCCACATAAAATTTTAGTATCTATATAGGGATGAATTTCAATGAAACCACTCACTCTATCCTTTACCAACATTGAAGTATATTTTCCAATACATTTCCTTATCCTTAGACTTATCCATTGACATGTCCTTTGGGTCCTCACTAAGGTTTTATCACCTTATTTTGTAAGTATTAGTGAATATTTTCCCTAATAACAACTATAATGACTAGTATTAACATACATAATCATTACAACACTTTTTTGGAATACTTAAAACAATATTCTAACAGATGCCAAAAGACTATATTCATTTAGTGGACTTGGAAACATAGAAACATAAACACTTGAACACAAGAAATCCAGGTTATCTACAACTTGGTTATTCATGAATATCACCACACATCCAACTTTAAAAATATCCTCATAACCTGGAGAAGGAAACATAAAAATGGGTGAGATCAAATGGTCATTTATAGTAAACAACAGAGACATGTGAGCGTAAACATGATCATAGGTGTTTGGTAATCTGATCATGACATTATAAGATCATACTCTTCATATCAATGATCATAGAAATGAATCATTGAATAATGCATTGATGTTTATCAGACATGAAATCATAACATTGGAATAATAAATGTGACTTGTGGAATGCACATAAACATATAATATAATTTGTCAAGGAAACCTACTAATAACATCACTACATGTTAGTCATAGGATATTAAATATGATCCTAAATACTTTTTCTCTTGTGATACAAACCATGTACCCTCTTACATTGATTTTTGGTCTATAAACCTTTTACGTTATTGTTTTTGGGCTTGGTCTACAACATGTGTACACTCTTACTTTTAGGATTGGGATACAACCCATCTGCCTTCTTGTTTTTTTGTATTGAGATAAAACCCATGTACCTTATTGTTTTTGGGCTTGGGATATAACCCATTTAGCCTATTTCATTTAGGAATAGTCTAAAACCCATGTACCTTCATGTTTATGGGCTTAGGCTACAACTCATGACCACTTTGAGCTCATTTAAAACTTATCATCACCCAATGTATTTGAGGGAGATTTAGGTACCACCCAATTCCTACTGAAAAAATATAAATATTTTAATAATGTGACAAAACTGTAATCACATCATGACCTATGAAAATATATCATATCCTAACCTTTGGAAAGAAATGGGTATCATAAAAATTTATTCATATAATAACCTATGAAAAATATATATATTTCATAATAATTTCATCCAATAATAACATGTGAATGGAAATTGGTTTCATAAGAATTTATCATGTAATAACTATTTGAATAGAAATTGGTTTTCTACTCATATATAACATGTACTAGGAATGAGTTTCATAAACATATAATCAGTGAAAGAGAACCTTTTTTCCTAAAAATCTTTACATCAGAACAAAAACCACTTTGAGAAATAATATGAATTGAGCCATTAGATAATTACAATTACAAGAATTTTTAACATCAATGAATTTATTATTATATGAAAAATAGTTTTGATATATCTTTTAAAATCATTTCTTGAGTAAAATATCATTTATTCTTTGAAAAATTTAATTTTAAAAAATAAACCAATTTAAGAACAATTTTCATTGAAAATTAATTGAAAACATTGAAAAAAGGATTGAAATCATTTTGGATAACTTTTTACTTGAGAACATATAAAATAATATTTAAAACATTGGGAAACATATTTCATTGAAAATAACATTAAAACATAGAAAGAGTTCTTGAGAACATTTGGAAAAGCATTTCTTTGTAAAGACTTTAAAAACATATAAAGAATGATTGGAAATGTATTCATACTAATTTTACTTGTAATATTTTAAAATAATATTAAAAAAATTGAATACCTTTTTTGGGAAAATAATTAAATAAATATGAATAAATCATGAATGTTTTTTTAAAACATGGTATGAAAGAACAAAGATTTCTGACCAAATAGAGGGTAAATTCAGGCTTTCAAAAAAATAATTTATTAACTATATTATGTACCAAAGACTGTAATTTTTTTTCCAATACATGAATATATCATGAATAAAAATAGTAAAAAATTTCATGATTTTTTTAAGAGATGGATCATAATATTTCATCAATGGAAGAAAATCATAAAGAATGTCTAAAAGTGATGATATTGTTTAGAGGAACTCTTCCCACATGGTAACATTGAACCACACTACCCATTTAAGAATATAAAATTACATTATGCTTAAAATATCATAAAAATAATTAAATTCATTATATATTAATTAAAATATATTATATACACCTCATGAATAAATATTGGTGCATAACATGGAATGTGTCTCGAAGAAGCCAAACTGAGCCAAATTACTTTACCAATTTTGTATCTTGGAATCATAAAATCCATGAAAGAAAAATCATAAAATTGATATTTAAATGCACCAAAATCTAATTATAAGAATCATATAATTCTTCCATTTTAATTATACACACCACTCAAAAGGAATGGGTGGTGAATAAAACATGTATCTCACAAAAATTAAAAGTGAGATGAAATTCCCTTACCTTATGTCTTAACTCTCGCCGTACTTGTAAAAACTACCATTATAATAAATATAATTTTGTTATAAATCTATCATATAAATGTATTATATATATAATATCATATATGGTTTGATTGTGACTTTATATTACCCACTTGATAACAATTCAATGCTAAGGTTTCACTTTGAGTAATATTCACTTTTTTCACATGTGTATGATTTTTTATATATTTGGTACTTATATAATGATATATAGAATGTACAAAATGATATATTTACATTAAATATACAATTATTATATTAATATATATATATATATATATAATATCGTAGTATGAAATATAATACACAGTTCATGGTGACAGTAGGCTGTATATGCGCTTGAACGTTGTTTCTGTTTCTCTTGTAATATTGAAAAAAGGAAGCTAAATGAAATATTTGTATGTATGTATATATATATAAATATCATTAAATTTGAATTATTATGTCATATATATAATATAATTACATTAAACACTTACTTAATACATTCCATGTAGTGCGTGAAAAAATCACATTGCTTTGAGGGGGTGGTATTCCACACTTCCACAAACGAAATTATCCTAATTACACAAAATTGATAGTATAAAAATTACTTTTGTAAAATAATTAAAGAATATTAAATTAATTATAAATATAATATATATTATATATAATTTTCTCATCATAATTCCCACTGTGATATGTGGTTACGAAAAAATGAACAATCGTCATTTTGGGAGGCTGTAATTCTCCGTACACATATACAGTATGTTCATTACCCATTAGATAAAAGTATGTGTATTTTAGGTAGAAAACATATCATAAAAAATATAATTATATTTTATATACTATTTTTTGTAAATTAATTGAATAAGGATAGTGTAGGGGTGGATAATGAAAATAAAATAAAGGATCTTGAGGGAGGATGCTACCTCTTCTTTGGGTAACACCTTTTGGTTTTCACCAAAAGTCATCCTTGGATTTATTTCATTAAAAATTGAGGATTAAATGATAAATGGGTGGATTTTGTAATTTTTATTGGTCACAGTGAGGCTTAACCTTAGTGGTTTTATAGGTGTGTAGAAATTAGTAGAGTGGAGGCCTTTTTATAGTGGTGGATGAGTGTCACTCTTGTAATTTTTTAGAAAAGGAATTCCACCGACATATTTCCCATGTTAGGTGGATCAAATTATGAACCAAATTTGGACTAAGGTATTATAGGATATAAATATGTGTTTATAATTTCTCTTGTACAAGTCTATAGATCGTTTTTGACATTACGAATACGGTTTAGTCCTTAGTTAAGCATAATTCTACATTAATCATTGTAATTAATTTTAGTTACTTTCACTAATATTATTTGTATAAAAATAATATGAAATAACTAGAAATTATAAATTATACTGATTCAAAATATTTATTCCATTTTCCAAATTCTATTCACATAAGTGAAAGACATTAACTAAAATTTAATTCTGCCAATGTGATGGAAATACGAGTTTTTAAAGTAAAAAAGCTCAAAAGATTGTTATGTTTTTAAATTAAATTTCAATGTTAAATTGATTAAAATGACATAAACTGAATTATTTTATAAAAGATTAATATAATTAAAAAATTAAAATGAATAAAAATATATTTTATCCATACAAATAGAGAATATTAAAAATTAGTATTGAATAAAAATTCAGTACTTTTCCCTAATCATCAAAATATAAAACAACAAAGAAAAATACAGAAAATTAATTGTAACCTAATTTTTATGTTTATATTTCAAATATTTAATTTATTTTGATATATAATTTTGATAAAAGAGTTAAAAATTTTATTCAAGATATGTTCTTCATTAAAAAGATTGTAAAAACGACTTAAAAAATAAGTTTTTTTTGTGTGAAATCAAGTTTGTTCTAATATTATGTTTATCAAATCTAAAGGATGAATATAAAATATCTTTTATTTAATATATAATATAGATATTAAATTAATATCATACATAAATTTTAATTAATTTAATTTTTAAGGATAAAATAGTTGTGTGAGGATACAGATAGTGTTCTATTAAAACAATTGATTTATATTCAAGTTGTTCTTATATTCATTTTTAATTTATTTGTAAATAATTAGTTAAAAAATATAGTTTCATAAGTTAATTAATCTTATTCACAACCATTAACATAACAGCTAAGTTATATCTTATTATATTAAATAGTAATATTTTTATAAATATATTATTTATCGGTAACACTCGGTCATGCATGTTACACATGCCATCAAGGAATGTCAATATTGCGTGTAATGTAAGATATACATAGTGTTACATGTAAATAGAGAAAACAATTATGTTACATATAGTCTAGGGTTAACTTGGGCTTGCCTATAATATAATCTAAATATGGTTCAACAAAATAAAATATTATATACTCAGTGTTTCATGAAATAAAAAATATCAAAAAGATTAAATTAAATTTTAAAAAATGTATATACAAAAATCATAGGGTATAACATTATAATACCCTTATTAATGTTTTATGTTAATATCTGACTTTTTTTACCTTTTTGAGTATCTAGTATAACCATTTCTTATGATTCATTTCCATAAGTTATGTTGAAATTTATTATGTATGGTATGTCTAAGAAGGGTGTTAGTTATAAATAACATCGTGGGATATGATGTATTTCACTTATTAACCAGTTACTTATATTACCTTGTCTCAAAAGGCAATAGACTTAAATGATTCATTCATGGATCATTTTGTTATGTGATTAAAAATTATAAAATAATATGTTATATATATATGAAAATAATTAGTAACTATAAATTATGAGATTTATTTCTTCATTTTAAAAAACAGGAAACCCTTGATCAATTTTATTCCATGGTTGTTAATCAGTTGGATAACATAATATTCTATAATATATTTACATATAGTCATGTCGAATTATACTTTTTATTTTATTTTAATTTGAAAAATAATTGTTTCAGATAAATAATTATAAGAAGATATAAAATTCCTCTTTAAGAGTCTTGTTACATTGCATAATTGGAAAACCAACCTGTGTTTTTTCATTCAAATTATACTATGATGTGCAATATCTAGGGAACTCTCACTGTCCTTCATATTCCTTCCCATTTGACACATAATCATTAGGCTAGGCATTTATCATCTTATACCTGAATCCCATCATTCATAATGTCTTTTTCATATTACAATTTGAATATAGAATATCATTATCTTCATGAAGTATGTATTTCAGCAGTTTTATTATTTTTTCATTATCATATCACTCTATCTATTTATGGATTTAAAGTTAACCAATATTAACACTATTGATAGAAAATAAATTTTATACAACCCTAATACACTAGTTTTTCATCATCAATATATAGATGTTTTATTTTCATTATTTTCTCATTTTTTTAACATCAATATCATGGACCATTTCTTTAGTTTGATCATAATTATCATCTTCAAAATCTACCACATCATTGGAACTATAAGTATTCCCTATTTTATCATTCTAAACCAAAGGACCATAAATTGGATTAAAACCATTTCAAATTACCTAGTATTTTATATCTATGCTCTAAACTCTTCTCACATTTAAACATTTATTGAATGGAGATAAGAATAGGTCATTTATTGGAATTTTTTTTTGGAAGATTAAAAAAAGAACCAAGCCCTTCCTTATATACATAGATTTTTTTTCATGTATTAATCCAACTAAAATTTATTGTCATATATAAAAACAATTCATCATTGAACATATGTTTATCAAATTTAAATTTAAATTTATGTTTACTGTTATGAATAACTATTCGATATTATAATTTTATAAAAAGGAATATTTATAATGATAAAAAATTATAAAACTAATATAAATAACAAATATATTTTATTTTACAAATATAAAATAAAATTATATATTATCTTTCATACTATTCCTTATACATAAATTAAATATCTGCTCATTATTTAAACAAACTACACATTATTAAAAAATAATCCATCTATAAATGGAAACATTTTCCATTCAATGGTCATGATTCGTGGAAATAGCCTATATTATATATCTATTTTTTAGAATAATATTTAAAGAACCAAAATAATTTTTTCATTTAGAGGAACATAAATAATTAAATGAAGAGCAGACCCTAGATAAGAGAATGTATAGGTATAGAGTTGGACATGGGTATATTTCTGTACCAAATATTCCAATATGAAAATTAAATAAAGGTGAAATGCCACCTTTGTAATCTGAAAGTTGATATTATATCATGAAATAAGATAAATAGATATTCATTAACAAAAGTAAGATAATTAAAAAATAATGAATTACTTGAATGAATATATTTTAAAACTATAAAAATTAGTAAGAAAACACTAGGCATTTCAATAAAGATATTCATAGTTAAATGATCTTTTTTTAAACTGACGTATTGGCGACCAAACCCATGATGTATCATTATAAAATTCAAACATCAAGAGTTTATGATTTAAAAAAAATAATTATTTAGAAAATAATAATGAAAAAATATCATAATTCAATCAAGAGATCATATTTTAAAACTTGTAAATGTAAAATGATAAAAATACAAAAATACACTCGTTTCCTCCCTTGAAAAAACATAAAATTACTAATGATATAAAAATATGTTAACAAATTAGAAGTAAAAGATCTATATCGAAAACCTGAGAGACCAAAAAATTCATCTTCATAAACCAGTTAAAATCATCCAAGTCACCCACCCCCCAAAGAAAATAATTTACATGAGGAGTATTGGGTGAAAAAAGATATCGATAGACGTTGGATAAGAACAACAAACAAAGTCCAATAGTATTAACTGATGGTCGATGAAGAATATTTTCATTTGGGATGATCAAGGATTATGGTTTTAAGGTTTGGTTCAAGATAGAAAATCATTTGGGGTCAAGTGAGTGAATTAAAAAAATTATGTGTTTAAAATTTTATCATATTAAAAAAATTGATTTCAAATATTTATATAACCATTTTTACAGTTTCTTATTTACATAAAATATATAATAACAAATTAAAAAAAATTATCAAATTTTTTTACATATGTTATTTAACAACCTGTATAAAAAATATTTATAATTTCATTTATAAATAATAAATATTATAATGTTTTATTATTATATAGTTTTTTAATAGTGTATATTCTTAGATACGAAAGGCCTTTTAAGAGTACCTTTTTCCTACCAATAAAGATTCCATTTTTTAAAAATTAAAAATTTCTATAGATAAAATGTTCCAATATGAAGATATAAATGATGATGAATTTGAAGGGAAATTTATATAATAGTCACTCATGTCATTATTGGTTTTGAGAACATGAATTAAATTTTCAATAATGAATGGTTAAGAGCCTTAATTGTAAATGTATACATATGTTACATTTTCATAATTAATATGACCAATAATTTATGTGAATTGTTTTTTATAATTTAGTACTATTTATGTTTTCTAGAGGTGTATATATCATAATTAGTTATAGGGAAAAACTTACAAAAAAAATATTTATATTTGTTAGTTATCATATCACTTATATACACGCACTATCATTGTATGAAAGGAAAATTAAAAAATGATTGCAAGATGATGTTGTGGTGTTGGAAAATAAAATAATAGATTAGAGTTTCTTTTAATAACTACCATAGATGGAATCAAGTATACACTATAATTGTATATTCAATATATTTTCATTATTACAATTAATTATAAATTATTAATTTTTTAGGGATTAATGTATGCTCATTGTGATCCATTTAGTTATCCAGAAGATATATTTTTGAGATATGGTTCATGGATATCCAAAAAGTAATCATTAATAATATCCCTTATCAATATATAATTCAATATATTCAACATTTTAGAAAAATTTCATCAAATTATATGTTTTATATATTTTTTCAAAATAATTTATTTGTCATAGGGTGGTGTTTATTTAACATAAAATCAATGATATGAGGAAATTTAGTGTGAAAAATAAACCTATGGGTTTCTGCAATTGGATAAATATTAATGTATATATAATAATATTTCACTTTTAAAAAATATATCATAAAAAATTTATTATATTTATCAATGCTTTCATAGTGTCCGATATAATGTTATCACACCAATTGTGATTATCACATTGGTAAATATATTAAAGATACCATGTTCTATCCAAAAACTAGAATCCATAATGAGGTATTTCTAAGAGTAATTTCAGTTTCAATGAAAATATTTATTATCCATTTTTATATCTATATTTTTCCAGTTCAAACCAGATGTTCGACAAAACACGTATTTATATGATGAAATATATTTGTCTTGAATTGACTGGGTAGCATTAAAATAAAAAATGATTTATCAGACACGATGAAGAGGTATTTTATGATCATGTATGTAATCATTGATATTTTTTAGAAATCATAAACAGGTGGCTTGTAACATCCCTATCACAACCCAGCCCAATGGGGTCGAAACCATGACAATCCTAATCTTGCCTCTAACCCACACACACACACACATTTAAACCCATACACTAATTAAATATAATGTAAATAAAAACCATGCTTACATATTTCTAAAATAACACCATCATATTACAAAAGTACTATAAATTAAAAGGTACAAATAAAATCCAACCACAAATAAACTAAGGAACATTTCTAACATGTACCGTGTGTGAGGACTGCTTTCCACATAATCGCAAGAACACCTCTCGGTCTATCGGGCTCATAAAGCTCTTCCTAGCCCTGGTCACACAAGGAATTAGTCAAAAGGTCAGTAATATTCATAATACATGCCATGTGTAGGAAAATACTATGTAGGGGTGAGTATGAGAATACTGAGTAAGACATCTTGAAATCACTAAGAATATAATTTTATGAATAATATTAATCTCCTCAATGTTATGTATCAGAAACACATATATCAAGATTATCTAGTTATACACAACATAGACACGCCATCTCAAGGTAAATTCTACACAATAATGATATCCTAGGATTCCTACTTGAAAGTCTCACGTAGCACTCATATGGGAGAACACACTACATGAGTTAGATAACAATTATGGTGTCTATCATAGATGTCTACCTCATCAGGTCTCAGAATAATATGTACACTCTATAATTCTAAAGAGAAAAACACACATATGGTGATCAAAACTAGGTCAATGTGGTATACCAATAACACAATACAGTTAACCTATTATGTTGGGGATCAATTACTATAGTGTCGGTCACAAAGATACCAAGAACCCCACCTATGGAAGTGATGATGATAAAAGATCCATCCTTGGACCACATTAATGGATTCAAAAAACTCTTTCCAAACATGAAGTTCCTCATAAGAGATCACCATAATATACTCAATACGTTATTCCATAACAAACCTCAGGGAATGGATCAAGGGAACACACCCTAACAAACACATATCCAAGTTGAAGATGCCAAGGGATCCAAGCCATCTTTAGAAGAGTATACATCGTATAGTGGTAGTACATGGTGTATCCATTTTGAACTGTGTCCTTTCTATGTATCATGGCATGTTCCCATGTCCTTATATATGACAGTGTTCATGGTGTGTGTGATGTCATGTACTCCTCATCATTTCCAAGTAAAAAAAATTTTCCATGTACACATAGAATGGTGGTGTCCATGTACGTCCAGTCTTGTTTGTGTACCCTCCATGGTATAAACCAAGTCTCCAGGTAATATTCACACGTTTTGTGATCTCTATCACACATTGGGTGATATTTATCTTCTTTTGGAAACACGTGCGCTACCCATGGGGCCCACACAACATGTATCTATGGAATAAATGATATGTATTGATGTATTTCATAGAACCAATTTTTCATCCACCATGTTTGTCCTTACCATCATAACCTCTGATTTCACCACCGATATCACCCAAATATCATGGATCTAGTCCTACCGAGCCTTTCCATCATCTCTCTCCAAAATACAGCAACCAAAATGCATGGGAGAACAGTCGTTTTGGGTCTTTATTGTTGTTTCATTCGCTTAATGAACTAAGAATCTCAAATGTTCCCAATCCATCATCACCATTATCGTAGATCGATCCCATCATCGATATGAATGCAGATATGTGATATCAATCCATTGTGCCAAGAAATGGGAATGAAATGACTGCTTTCTTGGTATTTTTGTTATACTACTAGTCAAATGAAAAATGGTGATTAATGAACAAATAAGAGTTGGATAAAACCAAGAAACATGAAAAATTAGAATAAAACCCAACCATGTTTAGGTCTATCTCAATCCATTACTATTATCATGAAAAATTAAGAACCGTAATAAAATTAACAATTTCTCAAAGTACCCCCCAAAAAATATTCCCACACCCACAATATGATCGAACCATGATACAATATTTTAGTTGATTGATCCTCATTCCCCATAGGATAAGAAAATGAGGATAAATCGAAAAAATAAAAGTCTCTTAACACAAGGTTGATCAAAAACTGATGAAGAATAAATCAATGTAATTATCATTGGTGATATCCTCTAATTTCATTAGTGTAGATGATCCTCGATCCATCATCATCACTTTCTAAGGATCTCACCAACACTCTCTCTCAATTATCTAGGTTATACAACCAATCCTGACAACCAGTCATAAGTATGTAAAATAAATAGGGATTATGTCATTGTGTCACGTTGAATAAAATAAATAACTTTATTTATTTATTTTATTTAGTCATATATGACTCCATTTTATGGAATCCCCCATCTCTAATAAAGGTTATGTACCACCTTATGTAAACTCCACTCTCTAAACTCAACAACGACCATGGATTAATTATGTGAGCATATGTTTAAGAGTTATTCACAATTTTTTTTGGAAAATAACACATGTATGATATTTAATATATTTAATATATTTAATATGTTTCAAAAATTAATATCAAGAACATTAGGCCTTAGAATCCCACACCATATTAGAGCCTACCACCAAAAATAATCCATGAAATATCCCAAATAAAAATATAGAAAAATAAAAGTCGGTACATTATCTTCACCATGAGAATTTATGTCCTGGATAACCAAAACTAAAAGGATAAAATAATTTGTGGGTAAAAATGTATCTAGGTCTCCCACTCTTGATGCTCTACCAAAGATTCTCATGTAATCACCATACATGCACTAAAGGAATTGCTCTTGTATGGTGGATCCTATAATGTTGATCCTCAATCTCTAAAGGTTATTCATTAAAAGTATATTTTTCATCGATGTCTATCTCTCCCCAGTCAATAACATGTGATGGGTGATGCACATACATCTTCACCTATTACATGTGGAAGAAATTGTTTACCCAGTCTATCTAGAAGGGATGATCTTAGATGTAACACCTCGCCAACTATATGCAGTATCTAGAATGATCTAATGAATCCTAGAGATAACTTTTCACCCCGGCCAAATTTCTGCCACCCAAATCAAGATGAGACCCACAGGAACATGTGGTCTCCCTAATAGAACTCCAAAGGCCTCCATGGACTGCCCACATAAAAATAATGTCCTAGCTATGTAGTTCTCATCCACTACTGGATGTTTTGTAACTTCTTTGTAGTGGTTCAAACCAACATCAGGCCCATATGTTCTTACTCTATTGGGTTGTTCAATCATAGTGGTGATCTACATGGATTCTCGTACAAGGCCTTGAATGGTTCCATTCTGATGGTGGAATGATATTTTTTGTTTTAAAAAACCTCCACCACTGATAAGTGATCCTCCCAGCTGTGGCCAATGCCTAACATGTAAGAACCCAACATTTCCAATAGGACATGAATGGTCCACATAGTTTGGTCATTAGCCTGTTGGTGGGAAGTTGTCCTGAAATGAAATTGAGTCCCAGAGTCATCCTCTAATCCATTATATGACCACGATGTTGAGAATCCATAATGTTTAAAATTATTTTTAAGGGAACTACATGGATTCAGACTATATCTTGTACATACAATCAACCCAAACTCTCAACTAAGCTAGGCTCTCGAATAGATTAGAACTACACCAACTTGTCTAGTTATTCTATGATCGCCCTGATGGAATAATGTCCCATAGATGTATGTGATAACCCCATTATGAGGTCCATGGATATTCCATCCCACTTACAGTATCTCTCCTCAAGGGGTTCAGCTTAACTCACTGGAACCTATTTCTCATCCATCACGTGTTGATAAGTAAGGCATCAATAGACCAACTCTACAACTCCGTTCGTTATTCCTAGAAACTAAAACTACCGGTAATTATCCTAGAATATTTTCTCCAAACATATATGTACTTGTAAGGGAAAATTATGAAACTCCCTCAACACATCCTTTATTATTGAAACCAGTACCATCAGTTGTCCTTTCAAATGAATTATATGCTCCCCGCCTTCATGAAATCCATCAGGAGCACGTCCTGTGGATATTTGAATACCTAGAATCTCATAATCAGAATCTCCAAGATGTTCCTCCCTGAATTAATATAAAAGAGTAGGGGTAACAACCATCGAATGGAGTTAAGATTCTCTATCGTCACCCATAATGTATAGTTGCAACGAGGCCAACCACTCTGATTACTTATTCTACAACTGTGAACAAGATCTCCTATTGAGTTCATCTACTAAAAAATTTATTTTCCTATAAGAATAGACAATATCCAAGTCATAATTTTAGAGGAACTATAGAAATCCACTCTATATTAAGATAATACCCATCTGTGAGAATATATACTTGAGAATCTTATGCTCATAAAAGATGATAAGTATCTCATGCATATGGTACTGTTTCACCATATTCAGTGCGTAGAATACCGTTTCTAAATCAAGAGAATGGGTCAGATAGCTCTCCTCATATAGTCGTAACTGACATGAACCATAGGAAATGACCACATGTCTCTACATCAGAACATAATCGAGACCAGTCCCTAATTTATAAAAAAAATTACATACTCAACACCCTCTTATAAAATTATAATGATGAGAACTATCATCAATATCTTCCTCAACTAAAGAAAATACTAATGAAACTTATATTTACACATGAAATGATTACCCATTCAGGTCAAATTTATCAAGGGAACTGATATCCTTGATAAATTGGATAGGAATATATTATATTATCCTACCAACCCATGGAAGCTCCACACATCCATCTTGCTCTTGGGTGGCCCCTAATATAACATGAACTCGACCTTTGGTGGGTCCATTTATATAATGTTTTTTAAGATAAAATTTCCCAAAAAGTGGAGCTCATGAATCCATAACTAAAACATTGAGATATTCCCTTAAATATAGTTCCCTCAGAGTACATCTAGAACCGCCCTCATGTGTCTCGTGTTTTCCACCTTGAATTGCGAGTACACTAGGATATTATTGAATATGTCTACCATAAACTGGTCTAAGAAAGGATGAATGTCATTGTTCATGAGTCTCATAAATGATTTTAGTTAATTCATCACACATACGGGAATGAATAAGTACTCATAGTAATCGTAAAAAACATCATAATGTTGTATTTTTTATATCCTTATCACATACTTTTGGATGGTGATTACATGATTTGAGGTCAATCTTTGAGAACTATCATGCCCCTCTCAACTGAAAAAATAGGCAATTATTCATCAACAGTGGATTATTTTTCTTTATGGACACTTGGATTAGGTGATGGTATTCCATGTGAAAACTCAAGCTCATGTACACCTTCTTGGTGAACAACATTGGGGATTCCCAGGACGAAACACTAGGCTTGATAACGACCTTCCATTAATAGCCCTCAAAATAGACCAATAGGTCACGAAGCTCTACGAGAGCCATATGATATGTTGGAATAGATATAAAGGATGTTACTTGGGATTAGTTTGATGCTGAAGACTTTTATATGTTATAGAGGTAATCCTAGAACATCCCTAGGAAATACATGCCTATTCTCCACCACCATTACATTAAATTAAAAACTAAAAGCATCTACTCCACCAATGGTAATTCTCTAGAACTGAGGAGTAATCAGTTTCATACTCATATAAATGATTCTATTATAATCTTCCTCGGCATCCATTTAACTTATAATGAGAATCCTCATCTCATCAATGGAGGAACACCTCATCCTCCTCCTGAAATAGTATATCTAGGCATGCACTATAGATAACTAGTCCTTGCCTCGGATGACATAATATGGCCTCAACACTACTAAAAAGATATCCCAAATGAAACTACCACCTCCAATAATCATGTAACACCATCTACATAAGTGTGTGATCCCTGAGATGCATTCAATAGATGTCTCCAAGCATAAGGATTTATCCAAAGGCTTTTCTAGGATCTCTATGTCTCAATCCGGATTAGTGGAAATATAGGAATGAGTCCCTCCAAAGTCTATAAATATTACTGATAATTTATGATAGAAATATATCATACCTCATATCATCACTATAGCCTTTTTACCATAATTCTTGATCACCTACAGTGGACCTCACCCTAGACCACCAACACCTTAAGCCCATAAGGGATCACCTAAAGGTGGAGGTGGTATGAAGTCATAACTTCTTCCGCCTCTGACCGCTCTACTACCTCCTCTACCACCTCCAATTCATTGTGGACCTATGTAATCCTTCCTCTTCTATTTCATAGGTGTATCATCCACTGATTCTCTATTAACCATGATAATGGTTGGACAATCCCATGCTTGATTCCCCCTAACCCTCAAAAGAGTAGAAATGCCTCGGTCTAGGCTGACTACATCCATCATGTAAACCAATAACTTCATACCTTTTATCATGGGATAACCTCATGAATTGTATTGAACATCCAGGTCCATATGTCTAATGTTAGTTCCTTGTCCCTACATCCTCAACACTCGTGTGTCCATTGACTGCACTAACTATCCGCGACTTATCAACTAATAAACTCTTATCCACAATAGTATTCTTAGTGAACCATCATAGGTAAAAATTCATAAAGGTATCATGATGCATTAGATATCATTTCACAGTCCTCATTCAAAGGTTCGATCCAGAATGAAATGACCACACACTATATCCATCGAGTATAGAGATAATTTGGTGAACCTCGATGAATACTCATCCACAATTGATATTCCTTACAAATGTTCTATAAGCTCCAAGATGAGCACATACCACAATGCAGTTGGAGATAAATCATTCCCGAAAGAGCTCTCGAGATCTTGACATGAAAGAGTCACTTCATCATATGATTGTGTCACAATTTACCCCCTATCATCAAGTAGATCCATTAATAAGTCTCACTACCAGGACCCCCATCTAGTGTGAAGGTTTCCTTTCCTGATAGAAAAATCATTTCCCCACATGAATCTAGTACTCAACCACCTATGGGTCAGGTTCTCCATAGATTATATGGGTCACACGTACTGAAACTCATGAATCATGGTAAGCCTACTCACCTCATATGTTGGTACTACTAGTACCGCCTACTTCTTGATAGGTGGTGGTAATACTAGTGCACCACCTTAAGGTAAAACCTCCTGAACATGCCCATATATCAAAGCCTCGTCACTGAGGGGATCATCCTCATGATATTGATGTTGAATCATAGCATCAAAATGTTTTGGAGGCATCCAAAAATATACAGTATATACCAAATTGAATGAATATATCTAGAGATATGACTCAACAAGGACTTGGAAACCACAAACCACTCCTATAGGATTCATGTACCATTTTTTCCCAGAAAATAGTGTTCACATGTAAAGTGTCAACAAACAAGCTATCAGAGTCATGGGGTATGAATACATCCACCACCACACAAACACTAGCGTCCCTAGACTAAAAGATAAACTCTAAACACGTAACATTGTTTCCCTGAACCAATCCCACATACAAAAGTACTAAGGTAGAGTTTAATTACTCTCATAAAACACTATCATGACCCAACCAAATGGGGCCCAAAATATGACTACCCCAAGCCTAACTCTAATAGGCTTTGGAATGGTGACCATCACCGAGTAGTCAAATTAATCACATGGGAGCCCTTATCCTAATGTACCTATACAGAGGCACACTTCTTCAAGACCATTAAATTATGAAATCTAAATTAACTAAAAACCATGCGTGCATACCTCAAAAATACTAACACCAGATAAGAAAAAAATTAATAGAAATTAAAAGGGACAAATACATGTCTACCAGAAATTAATTAACAAAAAATCTATCCTGTAAATTGAGAGAGGACTACTGTTAATGTAACTGAAGGACCACACATCGGTCTATCCAACTCACAATGCTCTACCCAGTCCTAGTCTTTCTAAGAATCAGTTAGATGGCCATTTATCTTCATAACACAAAACACATGTGGGAAAAGCACTTATATGAGTATGTATAATAATACCCAGTAGGAAATCCATAAATAATGAAGAAAATAACATCAACAATAACAATCACTACATCACAAGTATATTTTAGTAGCATATATAAGAAAAATATCCATATATACTCTACATAGACACATAGTCTCAAGGTAAATTCACAACTATAATGCTGAACTAGGATTCGTTATCAAAGTTTTCACATATAACTCGAATAGGATAAAACACTTCATGAGTCAGATATTACTAATGGTGTTACCCAAGATGTCGTGCTCATAGTGTCTTAGTGTAAAAGTACACACTAGAAATCTAAAGAGAATGATTCACAAATGAGGATCACACCCAAGGAAATTAGGTATACCAACAAACTAATATGGACTAACCCACTATGTATGGTATCAACTCCTAAATAAGTTTGGTTATGATGAAACCAAAAACCCCACATAGGGAAAAGACGATGGTATAGGATCTCTCATGAGGAATCCTGAAGAGATTCCAAAAACTTTATCCAAACAAGTTGTTTCCCAAAGGGTATCACCACCCTATGCACATGAAATGATTCCATTACAACCCTCAATAAAAGGATTAAGGGAGAACACCCTACGAAAAGTTTTCTAATATGAAGTGAAAAAGGGCTAGAATCCATCTTTTATGGAGTACACAGTGTGTCCCTTCTTCATCGAGTCCTACCCATGTATCACAGATCATTCCCATGTCCATGTCCATGTCTGAGTACATTGTGTTTCTGAGCTCATTTACTCATAACTATGTCCATGTACATGTATCCTCCGATGTACACATATCTTGGTCATGTTTGTGTGTGGATACCCATGTCTGTGCGCCCATCAAGGTCCACTCTGAGCCTCCGGTAAGAGTCGCACAACATGTGATCGCTGTCACACAGCATGTGATGTTTATCTTCTCAGAGAAACCCTTTTGCTTCTCTGGGGGTCCCACATGGTGTGTAATTCTAGAATACATTTTTTGTAATGTAGGATTTCAAAGAACCCATGTTTCTTCCTCCGTGTATGCCCAAATCACCAACTCCTCTAATTATTCCATTGATCTCACCCAAAGATCACATATATTGTTTGACCAAGCCTTAAAATCATAAATCATTGGAATATAACCACCAAAATGAATGGTATAATGGTCATTATGGCTATTTTTAATTATTTCACCCACCCCCCCTTTAATAGAGAGTATCAAATCTACACCCAACCCATTTACACCATCATCATAGCTTAATATCTTCATTGATTTGAACTTGGATCTGTGATATCATTTTTTACACCAAGAATCAAGTGAAGATGATTAATTTCATTGTATTTTTGTTGAATCATTGGAAAAAACATTGGTTATGAATTCCAAACCAATGGTTGGAGAAAGACAAGAAACATGAAAAAAAGGAACAAATCGCATCCATGTTCGGGTTAGACATAGTCTGTATTCATTAGAACTATGTATGAATAACCATAATATAATAAAAAAAATTCCCTGTAAACCCTAAAGAATAATATTTAACCCAGAAAACAATAAAACCGTGTTTAAATATATTGTTCAATTGATCCACATTCATCAAAGGATAATAAATTTTAATAGGTCCAAAAAAACTCAACTGTCAAAACACAAGTTGGATCGATCACTAACAAAGGACAGATCATCATTGTTGTCATTGGTGAGATCCTTGAATTTCATTGGTACAAACATTCCTCAGACCACCAAAATCACTATTCGTGGATCTATCCAAAATTCTCTATAAATTCATATGGATATATGGCCAACCATGAGAATTCATCATAAATGTGTTTAAATAGATAATTATTAGGTCGGTTCATCATGTTAAATAGAATAAATAATTTATTTTATTTATTCACCCAAGAATTCATTTTTTGGAAACACCTAGTATCAAAAATGTTTGTCTCATACATAACATAAAAAATATTCCCTAAAATCAATAGAGTCCTCATATTTTTCATCTAATCCTCTCTCAAGAATTTATTTCACATATTTAATAAAACTGCACACATGTGATATATTAAATATTTAAAAAATTAATTCCTATCACAATAGGCCTCAGAATACCACAAAGCCTATGTTCCTAGATTGGAAAATAATCCATAAAATATTTCAAATAAAAATTTAGAATAATCCAAGTCATTATAATATATTTTTCCCCTTATAATAATTTAAAATATATTAAGGAAAATGTTTGAAGCCAAGGGCTGAGATGACATGAGATTTTGAGACCTGGTGATCCTTGGTGTTAATATAAAAAACTATTAATTTATTATATCATTATTTCATAGTTTATTATAAATAAATGAATAAATATCAATATGAGTATCAGATTAGAAATATAAAACCATCATTGAATTTAGAATGAAACTTTTACCATAGGCAAGATATTGTATTTTTCGGTGTTGAGTGTTTAGAGTGAGTGCGACCCTGTGAGAAAGAATTATTTGAATAAAATATGTATTTAATGTATTTATTAAAATAATAACTTAATAATCCTCCATAAATACCTGATTATAGTTATTTCCTAGGGTTAGTTGTATTACCATGGGATTGAGAGATGGACCTTTTAGAGGAGAGCTTGGATAATTACAACATATCAAGGATGACAATAGATTGTTTTAGGATATTTTTCACCAATGGAGGTTGATTATATTTAAAAAAAGGCAGAAAATTTTGTTCTTCATCGTTGATCATTCAAAAAATGAGGTAGGTAATTTTATTTATTTGTATTTATCCCGATATCCCATTTTAAATATAGGCAATTTCACACAATTTTTTTTCATGGATTTGTGGTTGATTTTGGTTTATGATTTATCTTTACTATGGTTTTGTAATTTATTTATTTCATTTTTGTTTTAACATTCATTATCCTAACAATAGAAATTTGAGGCCAACCTAAACAATGGCTATGGTTCATTCCACTTTTGTGATTAGATCATTTTTTACCTTTTTGTTATGATTGTCACAGGTAACCTATTTGGCCTATAATACACAAAATACCAAGTATTGGATCATTTGGAGACCATCTTATATGAAATTTATTTATATCGATGGATTGGTTTCCTGATCGATAGGGTGATCATGTTGAAATGATTATGGTGGAGGAACAGAGGTGGATGAGGATCAAATTTTGAGATACCCAGTTATGGTTTGAAATATGTTGTGTAGTGTGGTGTCATCAAAGATGATTTATGAGGGAATTAAATAGTTATACTCAGTCTAATAGAGATGCCAGGCTTTAGTTTCAGATCCATAGGTGACAGTGGTGTCGGTGAATGCATGAAGAATTTATATGTTTCTGAATGTTCCTGACTACATGGTGTGTAGTTCAGAGAACACACACCATGTAGTACCCCATCTGTGGATCTAGGGTTTCCGCATAGAGAAAAATAACAGATACCAAGTGACGTGTGTCACATTCAATTTTATTTTGTGATGGTGGATTGACATATGACCCAATAAGTCTGCATGCATGAAAGATTCCAAAAACATAGGCAGAACCTTAGTACACAGGAATAGACCAATACTCATAAACAACCTGGTATATGTCCATGGCCATGGTACAGGGGAATGGCCTAAAGTACATGGGATTTTCTTGATATACACATACATTGGCTGGCAGCACACTAATTTCTAACCCAACCTCTACACATTATGTTTCCCAATAGAACAGTTCTTGTATTTGTAGAATTACAAGTCATGTGAGATGAAATCAAATAGGATGACCTGAGATATTAAGAAAAACCATGTACCCTCTAGTACACACTATGTACTTTTTGTGTGGTTGGTTGAGGTCCTCCACCTCTCTAGTTTAGTCCAGCATCAGTTAAGCATGTTCTCTAGGTCCATCCCTATGAGGGTTCATTGTAGAATTATATAATAATAATAGGATTGTGTTCAAATCAATAGGTTCATATTTGATAGAGTTTTATTAATCCTACCTTGAGGTTTAGAGTGAGATCCTTTATCATATAATCTTTACAAGGTGGAGTTTGAGGAATCATCACAACCAATTTACAAAGTCATACGATACCCTACTTAAGTAATTATTCTATATTGGTTTTTTGGAATCCATAAACATTCCTAGTTGTGATCATATATCTTTGTATTGATATTTTTGAAGATCTACTGAGTACTTATTTGGAAAGGCTTGATGAGATTTACCCCTCATATGGGAACAATTAGTGATATCATGGCTTGGGCAGTGGATTCTCCTAGAAGAGTGTGATCTTTAATCCTGAAGTATAATCCTATGAATGAAAGTGTGTACGCGAAAGATTTTAGGCTTGGAGTCTTTTTTGAGTATATATAGGGTTTTATTTTCCTTATTTTTATGTCTCATGTTCTATTGACATAATTTGTGATGATAAGTCTTCTCTCTTAATGATTATGTTTTGTTATTTCACGGTTTACAACATGGTATTATTATACTCACATGTAAATTTCATTTTCCCACACTTGTTGAGTCATTTGTAGATAATAAGAAATTTTATGATGTCCTAGGAGGACCATTAGTATGAAGATAATAGTTATCTTGACTAACTGTGGTTATTGCACGAATTACACATGATGGTAGTTCCCTCCTTCTATGTTTGTTGATCTCATTATAATGTTTATGGGATTGTATTTAGATGTTATCTTTAGTACCTTCATCAGACTCTTATTGTGGTATATAGATTTATGAATGCATTATGGAATTAGATGTTTATTTTTCCTTTCAGTATTGTATAGGAATTTAAAGATGTGTGTGTGTACTGGTATGATAGTATAAGGAATCCGATGTGTGATACATGCCATCATTGAACTGGTATATAGAAATTGTCTTATTGGAGGTAGAATTTGGGTCTCACACACAGCTTATCACTAGCCAAATGGGCCCTCATGGTTCTATTTACGAAAGAGTAGTATTAGATCAGTTCCATATTATGAATAGAGTTTAGGGATTTTCTATCTATGACATACGGTTTGGGATTTATGAAAACAATGTTAAATTGTTTCAAGTTCATATTTCAATCGATGGAATCTAATTTGGGTGAGGTGGATGAAAAAACCATTCCCTAGGAATATGAAGACCATCATTTTGATTCAATACATTTAGTCACTAGTTCTAGGGAAAACATTTGTACATGCATCATATAAGAATGAATTATGGATTCCATTCATTTTTGTGTCATATTCACATCTATATTATTTGACCATGTTAAATCACGATTTTCTTTTAGGATACCCCTACAATTATATACAACCAGGATTCCACAATAGGATCACATTGATGACCCACCTATTGATTTGGATTCAGTGCAGGGATCTACATTGGAGGTGGTACCTTAGGGTGGTTTATTAGTATAACCACCACCCATTAAGTATAAAATTGAATTGGTATTACCAGTTGATGATGTGGGTAGGATATGTAAAATCCAATAGTATTAGATGTAGTGAGATCCTAGGTTTCTAGGTGAGATAGACCCCCCAAGTATCTGGGGAATAGGTAAAGGTGTTTACTTGAGTTTCCACCTTGTGATGACACCTACAGATCTGATGGTGGTCCTTGAGGTGAGTATTATTTGAAGATTTGTTGGGATATGGTTTAGTTTCATGACTAAGAAACATGATAAGATGACTCTATCCATGTTAACCTATCAGTTTCTCCTTAGATATTAGTCATATCTGGCCACGTTGTGAGTGGTGTGCATCTAGGAGCTTCTGAAGCTTTGGAAGGGTACTCTGAATGTGGAAAATTATTTGTTGACATTCACCTACGTCAATAGATACTATTTTTATGTGGTTTGATATCCATTTTTCTAAGAAAAAACCATTGATCTACTACTACACCATTATATAATGGATTCAATGATATCACTTTTTATTCCCACCTATGTTGGGGTTCTCAAGGAAGCCTTAGAGGTGGAGAGATTTTTTGGTGATAAAAAATAGAGAACTAGTGTAGGTAGTGGGAATGTAAGATATGTGACCATGAAATCCTATAGATGATTAAAGAAATAGGGATCCAGGCATCCAATATGCTTCTGAAGGTGATCCTAGGGTAGAGGGTCTACAGTTTGAGGCTCTGATGACATTTCTAGTTAGCCTAGAAAGAGATAGTGTTTCTATTGAGATAGTCGAGGCAACCACACGTGGGATTGGCTGAAATTTCATACAACTAACATATATATAGTTTATGGGATACCCATGTAGAGGCAGTGATGAGAATAGATAGGTATATAAGGTGGTAGATATGACAGAGTCTTTGGGAGAGTAGTTGGAGGTGGAAATCATTTTGAATCATTTCCACCACCACTTCCAAGTGGTCCGCGATAAGCTTATGGAGATTTATGTTAGGGAGGAGGAAAGATACAGGACATGGGGGCCTACAACCCTAGGTATCAATTTATTATTAGTTTCTTATCTACCATAGTTTTTAATTGGATATACTTGGATATCAGTCACTCTTTTCCTTCCACTTATCTTGTATGAGAGTTATAGATTATGGTCGATCTGTTGGCTCTAACCTTATGATTAAATACTCTAATAGGAGGGGAATCAGTGATCACAAACTACTAACAACAGTGTGACGTAACTCTGGTGTGAGAGACATTTGTTTGGGATCTCTTTTTCGTGTGATGATACCTTATGAAATCATCTTATTTATGGATTGGCTATCTATAGTTTATGCCCAGATTCACTATTTTAGGTAGGTGATGTGGTGTATCCATGATGTCACAACGAGGGTTTCCTTCACAGATAAAATGTAAAAATAGGATGAGCTGGTTGGGATCATACGTAGGAGGATACACCCAATTAATTTTCATTTTCCTATTATACCCTTCGAGTAGTGGATGATATGGGATTTTACCATCCACCATTAGTGGGAGAGTATGAGGATGTATTTACCTTTGATATTCCAAGATTACCTCCAAATTGAGAGATATGAGTATCCATTGAATTACACACATGGATTACCACAATATCAGTTTCCACATATTGAATGGATCCTTTGAAGCTTAGTGAGATGAAGGTGTAGTTAGAGGACTTATAAGGGAAGGTATTTATTATACCCAATATCTTGAACTAGGATACCCTAGTGTTGTTAATCAAGATGGTGTATGAGAGATTGATGTTGTGTATGTATTTCTGTCACCTAGACTATGTCACCATGAAGAAAATATATCCACTTCTGAGGATCTAATACCTCTTTGATCAGTTGAGAGGGGAGAGATAGTTCTTGATGATTGACCTAAGATAATGTAATCACCATCTTTAAGAAAAAGGCATGGATTTAGTGAAGATGTCATTCAGATTCTATTATATTCATTATGAGTACTTATAAATACCTTTTGGCATGATGAACTCCCCAACTGTGTTCATCGAACCCATGAATTAGATATGTCATCCTTTCTTAGACAAGTTTGTGGTAGTCTTCATTGATGAAATTCTAGTGTACTAAACATTCAAAGAGAAACACATGAGATGCTTGGGGATTTTACTATACATACTTTGAGATAACCACATTTATGGGAAGATCTTGAAGTCTGAGTTCTTGATTTGATAGGTCCACTTTCTTGGAAATGTCATCTCAGTAGAGGGTGTATTATTTAACTCGGTGAAGGTTTAGGCAGTACAAGATCTAGATATATGCATGATAGTGACTAAGGTATGTATATTTTTTTGGTTTTAAAACAACTATAGGATTTTTTTGCACAATTTCTCCAAGTTATTGGAACCTATTCCTTATTTGACCAGAAAGGGGTAGCCTTTCATGTAAACAAAAGGGTTCCAACAAAATTTTTAGGAGATATAGAAGAGGTTCATGAGCATTACCATCTAGAGATTTCTATATGAAGGTGATGAGTATGTAGTGATATGAAATTCCATAGGGGATGTACATTTTTGGGTTCGGAAGCGTAGGTAGGAAGTGATTTCCTACGGGTACTGTTTTTTAGGCCTAATGAGCAAAACTATGCAACTCAAAATCTGGAGTTGTAACCGGTAGTATTTTATCAAAATATGACGCAATTCTAAATTATGGGTGAGTATATTATCATCTATTATATCCATTAAAGTCTCAATTATATCTTATTTGAGAGTTATATTTACTTAAAACAAAAGAGATAACTTTATTTCTTAAAATAAATATGAATTTTAGATAGTATATAGTCTTGAGAAGGGGAGTATGGTGGAAGATTCTCTTAGTATGAGATCAATATCAAATTTACTGAGAAAGGTGTCAGATTAGTAGGCCCCATTACAGTTTTCCATTATAGATGAGAATAAAGTTAAATATATACATTCAATGATTGTCACCCCACCACTTCTAAGACACTTTAGGGAGTCTACATGAAATGGTACCGACTATGAGACCTTGCATAATAAAATATCCACTAGATTTGATGTGGATGGTTTTTCTAAAGGTGAGGAGTAAATCGTCATTTCCAGAGGATAAATGATGGTACCAGGGTTGATTCATTTTGAGGTTATGAGGGATATTCATACGCCCCCTTGCTAGTATATCCTAGTTTGGAGAAGATGTACCATGATTTTTAATGTCAATTTTGGTGTCCCATTATAAAGAGGAGTATAGAAGAGATTGTTTCTTAATTCCTATTTATTCAGAAGGTGAAGGTAGATAACTAATTTCTAGTAGGGTTTTCTCAAACCCTTGAAGTGACATAGTGTAATTTTAGAGGTATATTTAGGGACTTCATGAGGGGGACACTATGAATTTATATAGGACATGATCCCATATGGGTGATCACAAACTGACTCACAAATTTTGCACACATATTATCTATTATATATTATAGTTCAGAAGAGATATTGGGTTTACTTTACTTGTAAAATATATTCTACATACATTTAATTTCCTAGAAAATAATTTAAAATAATGATTCTCCCTTCACATCACAACTATAGAGAGGATTGGAGGAGGAATTTGGCCTGCTATTATGATGAATTATGATGTTTCATCCCCATACTAATAGACAATGTAACAACCCAAAATTTTATTTATGAAAATTCATCTGGATCTAATTAAATGTCTTATTATATAAAACGGTAACATAAAATATGAAATTACTTGGTTTTTTGTTTTTGGATTTCAAAATACCGTTTAAAATTGATACCTTTCCTAATATATCCATTGAGCAATGATCACATGATTAGTATAAATATAGGGATTTAACAAATCCAATTTACTTAGACAAAAGTAGTGATAGCCTCATCCTATAGAATTTCTCCATACGAAGCCCATTTTTCAGAGCTAAAAAAGGAGGTGGTTTCATTAGGATTTACACTTGACCAATCCCAATCCAAGCTTCAACATGTTAAGTTCGAACGAAACTGCCTACGTGAGAAGTGGAAGTTGATAGAGATTACCACTTGAACGATGTTATCCGAGCTATACCAAGAGTCTGTCACCATTGCACACATTACCCTTAGGTATTATGGTGGTTTTATAAGGGGTTATGTAACAAGACCCTAGAAATATTATTATGTACATTATTCTTGTATATAGAATATACATTCATTTTATTATTATTACTTTGTAAATAGTTTATGAAGAAAAAATAGTATTTCTAGTTAATATTCAATTAAAAAATCTATTTTGATGAATTAATGGATTTTTGAATTAAATAATATTTTAATAAAATATTATTACTAAATTAATTTTTATTAAATATAAATGATCGTATAATGATTATGAATACAATTGTTATTTTTATTAAGGTTTGAAATCCATTTTGGTCAAAACACGTTAATTTTCGAAAAATGATGGTTCTATTTCAAAAGTAAAAATTCACATATTTATAAAATTATTTAGATAAAATGAAAATTATTTTTGGAATCAAGACGTCGAAATTATCCAATATTGACTTTTTCATAATGTTCATACACAGTCAAAATTTTGTGTAAAAATTAAATACTGTTTAATTATATAATGTGTTTTATGACATCATAATGACCCAATAGTGATGTAATGAAATATTATAAATGGTTTGTTATGACAATATATGTTTTAAAATTTAAATAATATGATTTTAGGTTTGTTTAATTTATTTTACAAATCTTTAGTGGTCCCGTAGAGGCTTATAAAATATTTTGACTTTTTAAATTGATTTCCTTGAGAATGACTCACTACCACATAAACAAGCCTAATATTTTAATATGTTCGGAAATTGGGATAATAAAATAATTTTTTCGACTCCCATTTTGAAAAAGACCATGTTCAAAAACCATGGGTTGGTTTTTGGTTTTCATTAGTTTAATGCGTGGTTCCCAAAACCTAAATAATAATGAATTCCCTCTCTTTTCCTATAAAAACCCAACCAATCTCCCACTTCCTCTTCACTAAAAGCATTTAGAGATCGACCAACCTCTAAACTCCTCTCTCTATAATCCTCCCAAGATGGCCCAATATCCCAAGAAGCCTCTCTCTAGTGCCTCCCAAGCCTTTGGGATCACACTTCTAAGTAAGGGGTTTCTTCCTTTCTCTTTGTTGCTCAAATTTTTTTTATGTAGTTATGACCTTTTATTTTCAAATTTAAAATGTTGGGGTATGATTTAGAACCTCTTCTATACATCCCTATATATGTTTTAATTATTAGGGACCCCTTTATCTCTCTGTAATTACTCCAATGTACACCCATTACCATACACAAATTCAGTAAGGGATCTCTATGCCCTCGTTTACATTCAAGAAATCATTTTGTTTTATGAATTTAAATTCCAATACATATGATGGGAAATGTATCTATATGAACACTTAATGAACATTTTAGTTATATATTATCATACATACCTTTCTCTCTCATCTACCATTTTTATTAATTCTTATGTCACGTCCTTATGCTACTGAAATTCCACCATGATTTTCCAAGCCAAAAGTCATTATCTACTGAATACCATGCCAATTTCTCTATCAAGGGTGTATTCAAAATTATGCACATTTACTTGTGGATTATATAGTTTTGTGTATGAGTTCCAAATTATTTTATCATGGAATAAATTATGATGTTTAATGAATCCATGTTATATGATCCATGTGACACACTTATACATGAAATGAAGTGATTAAGAAGTGCGGGCCCTGATAGTGCTCCAATGCACTTGTTAATGATTAATATCATGATACATCAAGTGAAATTAGAGTTTACTCATGATAATTCAAGTTAAATTATGTTTTACTCATTCTATAGGTGCAATGATCCTTGTCTCATGCTAATGTCAAGTTAATTTGTTTTGCCACATTTCCATGATATGATAATCATGTTCTATCATACCTTTATGTTCTTGTTTATCTTATGCTCCATTGATTTGCCTATTTCCAGATATGTTGTAATAACCCAAGATTTTATAAGATATATTCTTTTTAATTTCACTCATATCTTCTGTTTTACAATACATCAAGATTATCTTGCGCTATACGCAACACCGTATTAGCTTGCAGTATACGCAACGCTATTCTTAGATTGTGTTACACACAATTTCATGTTCGTTTGATAATAGTCATTCTATGTAACATTGAGTATATATATATATATATATATATATTCAATGTATAAATGACAAAATGGTTGGATTCTGTTATAACGAAACAACAATGGAGTCTTTCACTATACGCAACCCTGACTTGACTTGCATTACATGCAATCGCGACCTTCCTCGATAGCGTGTGTTGTACGCAATACCGAGTTTTACTAAACAACGATATATTATTATAATATTATTATGAATTAGCCGTTATGAATAGTATTAACTAAATTTTGAATCTTATAAAATTATTATTCATCTTACACATTTTCCAAAACATGGTATAAGAACAAAATAATTTTTTTGGGTAAAATAAGTATTTTTCAAAAAATGCAGTTTTGCCACCTTTTGATGGCGCACCAACATTAAATCTAGTTTTTGACATGTTTATAAGTTAAATTTGACAAAATAAAATTCTTCTTTGGAATCATGAAATAAAAATTTACTTTGGATAAATTTTTCATATTATTCTGGTAACATTCATATTTTGATGAATAGTAAAAACAGGCTATATTTTAATTAAAAACAACTTTTTTCATTGCAATAATTTATATGGTTAAATTATAATATTGAATGGTATTAAAGTATAAACATAATATATTTTTACCATTTAATATAATTTATGTCATTATCATTGATTCTACCTTGAATTCGTAGGATAAATCAATTCAATCTTTTGCAATGTTTTAAAGAAAAACACATTTTCTTTCGACAACGGGATTAATTTTAATTTAATTTCTGCAACTTTTGTGTAATGAATTTGGAAAAATGGATTCCATATTTGGAATCAGTGGATCGAAATTATGTTAATAATCTACTTTTTATTTTTGGGAATTATGAATAGTAACTACGGTAAATTTTATTTACCATAGTTAAAGGTAAATCGGGTAATTAAGGGTAAATATAATTTTATAAAATTACCATAACACAAGTAAAAATACTATTGGATGACTAAAAGTCGACCCATATCACCTAAGTGTCGGATTAGATTCATTTAATGGACTTTTGTCCATGAAAATAATTTAATTATTATTAAAACCAAAGAATGTGACAACATGTCACTTTCTTAAATCTTATAAGTATAATAATTTTGATTTAGTGATAAGCTTCATGAAACTTCGAACATGAATAGTATCCAGAAATATAATACAATTATCTACATCATAGGAATTTATTTATAATTTTTATGGATTAAATAGTTATCATTTATTATGACACAAAGATGATGCAGTAATTGTCTTATTAATGAAATATTAACATAATTGATGTTATAAATACCCAAATAAATGTAATTTAAGACTTTTTTATGAATTACACTAATTTTATATGTTAATATGACATGTTAGTATTGATTTAATTATCTTTTTTTGAACTAATCAATCTTCTATGAGTTTCACAAAAATCAATTACTAAATAGTGTCAAAATTGACATAAAATAGTTTTTAAAACAAATATTATATTATTAATTGTTATTTTATTCCTAAAAATCTATGGTTCGGCAAAATGACTTAGATAAGGTTATATATATTATTAATAAATAACTTGGGGTACTTTTGGCTTGATATAGTAAGTTTATTAACCTTATAGTGTAAGAAAACAAGAAGACACGGTAAAAGTAAAATTATCTAACTTAAAGTTAAATATAAATGATAAGGTTAAAATAGGAACCGAAACTTGTATAAATTCTATTTTATGAGAGGACTGCGACCCATCCCCTCCTTATCTTCTAAATAAATCAATTTGGAGCTATTTAAAACCGAATTTGGCTTTATAATAAAATAATATTTTTAGTTATTCCAAAGGTGCCCCTCTCCTCCCATATAAAAGGGAACCCCCTCCCTATATTCCTCACACCACTTTGAGCCTTCAAGCACGGCCAACATCTGCGAAATTATCTTCTCCACTTCCCTAGCAACATCCTAGAGGTTCTGGTATTCCTCAAAGACCAATTTTAGTTCCCTAAAAGGAAGTCTCAAAGAAGAACTTCAAAGAAGAGGTAATGTCCGTTACCGATTCTTTCATATTTATTTCTTATTCAACATCTTCTTCTTTAGTTTTCTCATTATGAAGTAATAAAATCAGTATCACTCATATACTGATATGTTATTATAAGTATTAAACAACCCTATTTCACCATCTATCCATCCTATGGAAAATGAAATCACCGCGCGTGCGTACGTACGGAATACTGTCTCCACGCCGTGGTGTAATCTATTTTCCACCACCACCTTACTTGGATGGGTATAATGGTGTAAATAATAACTATATATGATTATTTTAAAGTGATATTTATTCTGAAATAGTATACATACACTCTAATACAGTCCCACGATTATGAGAACGATATCATCGCTCGTGCGTACGTATGGACTACCGTCTCCACGACGCGATGAGATTCATTCTCCACATTAACCAATAATGAATGATTATAAAGTATATATAATATGTAATCATAAAATATATGACATAATAATGATACTGGATTTATTTTTATATATATATGTATTTCATCTACTTAATTCCATTCAACTCAATAAGGAAACGAAAACAGTGTTCATGCGTACGTACGGCCTACCGTCTCCATGAACGGTGTATTTCTTTCCATTTATCGATCTATTATATATATGTATATTCTGAATATATATAAATCATGTTTTATATTCTGTAGTTAATTAATCATGATATAAGTAATCATATGAATAATTACAACTTAAAACACGAACAACAAATGAGACGATTTTACCCAAAACGCTCTTTAACATGGAATTTACAAAAGAACAGGTAATATAAAGTCATAAGTGAACCATATATGATATCATAACAATGCGTATTATTCTTTAATAAGTCAATGACATTATTTAAATCATTATACAGGAGGTTTGGACACATACGAAGCAAATCAGACCTAAGGTAAGGGAAATATCACAATCTGATTTTTATCCGAGATTGTTTATACTTTGGTATTTACTGGGGTGTATTTTATCATCCACATCCATGTTTCCTCAATATGTAATATTTATATCCTTCTAAAATAGTTTATATACAATTTTACCCTTCGGTGAGTTTTAAGTAAAAGATATGAAAGGAATCTTTTGTCGTTTTTCGTACGAGGTACTTTTTGACATTTCCAACAAAAGTACGAGAAGAATGTTTTTTAACTTATACGGCATGAATGGATTTTTAAAACATTATTTCCAAGAATCTTCCTTTACAAGTTTTCAAGATTATTTTTAATCAACTTCTTTTAGTTTAAAATTTTATGACATGTTAAGAAAAGAAAATGTTTTTGAAGTTGAAAGGATATTTTCCTCAAGAATGGAGTTCAAGTGTTTTATCAAAATTATTTTCCATCTAAGATAATATAGGGATCTTTTTCTATCCCTATTATTACATTGATTTGAATATGTTGTGATGGAATTATTTTTATGAATCCATTTATCTTATATGAATTGTTTTATGATGTCATGTGGTTTAAGTATCCCATTTTTATTACATGGGTTATGCAATGATGTATGATTTATGATTTTGTGGCAAACATAAGAATGGTATCATTATGAGATGGGTGGGACCTATATCTCCCTCCAATGCATTGGGTAAAGATTTTATATCTCATGAGATAGACATGGCTGGAACGGTAGGTTATACCGGTTCAGTGAAACAGGACTGAAACGAGGAGTGAACTTGGTTTAGAAATGGACTCTTTCCTCTGAGATAGTCTTGGCAATGAGTCTTGACTAATAAGAAATGATTCTATATGATTATGTGTGTATACCACAAAGTTTCATGTTTTACGTTATGATTATTGGGATTTCATTTCACTAATAGGATTTATCCCATGTTATGAAATTATGCTCTCTTTTTCATGTTAAGATTTCCAAAATGTTATATTCTTATGAATATGATGTGATTGATATTTCTTTTATTTACCCTTACTAAGAATTTGAGCTCACCCTTTTATGTTTTCTTTTCCCCAGGATATAAAGAAAGGTTTTAGGTAAAAAAGAAGAAGATCTTTTTGGGAGATGTTGAAGATCTTTAACCACGATTAGAAGATTATATTCTGAGCTTCCAAAGACACTAAACTATTACGATCCCTGTGTGTGTGTTTTTTTTATGTACTATGTATTCCGCAAAAGTAATGTAATGTCCATGTACTTCAAGCTTTGGTTCTATACATTTGGTATCAGAGGAAAGGTTTAGTCAACCTTTGGAAACTAGGATGCGAAAACATTAGTGAGATCCCTAGAGATTTTTCTAAGGTATGTCTTGGGATGTCCCTAAGGATAAGTATATGTATAGGATATAGTCCTAGAACTATGGTAACGATCTTAGAATTTATCCTAAGTTGTTAGATATTCAGGGTGCTTCCCTTTTACTATGTTATTTTCCCTAGCATGATTTTTTCCTCTCACACTATTCTTTTTGGGTTTTAGAAAATGGCTGGAAATAAGAAGATTCATGATAATGGAAGATATGATAGACAATGGAATGATTTTCTTCATGAGAAACCAAATGAAATGGGATCTGGAAGTCCAAAAATCATTATTATGCCTAATCAGAAATCTCATAATATGATCAATAATTTCAACTTTAATAAGTTTCCCGACTCAGATAATAAGATAAAGATGGAGTTTCAGGATGATCATAGAGGAAAGAAAGTTCAATTTCCCTAATGTAAATCATGTGGGAAGAGGCATCGTGGAGATTGTTTCAAAGGAACTGGAAGATGCTTTGGGTGTGGAAAAGAAGGACACAAAGCCAGTAAGTGCAAAGGAAAAGGTTCAGTAAACACCATAGACAAGGATAATGATATTGCTACGACATCAACATTGGATAAATGTTTTAAATGTGGAATGAACGGGCATTATGCAAACCAATGCCCTAAGGGAAAGTCTCATGAAGAGAATCAGTATGGTCATATGGGTAGTATTTATGTTGATGATGATGAAGAGACTACAAACGATATGTGAGATAAAAGAATTGTTGAAGCTCAGTAAATGGTTTAAGAAGGTAGTGGAATGATTACATGTTTATCAAGTGTAATGTTGTATAAGTAATCTCATGGTACTATGGAATAAAGAGACATTTAAGGATTGTTACACTATTGTCTTTCCTATGTTTTGAAAGTGTATGATTAATGGTACTAGTAACCATGAAAGGTTATTCAGATATTTTTGGAAAGTAGATGATATGCGCATAATGAAGGGATAAAGAGAAAATTAAATGTTTTATAGTATTCATGAGCTCATGACTGATATAAGGAGAAGGTTATATAATGGTTTGAGTATATAGAATTTTTGGATTTTGGTATGTGGAAATAGTTAACTTTTGACAGCATTCATGTTTTCAGTAAGATTCAATGGGAATTCGTTTTTCAAGAGAATACATGATTAAGGCCTTCTAATGTTTGGAATGTGACCAACAAGACATATATTATGATATATGGGGATCAACGATGTAATTAACATGCTTGTTATATTAAATCTCTGGTAATCGTTTTCACTATAATATGAGAGTGGACTGTAGTATTATGGATAATCCTAAAGATTGGAAAAGATTATGTTGGACATAAGTTAGAATTGTTTAAGGATAGAAGTTTTTTTTTCGATATTATTAATGGGATGTTATAGTAACATAGTTTTAGAAAAAGGACAACCTGCAAGACGGGTGACAGCCCATCTTGTCGGACAATGCTATGGGAATCGAACCCACAACCGAAGTGCGACTGGCCTTTATCACCTACCACTGGCCTACAGGAAGTCCCTGTTTAGTATAAACCAGTTTTATTATATTAAGTAGAATGATATATGAAGTATAAGTCCATTTTAGAAACCATATATGATTAATCTCACTATAGATTGACTTATGTATATTTAATAACTTTTGCTAACCTTTTGTTGGAGACAGATGGAATGACCTGTCATTCTATCACATGATCTGCTAACACTTCACGAATAACAAATTCAACTTCATTTCTTTAAGAGATGAAGTGGAAATTGTTCAAGGCATGAACAATAGTGAGATTGTACCAAAATAAAGTAAGTATTTATTCTAATTCAAATTCTTCAACTTTAGGGAAATGATCTTGAAAACCAAAAATGTTTTCCTTATACCCTTATATCCTATGAATTAGATGGTACCCTAGATCATCACAAATCTACATCTTTTTGATTGTTGGATTTTTCATTACCATGTTCTCTACCACTCTCTATCAGAACATGATGGTTATATTTCTCTTCCATATCCATATTTTCACCTATGTTCTCCTATGTGGAAACCCAGTGATTATTTTATCTGAGTAACCGTTACATTTCATACTTTAGTTTTTAAAGATAAGTTTTGGTATTCCTTTTTACGATATGGGTTTCAATTAAAGAAACTTTCATGTAGAAAACCATTTATAACCCCGATGAATTTCGAGGGCGAAATTCATTTTAAGGGGGGTAGAATGTAAAAACCCGAGATTTTATAAGATATATTCTTTTTAATTTCATTCATATATTCGGTTTTACAATACATAAAGATTATCTTGCGCTATACGCAACACAGTATTAGATTGCAGTATACGCAACACTATTCTTAGATTGTGTTACACACAATTTCAAGTTCGTTTGATAATAGTCATTCTATGTAACATTGAGTATATATATATATATTCAATGTATACATGAAAAAATTGTTGGATTCTATTATAAAGAAACAACAAAGGAGTCTTGCACTATATGTAACCCTGACTTGGCTTGGATTACACGCAATCACGACCTTCCTCGATAGCGTGTGTTGTACGCAATACCGGGTTTTACTAAACAAAGATATATTATTATAATATTATTATGAACTAGCCATTATGAATAGTATTAACTAAAATTTTAATCTTATAACATTATTATCCGTCTTACACATTTTCTAAAACATGGTATAAGAACAAAATAATTTTTTTGGGTAAAATAAGTATTTTTCAAAAAATGTAGTTTTGCCGCCTTTTGATGGCACACCCACTTTAAATCTAGTTTTTGACATGTTTATATGTTCAATTTGACAAAATAAAATTCTTATTTGGAATCATGAAATCAAAATTTACTTTGGATAAAATTTTCATATTATTCTGGTAACTTTCATATTTCGATGAATAGTAAAAACATGCTATATTTTAATTAAAAACAACTTTTCTCATCGCAATAATTTATATGGGTAAATTATAATATTGAATGGTTTTAAAGTATAAATAGAATTTATTTTTACAAATTTAATATAATGTATGTCATTAGCATTGATTCTACCTTGAATTCGTAGGATACATCAATTCAATCTTTTGCAATGTTTTAAAGAAAAACCGTTTTCTTTCGACAACGAGATTAATTTTAATTTAATTTATGCAAATTTTGTGTATTGAATTTGGAAGAATGGATTCCATATTTGGAATCAGTGGATCCAAATAATGTTAATAAGCTACTTTTTATTTTGGGGAATTATGAATAGTAACTACGGTAAATTTTATTTACCATAGTTAAAGGTAAATCGGGTAATTAAGTGTAAATATAATATTATAAAATTACCCTAACACATGTAAAAATCTTATTTTATGACTAAAAGTCGACCCATATCACCTAAGGGTAGGATTAGATTCATTTAATGGACTTTTTTCCATGAAAATAATTTAATTATTATTAAAACCAAAGAATGTGACAACATGTCACTTTCTTAAATCTTATAAGTATAATAATTTAAATGTAGTGATATGCTTCATGAAACTTCTAACATGAATAGTATCCAGAAATATAATACAATTATCTACATCATAGAAATTTATTTAGAATTTTTATATATTAAATAATTATCATTTATTATGACACAAAGATGATGTAGTAATTGTCTTATTAATAAAATATTGACATAATTGATGTTATAAATACCCAAATAAATGTAATTTAAGACTTTTTATGAATTAAACTAATTTTATATGTTAATATGACATGTTAGTATTTATTTAATAACTTTTTTATAACTAATCAATCTGTTATGAGTTTCAAAAAAATCAATTACTAAATAGTGTCAAAATTGACATAAAATAGTTTTTTAAAAAAATATTATATTATTAATTGTTATTTTATTCCTCAAAATCTAAGGTTTGGCCAAATGACTTAGATAAGGTTATATATATTAATAATAAACAACTTGGGGTTCTTTTGGCTTGATATAGTAAGTTTATTAACCTTATAGTGTAAGAAAACAAGAAGACATGGTAAAAGTAAAATTATCTAACTTAAAGTTAAATATAAATGATAAGGTTAACATAAGAACCTAAACTTGTCTAAATTTTATTTAATGAGAGGATTTCGACCCATCCCCACCTTATCTTCGAAATAAATTAATTTGGATCTATTTAAAACCGAATTTGGCTTTATAATAAAATAATATTTTTAGTTATTCCAAAGGTGCCCCTCTCCTCCCTTATAAAAGGGCACCCCCTCCCTCTCTTCCTCACACCACTTTGAGCCTTCAAGATCAGAAAACCTCTGACAAATTATCTTCTCCACTTCCCTAGCAACATCCTAGAGGTTCTGGTCTTCCTCAAAGACCAATTTTAGTGCCCTAAAAGGAAGTCTCAAAGAAGCACTTCAAAGAAGAGGTAATGTCCGTTACCGATTCTTTCATCTTTATTTATTATTACACTTCTTCTTCTTTAGTTGTATCATTATTAAGTAACAACATCAGTATCACTCATATACCGATATTTTATTATAATTATGAAACAACCCTATTTCACCATCTATACATCCTATGGAAAATGAAATCACCGCGCGTGCGTACGTACGGACTACCGTCTCCACGCAGTGGTGTAATCTATTTTCCACCACCCCATTACTTGGATGGGTATAATGGTGTAAATAATAACTATATATGATTATTTTAAAGTGATATTGATTCTGAAATAGTATACATATACTCCAATACAGTCCCACAATCATGAGAACGATATCATCGCTCGTGCGTACGTACGGACTACCGTCTCCACGACGCGATGAGATTCATTCTCCACATTAACCAATAATGAATGATTATAAAGTATATATAATAAGTAATCATGAAATATATGACATAATAATGATACTGGATTTATGTGTATATATATGTATGTCATCTACTTAATTCTATTCAACTCAATAAGGAAACGAAAACAGCGTTCATGCGTCCGTACGGTCTACCGTCTCCATGAATGGTGTATTTCTTTCCATTTATCGATCTATTATATATATGTATATTATGAATATATATAAATCATGTTTTATATTCTGGAATTAAGTAATCATGATCTAAGTAATCATATGAATAATTACAAGTTAAAACACGGACGACAAATGAGACGATTTTACCCAAAACGCTCTTTAACATGGAATTTACAAAAGAACGGGTAATATAAAGTCATAAGTGAACCATATATGATATCATAACAATGAGTATGATTATGGAATAAGTCAATGACATTTTTTAAATCATTATACAGGAGGTTCGGACACATATGAAGCAAATCAGACCTAAGGTAAGGGAAATATCACAATCTCATTTTTATCCGAGATTGTTTATACTTTGGTATTTACTGGGGTGTATTTTATCATCCACATCCATGTTTCCTCAATATGTAATATTTATATCCTTATACAATAGTTTATGTCCAATTTTACCCTTCGGTGAGTTTTTATTAAAAGATATGAAATGAATCTTTTGTCGTTTTTCGTACGAGGTACTTTTCCACTTTTCCGATAAAAGTACGAGAAGAATGTTTTTTTAACTAACATGGAATGAATGGATTTTTAAAACATTATTTCCAAGAATCTTCCTTTACAAGTTCTCAAGTTTATTTTTAATCAACTTCTTTTAGTTTAAAATTTTATGACATGTTAAGAATGGAAAATGTTTTTGATGTTGAAAGGATATTTTCCTCAAGAATGGAGTTCAAGTGTTTTATCAAAATTATTTTCCATCTATGATAATATAGGGTTCTGTTTCTATCCCTATTATTACATTGATTTGATTATGTTGTGATTGAATTATTTTTATGAATCCCTTTATCTTATATGAATTGTTTTATGATGTCATGTTTTTTAAGTATCCCATTTTTATTACATGGGTTATGCAATGATGTATGATTTATGATTTTGGGGCACACATAAGAATGGTATCCTTATGAGATGGGTGGGACCTATATCTCCCTCCAATGCATTGGGTAAAGATTTTATATCTCATGAGATAGACATGGATGGAACGGTAGGTTATACCGGTTCAGTGAAACAGGACTGAAACGAGGAGTGAACTCGGTTCAGAAATGGACATTGTCCTCTAAGATAGTCTTGGCAATGAGTCTTGACTAATAAGAAATGATTATCTATGATTATGTGTGTATTCCACAAAGTTTCATGTTTTATGTTATGATTATTGGGATTTTATTTCACTACAATGATTTATCCCATGTTATTAAATTATGCTCTCTTTTGCAGGTTAGGATTTCCAAAATGTTATGTTCTTATGAATATGATGTGATTGATATTTCTTTTGTTTACCCTTACTGAGCATTTGAGCTCAACCTTTTATGTTTTATTTTCCCCAGTATATAAAGAATGGTTTTTGGTAAAAAAAAAAGAAGTTCTTTATGGGAGATGTTGATGATGTTTCACCACGATTAGAAGATTATATTCCAAGTTTCCAAAGACTCTAAACTATTACGATCCTTGTGTGTGTGTTTTTGTTATGTACTAAGTATTCCGCAAAAGTAATGTAATTTCCATGTACGTCAAGCTTCGGGTCTCTACACATGTACTATATTTTTAATTTTATACCTTTTTTACTCTTTTATTGGGCTTTATTGATCACCATTTTCTTATGAATGTCCCCTAGTGGTCCCATGCAATGCTAAGTACGAAGGAATGTTGTGGTCATGTAAAACAATTTTTCAATAAATATGTATTGTTTTAACTTCTAAGTTGTTATGAAATGTTTTTAATCCCCATATACACTAAAAATATCGATACTCTATCATTTATCAAGTGAATTATTTATGTAATAATTATGTTTATGTGTGAAATAATGAGCAGGGATGTATTAGTTGGTTTCATAGGATAGGTTTAGTTTTTTTGGGATTAGGATTAGAAAAACCTTATGAAATCCATTGGGATAAGAATATGTATAATAAAAACATATCTACATTTTTTTGAGTATTTATTATGTGGTTTATCAAGAAAAGAAAATATCTATTTGGATATTATTAGGTAGAGACATCTCTGGCATAGATTTATCTATTGGTAAAACCCGAAAACACCGCTTTGAGATTGACTCAAACAGGAACTGGTGCATGACAACGGGCCTTGATGCACTCTTTGTTATGAAAATCCTAGTGTATATGCTTTGATGAATTCATATGCTTAGAATGAACCATTATTAAGTGAATTAAATAAATTCCCCCTACGAATATATGATGGGATGTAGATTATGGAAAACACAGATTGAAACCTATAAATTCATAAGTTGGGGAAACAAAAGTAATTTATAAGTCAACCATTTATGTCTTTGGATTAGCCTTTATCTGTTACCCCTAACATTTCTTTTATTCTAGAAAATGGCCAGTAATTGGAGGACTAGGGCTAACAACTGATGTGTATATCAATGTGAATTTTGTTATAATGAGAAGCCAAATCCATTGGGAGATGGAATCAAAAACTTTTTCACAATACCCTCTTAGTTAACTCATGTTTTGAATAGACACATGGGTCAAGATTAACATTAAACCTCCCATAATAAAGAAATGGTTTAAATCTAGAGATTCATGAGAGAAGTTCCTCTATCTTTTAAGGGATCATCTGCTCCCTCAATTGCCGAACAATGGATCAAATCCATTGAGAATATCTTCTTAATCCTTTAATGTTTTGAACAGGAGAATGTTATTATGGATGCTTATCATAAGGAGGGTAAAGATGACGAATGAGGGAAATTGATAAAATACTAATCCTGATGAGTTGATTGAGTAGTTCTAATGGAAGGATTTCTGTAAAATATTTTTCGACAAGTATTTTACTCGCCCATCTAACATAAGATGAAAAGGGACTTACTTGCCCAAAAATAAGATGATGAATCCATCAGATCGTACGAGGAAAACATTACAATTCATGAACGATGTGCCTATGGATTTGTTGTTACCCCTGAATGCAAGGTTGACATCATATTAGGTTAGCTAAAACATAGACAATCGAAATATCTAGTGATCCATGAATTCACAAGCTATGAGGAAATTGAATGATGTTCCCATAAAGTCAAAATGGAAATTGGATAATCTCAGGGGTATCATGGAGATAAGAAGCATAATATGGAATTTAGTTCTAGTGTTCTGATGTATTAATCCAATAGTGCAATGAAAATATATCACCCTACATTCTGAAGGTGCAGAAAGAAGAACCCTAGATATTTCCTAAAGGGGACGAGGAAATGATTTAGGTGTGGAAGAGAAGGGAACCTGACCATTAACAACCGACAAGAAATACCCACAGCAGCAAACGTGGAGCGTAACACTCCATTTTACACAAAATATGGTGTTTATTACTTCAACAACAAATAACCAGGGAACTTTTTAAATTAGTGCCCCATGATAGTGGGTTTCAGAGGCAACCACCAATCTCCAAGGTAGCAAGGTCAAGTTTTTCCATCACTACTACCGAAGTGAACCCCAAACATGAAGTTGTGATAGGTATGTTAGTTATTCATTCAAAAATAGAGAGCATACGTTTTTATTCTATTTCTACGAATTATTTTATATCTTTAATGTTTAGTAGAAAAATACCAACACCACCAAAAAATGTGGAAGTAAAGATTTCATTGAGTATGGAAAATGGAGAAATAATTGAAACCCATGAATATTACTCCTCCCCTATCACATTTATTGGTATGAAACTCCCTGTGAACATCACAATAACCCCTTCGGTGGAATTTAATTAAATAATTGGTATGGATTGGATTTCCTTATATAGATCCAATATAATTTTTAGTTAGAGTGAAATCATTCTTCATATGGAAAATCAACCCCTGATTTTGAACAAGTGAAAAGAGGTGGATGAATCTTCTTTAGAACCATCATCTCAAGTGTGGAAATTACTTCCCTATGAAAACATGTATGTGGATCAGATGATTGAGTCTAAGGAAGAAACCATAATTAAAGACTTTCCTATTTCGAGGGAATTTTCTGATGTGTTTCCAGAGGAAATTTATGGTCTTACTCTTAGAAGGGATGTTGAATTCTCAATTGATCTTATACCTGGGGGAACGGCCTGTATCCAAGACTCTGTATATATTGAATGGTGTAGAGATTTAGGAACTAATGAAATAACTACATGAGAATCTAGATAAAGGTTTTATATTCCCAAGTGCTACACCATGGGGTGCACCGGTCCTCTTCATCAAGAAGAAGAATGGGTCAATGCGCCTTTGCATCGATTATTATGAGCTCAAAAAATATGATAAAAAACTTGTATCCTCTGCCACAAATTGATGACTTTTTTGATCAGCTATGTGGAGAAAAATACATATCCAAGGTGGAATTGCGATCAGGATATTACCAAGTAAGGTTGATGAAGGAGGATATCCTCAAGATTACTTTTCATACAAGATACAAGTACTATGAATTCATAGTGATGCCTTTGAGACTTATTAATGCTCCATCAATCTTCATGGACTTAATGAATAGAGTATTTAAATATTACCTTGAATTTTTTTTCTAGACTTTATAAATGATATTATAATATACTCCAAAGCCAATGAGGATCATGATGAACATCTAAGAACTCAACTAGAGACCTTGCTAAAGGATAAGCTCTATGAAAAGTACAAAAAGTGTGGGTTCTGGTGCAAGAGAGTCTTGTTCTTTGGTCATATACTTACTATCAATGGGATATCTAAGGATCCCTCTAATATATCTTTAATTTAGGGGTGGCCAAGGCTGACATCGATAATGGATATCCATATCATCCTGGGTTTAGATGGATATTTTCACCAATTTGTGAGAAATTTCTCATGATTTTACAACCCTCTTACCAAGATAACTCACAAAGGAGTCAAGTTTTCTTTGAGTAACTAATATAACGATAGATTCTAGGAGTTGAAAATGAGGCTTATCACTACACCCATGCTCACACTACACACATGTGGTGACCTTTTTGTGGTATTTTCTGATTCTTTGAAGAAGGGTATGGGCTGTGTATTGATGTGAAATGACAAACTCATTGCCTATGCTTCAAGGCAGTGGAAATTTCATGAGAAAAAATATCCAACAAATAATCTTGAGTTTGCTACAGTAATATTTTCTTAAAACATTTGGATAAATTACCTCTTCGGGGAGAAGTGAGAAATATAAAAATATCACTATAACCTTAAGTATATATTCCCACAGAATGAGATAAACTTGGGCCAATGAAGATGGATAGAGCTGATCAACGACTATGACTCCTCAATCTATTACCACCGTGGAAAACAAACAAGATGGAAGACACTATATGTAGAAAGGTCCCAGTGATTCTATCATTGATGAGAATTTAAAATGATCCAATATTATTAGATTTAATGAATACGGACTTGGGAATCATAAATAAGAAAACATCATCAATCCTTTCACAAATGATTTCTCAACCATATATTTTTGGAAGGTTAAAGGTTACTAAAAAGGATGATGTGGGAATTAAGAAGAAGGTGGAAACTATCGGAAAAGGGAATTCCTCGGAGTTCAATGATAGAGAAGAAGGAATTGTGAGATTTGCAACAAGACATTGTGTTCCATCAAATCTGAAGTTAAAGAATGATATTTAGGTTGATGAAAATAGTTACAATTTATCCATTTACCCAAGAAACACAAAGATGTATCGAGATCTCTGAGAGTATTATTGGTCAGATAATATGAAGAAAGAGATCATTGAGTATACATCAAAGCTCCTAGTATGTCAGCAAGTGAACGCTGAGAGGAACAATTACAAGGGGATGATGTAATAACTACACATACTATCATGGGAATGGGATAACATCACCATGGACTTTGTCACGAGACATACGAATACATCCAAAGGAAACAATTCTATCTTCGTTATTATGGATAGTCTTAAAAGACTGCACTCTTCATTGCAATTCAAGAGGATTTCTCAATGGATCAACTGGTACAAATATATAACAGAGAAGTGGTAAGGATAGATGGAGTAACACTATCTATTATATACAATCGAGATCCAATATTCACCTCTATGTTTTGGGAGAGTCTCCAACATGATCTAAATACCATGTTGAACTTCAATATGACTTATCATCCTCAAACTAATAACCAATCTAAATGGACTATCCAAAGACTTTAGGACATGTTGAGAGTATTCTCAATGGACTTCAAATAAGGATGGGATCAACATAGTACTCTATTTGAGTTCTCTTAAAAAAAAGTTTCAACTGAAGTATCCAAATTTCTCCTTATAAAGACCTATATAGGAAGAGGTGCAGAACACCAGCATGTTGGGATGAAGTTGGGGAGTGAATACTTCTTGGAACAGAAATGGTCGATGAAATGGTGGGGAAGGGTAAGACCATTTAGCAGCACATTAAAGCTTCTTAGAGTCGACAAAAGAGTTATGTTGATAATCAACGACAAGACCTATAATTTGATGTTAGAGATATGGTATTCCTCATCGCATCACCCTAGAAGAGGGTTACAAGATTTGGGAATAAGGGAAAGCTTAGTCCAAGGTACATCGTCCCTTTTGAGATTTTTGATCACATTGGAGGAGTGACCTATCAACTTGCACTCCCACTGAACCTATCTCAAGTACATGACGGATTCCATGAATCACAATTGAGGATGTAAACACCTGACCCATTATATGTACAAAATCCAAAGGATGTACCATTTCAGAATGACTTCTTCTATGAAGAGAATTTGGGGAAGATCATAGATTGTAGGGAAACATTTCTAAGAAAAAAGGAAATGCCCCTCTTATAGGTATTGTGAAAAAACCACTAGTTTGAAGAAGCAATGTGGGAATCATAGGATGTGATGAAGCAGAGTTACTGATATATGTTTTAGTGCGGGAAAAGTAAATTTAGTGGGAGAAATTTCTTATGGGGGGAAGATTTTAATGACCCAAATTTTTAGTAAGGAAAATTACTTTGGATATAATTGAATGTATTATTATACAAAATATTCACTTCATTGGTTTTATGTTTTTGGACTTAAAAATACCATAAAAAACTATTTCCTTTTCTAATATATCAAATGAATTGTGATCATATGATTATTACAAATATAGGACTTTAAAAAATCCAATATACATAGATAAAAGAAGTGATGGCCTCATCCAATAGAATTATTCCATAAGAAGCCCATTTTGGGAGCTCAGAAAGGAGGTGTCATCATTGAGATTCTCTCTTGACCAAGCCCAAGCTGAGATTCAACACGTTAAGCTCGAATGAAACTACCTACATTAGATGTGGAAGTTGATTGAGATTATTACCCGAGAGATGTTATCTAAGACACCCTAAGAGTCTTTCACCATTGCACACATTACCCTTAGGTATTTTGTGGGTGTTATAAGAGTTTATCTAACAATACCATAACACTAAGATTTCGTACATTATTTTTTATAGAGAAATTACATTCATTTTATTATTGTTAATTTGTAAATAGTTTTTGAAGAAAAAAATTATATTTTAAGATAATATTCGTTTTTGAAATCTATTTTTATGAATTAGTGGAATTTTTAGTTAAATAATATATTAATAAAATATTATTAATAAATTAATTTTTAATAAATATGAATGATCGTACAATTATTATGAATAGAATTCAGATTTTTATTAAGGTTCGAAATCCATTTTTTTCAAACACTATGATTTTTTCATAAATATCGGGGGTTTCTTTAAAGAAAAAATTCACATATTTAGAAAATTATTTAGATAAAATTAATATTATTTTTTGAATCAAGACGTCCAAATTATCCAAAAGGGAATTTTTCATAATTTTCCGAGATAGTTGAATTTTTTGGTAAAAATTAAATATCGTTTAATTATATAATGTGTTTTATGACATCAAAATGACCCAATTGTGATATAATAAAATAATATAAATTTGTTTCTCGTCCAATATATATTATAAAATTAAAATAATTTGATTTTAGGTTTGTCTGAATTAATTTAAAATGCTTTAGTGGACCCTCTGAGGCTTATAAAACATGTTAACATTTAAAAATGATTTCCTCGAGAGTATGACTCACCTCCAGATAATAAAGCCTAATATTTTAATATTTTCAGCCACTGGCCTTATAAAATAATTTTTTCCACTATACTTTTGAAAAAACATGGGAAAACCCATGGGTTGGTTTGTTGTTTTGATTTAGTTTAATGTGTGATTTCCAAAACCTAAATAATAACTAATTCCCTCTATTTCTCTATATAAACCCACCCAATCTCCCTCTTCTTCATCACTAAAAGCCTTTGGTACTCAACCAACCTCTACCCTACTCTCTCTATAATCACCCCATGGCACCCAATCTCCCATGAATCCTCTCTCAATCCACTCCGAAGCCTTTGGGATCACACTTCCAAGTAACGGATTTCATCTTTTCTCTTTTTTTCAAAACTTTATTGTTTTGTTATTCTGTTATATTTTCAATAAAAAATGTTGGGGTATAATTATCACCTCCCCTATACTTCCATCCTTTTGTTTTAATGATTATATACCCCTTTCACTCTCATTAATGCCTCCTAAGTACACTTGTTACGATGTCAAAATTTCAGAAGGGGTCTCTCTCTCCTCATTTACATTCAAGCAATCCTTTTGTTTTTGGAATCTAAATTCCATTACATATTTTGGGACATGTATCTATATAACCCACGTACTTTCCAATTCTTGTATATATAATGAGATATCCCATACTATCTAATCAACCATTTTTATAAATTCTTATGTCACGTCGTAACGCTGCTGAAATTGCACCACTATTTTCTAAGCCAAAGTCATTGTGAAGGAATACCATGCCCATTTATCTATAAAGGGTATTCAACATTATGAACATTTACTTATTGATTATATAGTTTCATGTATTAATTCCACTATCATTTATCATGGAATAAATAATTATGTTTAATGAATCCAGGTCATATGATCCATGTGGCACACTTATACATGATATTAAAATGATTAAGAAGGGCGTTCCCTAATAGCACTCTAATGAATTGGGTAAATATTAGTATCATTATACATCAAGTGAAATGAGGTTTTACTCATGATAATTCAAGTGCAATGAGGGTTTTCTCATGCTCCATGTATAGTGACCTAGGATCACGCTACTATTATGTTAAATGTTGTTTCCATATTTCCTTGTTATGATAATCATGTTTTACCATTCATTTATGTTCGTGTTTCTCTTATGATCCATTGATATGCATATTTCCTTACATGTACTATATTCTTCATGTTATGCCTTTTTACTCCCTTACAGGGCTTTATAGATCATCATTTTTCTTTTTCTTTTCCTTAGGTCATCCCATGTAATGCTAAGTATGATGGAATGATGTGGTCATGTAACATAAGCTTTCATTAAATATGTAGTCTTTTATGTTCTAAGTTTTTATGTAATGTTACTAAGCCCCAAATACAATAGAAATATCAATATTTTATCTTGTATCAAGTTAATATTTTATTTAATAAATATTTTTATGTGTGAAATAAAGTGAATTGTTGTTATAGCCAGAATGAGTGGATCATTATGGTTATGGAGGAGATGTTGTGGGTTTACAAGTTATAGTTTTTCTATTGTTGGTAGGATCACCTACCCTTATAGGATTTTTTATATTACAATAATTACAATTCCACCATTGATATAACATTATTAATGTTCGTACTTTGGATACCCTTTAAGTCATTTTTATGTTGGACTAATCAATTTTTGTCAGCACTCATAGACCCATAGTTAGTGAGAGGGATGATAGGGAAGGTGAATATTATCTAGAAATGAATGAAAACCCCCCAGGTCCATCAGAAGTCTTATGTGGACTAATGAAAAATGCCTTTGGACTTTTAATAGGGAAATTATTTGTTCTTAAACATATCACATTGACATGAATTGAATATATTTGATCGATATTGAAAGTTATCTATGAGATTCATCAGTCCTTTCTCAGTATTATATTGGGTCGACGTGTTGGAGTACCAATTAACCCTATCACCATAGTTAGATCTGGTGAGTGAAGTCTTCCACATGTTATAACTGAGTAGGTATGTACAAAATCCATCACATGTTATTGAATGGGGAAATATAGACATCCAGGATGAAGATACCTTTGCTGAGTACATGTTGGAGTTCAAGTATTAGAAAGAGAATATCCTTCTTCTATTGGAGATCATCTTGGAGTATGTATGTTGGATGTTTGGAATCTGTAGGAGAGATCTCAGGAGAGGGATAACTATATGCGATTTCAATACCCTCATATTTTTAGTGCAAATTTTTAATTTTGTGAAACAAATACTAATTTTGGGAGAATATAACATCCATATTTCTTCCTTGTAAGAATTTGTATTATATAAAAGAATGTTTTCAAATCTAGGTGGTCAGACAACATGAAATTTTGATGCCTAGTGACTCTCAGTGTTCATATAAAAAAAATATTAAATATATTATATCCTGATCGAATACTTTTTTTAAAAAAATAATGGAATAAATCATGAATAAAGTCTTGGATTATAAATCCAATACCACCATTGAATCCAGAATATAGGTTTTACACTAGCTGTGATATAATCCTTTTCATCATTGTGTGTTTGGATTGAGTGTCATTGAAGGAGAAAAAATTAAAACAGTTAAAAAAAAATATTTATTTATTCATTTAAAATATTGAAATAACTATACTTTATAAATTCACAATTATATCTAATTCATAGGGTTAGTCATATAACCATGTGATTGAGAGAGGAACCCTTTCATGATAGCTTGGATAATGACAACTGAATCAAGGATTGTGATTATTTTCTAGATGATCATTTTCACCAATGGAGATTGAGGATATCACCAATGATGAAAACACATATTTCGTATTAATTTATGATAAATATATACCTGAGAATGAGATTTTTGTTTTATATAGATTTAACCCATTTTCATATATGATTTCAAACATGAATCTATTCACCTAAAAAATTGGTTCATGGATTGATGGTTGATTTTTATTAATTATTTATATTCCAACAACTTATTAATTGATTTATTTTATTTATTGGATCTTAAATCTTCATTATAACATTAATAAATTGATCCAAACCAAAACAGTGCCCATGTTTTGTTCCTCTTTTTTGATTTTTTCCATTTATTCCCTATTCCTTCACACGATCATTACCAAAAACCTCTTTAGTTGATGGTTTTACATATACAAAACATTTGATCATAATGTGACCTTTATTTGGGAAAATGGATCGATGAAGAGGGAACATGTTCATAATTTATATAGTGATTGAGAAGTGATGATAGTGGTAGATGACCAGAGGTGCATCGATATAAGATTTGAAGATCCATGGATGTGGTTTGGAATACAGTGTGAGGCATGGTGTGATGAGAACTATCACCCCAATAAAATAAAATGGATATAATATATCCACCTGTGAATGTTGGATTTGGTCTACAAAAATCAGCAATCTTAGGGTGATATTTGTGGAACATCCAAAGGTGACAGTTTTGTGGAAGAACACGTGATGAATTTATGAGTTTCTATAAGGTTATAAACAACACAACATGTAGTCCGAATAACACATGACGTGTAGTCCCTCATTCACGACACTAGAGTTTCTATGTAGAGAAAAATATAACATGTTGTGTGACATGTTTCACATCCTATGTATCCTAGTGATGGAGGCTCTGCGCGTACCCTAGAGGGTTCATGGGGAAAGACACAACAAGACACAGAGGCTTGGATAGAGTTCACTAGCACAATTTGGTACTCATAAATGGCTAGGTACAAGGGAAAACCATAATACATAGGAATACATGATCAGGACCATATTTACATAGACATGTGAAAGGGGAACCCTGAGTTCTTACCAGACCCGTACTTGTAATTTATCCCAAGAGAACATTCCATTAATTTGGAGAATTAAATTTCATGTGAAACAGATAGACACAAGAAGACCCAGGGTTAGAAAGACATTATGTGTACCCTCATTAAATGTCTTGTAATTTTTACAGGGTAGGTTGAGGCCCTCCATCCCTTTCATTTGTACTAGTATCCATAGAGTGTGTCCCTTGATCCATACCTACGAGTGTACAATGTGTCATTACATCCTAAGAATATGATTGTTTTGTACTCTACTGGTTGGTTTGAGAAAGTGTTCTTATGAATCCCTCCAAGAGACATGAGGTGAGATCCCATATCATTTAATTTTTATTATGTTTGTTTTGGGGAATCATCATGGCTCACTTAAGAGGGTGTAAGATCCCCTCCATATAAGATTATTCCAAATTGGGGTTTTAGCATCCCCTAATGGTCCTATGTGTCATCACCTATCAATGTATTGAGATCCTTATAGATCTATTGAGTATTTATTTGGTGAGGCATATAAAAACGATCCCTTAGATGGGAGATATCAGGGATTGCATGGATCATTGAGTGGCTTCTCCTTGATGTGTGTTCCATTGTATCCTTAAGTAGAATCCTCTGTATAGAAATATGGTTGATACCCCTTTGAGACTTAAAGTCTAATATGAGTATATCTAGGTTTATATTATTCATATTGTTATATATTTTGTCCTTTTGAAATAGATTATAATGAGCTGACTATATTCTCAATTCCTATGTTTAGTTATTTTTTGGAATTCCTACAGGGTATTGTAATACTCACCACTACATGGGATCTTCCTCCTCATTTCTGATCACATACAGATGATATAACAATTATTTATTTCGTAAGAGGACATGGAGTATGTAGATCATAGTGAGCTAGACTGATCATGTTTGTTTTTTGAGTAACACCTGATACTAGTCCCCTCCTTTTGAGAAGGTTGGACTCTTTAAATTTTTGGTGGTTTTGTATTTGGACCTTCTGCTTTAGTACCTTTTTTACAGTATGATTTTGGGATTTAGATGTATGTTGGAATTATGGTATCATATGTATTATTTCTTCCTTTTAGAAATGTATATACATTTGGAGATGTGTGCATTTATATGGTTACCTAAAGTTAAGGCATCCCATTTGGGAGATCTCCCTACACGGAGCTAGTTTATATCCCTTAACCTATTATTGGTCAGCATGAGGGTTTACACTTGGTTTACCAATGGCCATAAAGGCCCTACTGGGTTGGATCATGACATGTCTTATCAAAAAATAATTTTCTTAATTTTCTTATCATTATTTCTCATTATTTCTAAAATTCCATTTAGATACATGTGATTAAAATAATGTTAGATTACCTAAAAAATTAATTTAATTATAGAACAATAAAAAGTGATTGTTGTAAAAGGGTACACCAAATGTACTAAAATAAAATTGTTAATAACTAGCTAGCACATTATTTCTTCTATAACCACCACACCATGTCATTTATGTTATTTAAAAAAAAATATTTCTCACAATAATTTTCATTGATGATAATTACTATGACAAATAGATTTTTTTCGTATAAAAATTAACCTGCATCACTTCATGTGGTGGTTGGAAGAAATAAATCATACCGACTAGTTACAAAATATATATAACAATGATGATTTCCTAGGTTATTTAACTATAAATGTGTATATGGGGTATGTTGATTTTTTTGTTTCTAATTATTAGTCTAATACTACTATTATAATTTTATAAGTCTAGTTTTTATTCTTGATATTTATAACATATCAATCATTAATTGGAAATGTTGATTATTTCTATATTTTTTAGTTCCTAGATTCTTTCTTGAAGTTGTATTTATCTATGATTGTTTTATTTTATATCTATTTTTTGAAAGTGAATTATTTAAATTTAAATGTCCACCACAAGCTCAAAACCAGGAAAAGATTCTCAAATTAATTTTATACTATATGAAAATCAATGATGATTCATTTTTTCCATGTATATATTAACCATATTTTATTCTAAATTGTGGTGTGACTGGTATGAATAAAAGTTCAAGTATTTAATATCAAATGATATTTTAGTTCAAACCATATGTCACGTACTCAAAACTATGAAAAAAACATAGATAGTAATGAAATATTAGGAAAAATATCAATAATCCATTTTAAATCCAATATTAATTAACCATAAATAACTCTTGCATGTTCTAGGATTGGTGTGAGTAAAATTGTTTTTTTAATTTAAAAGTGACAATTTAGATGAAAACTAGAATCCCAAACTCAAAACCAATAAAACACAATCATATTATAATAAAACATTATTAAAATGATAAATGATTCATTTTTTCCTATAATAATTAACCTAACATCATTTCAACCTATGGGGAGTTTAGTGTCAATAAAAGTTAATGTTTTTAAATTAAATGTGACATTTTAGTTTAAAACATGTGTTAAATACATAACTCATAGAATATACACTCATATTTTTAAAAATAATAATAATTCAATGATCAATGATTTATTTATATACAATATTGACTATCCAAATATCATGATTAAATGTGGTGTGTTCTATATGACGGAAAGATTTTTTTTTAATTTAAAAGTTACCTTTTGTTTAAAACATGTGTCGCATTCTAAAAATATTGAAAACATGATTGTATTATAAGGAAAATCTATGAAAATATTAAAAGACTCATTGTTTTTTAATAGTAATCACCCAAAATAATTCTGATGTCTATTGGAATAAAAAATACCTAAAAGGGTATTTTTTCATTTTAATTATTAATGAAGTAGAAAACATGCATTGGATGCTCAAAACTAAGAAAAAACACTCTAATTATTATGATACTTTAGAAAAATGGTTTTTTATTCATTTGGGAGATGTGATAATTATGAAAACATCATTTAGAAATGTGTGGTAGAAGGTATCACTGGAGTAAATATTTTTAATTTTAAAGTGTAATTTTAGTTCAAACATGTGTCACATGTTCAAAACTATGAAAATATGCTTTGATTTTAATCTAAATTTATAATAATGGAAAATGATTTTTTTACCTATAATAAATAATGAAACACCATTATGATGTGTGTTGTGTTATTTTAGACTAAAAGTACATGTTTTTAATTTAAAAGTTTTATTTTAGTTTAAAAAATTCAACACATACCTAAATTAGAGAAAACGCAATTAGATTTTGATGATCCTCTTGAAAAATGGAAGACGAATAATTTTATTACCTATAGTAATAAACCAAAATTTATTTTGTCATGCGTTGTGTTCATTATAATTGACGACATGTGTTTTTAATTTAAAAGTGTTTTTTGTTCAAAATATACATCACATACTCAAAAATGAGAAAATTGGATGAAATTTTCATTTCATTTTTTTAAAATAATTAATTAATTATTTGGTTCCAATAAGAATAATTTTTTTAATTTTGATATTCTTTGGAATCAAAATTACCCAAAATATATTTGTCCATTATAAGTGTTAAAAATATTCAAAACATACATCATATACTTAACATGGAGAAATAAATTTCAATTTGTTAGGATACTTTAATATAATGATAAATTATTCATTTGTTAATAGTTATTAATTAACCACAAATAAATTTACCATTTTGTTAGGTTGGTATGACTGAAATGTGTGTTTTTAATTTAAAAGTAACATTTTAGTTAAATAATCTGTCATATACTCAAAATTTTACAAACATTTTTGAAATATCATGAAACTTTAGTAAAATGATAAGTGGTTAATTTTTCTCCTGAATGAATTTCTCATACATAATTTTGATGTTCATTAGAATCAAATTGATTAAAGTTTATTTTTTCCATTTTAATTGTTAAAGAAGTTTAAAACATTCATTACATTCTCAAAACTAAGAAAGAATACTCATTTTAATATAATACTTTATCCAAAAACCATTTTTTGGTATTTTTCAAATGACCACTTTTTGGGTATGTGGGAACCATACCAAAGGGTCACTTATTTCTACAAACCCTCATCCACATAAACTAGTACACACACTATTCAACATTCATATTTCTAAAAGAATAAAAAATACTACCATAATCTACCTTTACCCATAAGAAAACCCACCACAATCTACAAAATAAACCATCACAAGGAGACATTGAACCAAGAGGCTGGTCACATCACTGTCATCCACCATTGTTAGAACCATAATCAACATCTTCTACCATTGGTGTATCCATCATGATTGAAATTGTATGTCTAAAAAAATTCATTTTAGTTCAATGAAATTACCAAATGCTCAAAACTATTTAAACACTATTAATTTTTCATAAAAAGTAAGCAAAATGGGAAATAATTCATTATTATGTATAAAAATTAACAAAACATCATTTTTATATGTGATGTTATTGGTATAACTGAAATTTTATGTTTTAAATTTAAATGTGACATTTCAGTTCAAAATTTTCATCACATGATCAAAACTAGGAAACCAAGGTCAAATTATCCTAAAACATTTGGTTAATGAATAGTGATTCATTTAGGACATATAGTAATCAATTGAAAATAATTCTGATTTGTGGTGTGGTATTTATGTATTGAAGTGTGGGTGTTTAATTTAAAAATAACACCTTAGTTCAAAACATGCATTGCATACTTAGAACTAAGAAAACTAGATATAATTATTGTATTTTTTTAAATGATAAATTATTAATTGTTTACATATATGAATTATTCAAACTGAATTTCAGAATGCAATGTGGCTAGTATTACTAAAAAAGTGTATTTTAAATTCAAAAGTGAAATTTTAGTTCTAGATGTACATTTCATAATCCAAATTGATCTAACATGTTCATATTATCACAAATCTTAAGGAAATTATCAATAATTTATTTTTGACCTATTAGAATTATCCTAATATAATTCTAAAACGTGTTGTGGTTGATATAACTAATAGTGTGTATTTTTAATCTAAATGTTTTATTTAATTTTAAAACACATGACATATGATCAAATCCATGAAAATAATTATATATTGTCACTAAAATTTAGAAAATCATCAGTGAATAATTGATGATATATAAGGATTAACCAAAAATAATTTTAAAACACAGTGGGTCAAGTATGACTAAAATTACATGTTTTCAATTTTAATGAAACATTTTAGTTGACAACATTCATAATATACTCAAAACTAATAAAATGATCTCGGATTGTCATGAAATATTATAAAAATAGTCAATTATTCATTTAATACCAATAAGATTTACCAATACATTGTTTTGAAATGTTGTGAGTCATATATAATTGAAAATCATGTTTTTAATATGAAAGTTACATTTTAGTATAAAAAATGTGTCACATGCTCAAATCCACGAAAATAGGGTTGAACTATTATGAATCTATTAGTCACTTATCAATGATTCAATTTTTACCTTTGTGAATAAACCACACATCATTATGATGTCCATTTCTTTTAGAATGACCTGAAGTGTATATTTTTCATTTTAAGAATCAATGAAGTTTAAAACACACATCACATACTAAAAAATAATAAAACATGATAAATTTTTCATGAAACACTAGGGAATTGATAACTAATTCATTTTTTACATATATGCATTAATCACGTATCATTCCAAATGAAAATTTTCAATATTTATATAACATTGAAATTAATTATTTTATATATTTAAAAATTAATATTAAAATATTATTGTTTTTATTATATGAACACAATTATTTTCTAAATGATATATTGATTATTAGAGAAAACATCTTATGGGAGTTAAATTATTTATGTATTGGTTCCAATTAATTTTTTATTATTGAATTTTAGATCAATGTAATTAAAAAATACAAGAATGATTTAATGTTAATTTATTAATATTGAAATTATTTGTGTAAATATATTTTCTATTTTTTATAAATATTGAATTATTGTATTATAAACTGTTTTTTTTTGTTTTATATTAGCTAATGTAGTGTTCTATTTACGTATTAGCACACTATAATAATAGAGGATTACTTTTATCAGTTCAATTCTTTTGCATTGATGCAGATTCTAGTTATCAGTGTTTAAAATAATGGTGATAAAAGAGTTATTTTTTAGAACTTTTAATAGAAATAAAACCATTTACTGTTATCAATGTTATAATTTTCAGCACTTTAAATGTATTGATAATAATCATTTTACGTGTTAAGAATGTTTTTCCTTACAGTAATAGTCTGACCCACATGACATTAGATTATAAACCTATTAGACTATAATGTGTTGTATTATTTTTAAATTAAGGACTTGGATTATTTTAGACCCTTTGTTAATTTAAAAGTTTTCTCATTGTTTGGGGGTGTTAGTGGTAGCTTGGAGAGGGAAAGGTTTAGTTTTAGCTGATATTTTCAACTAGGAGTTTTTATCTTTCAGTTAATATTGTATTGTTTAATATGTGTTATGTTCTGAGAGGATTTCTAGATTAGTGCATGTGTTTCACTATTCATAGTTTGGTAAAAAATGGCCATAGATGTCGTTCCATGAAGAGTTGGTTGGAGGAGTGTTCGTAATCAAGTGTGGTATAACTTCATAGATGAATAATGGAAAATTATTATCTTAACCCTATTTATTAGTTAACCCATAGATAATAAGTGTAGTTAACTCTTATGTATTAAAATTTCCCATAATAACCAATTTGTATCACATTTTTTCTGGTATGTAACCCTTATATATCAGTCTTTAGGGGTACATGTAAATGTTTAGTCACTAGGTGATATGTAAAGGTTACCTACATTCATTATTGAAAAGATCATAATGATAATTTGAAGTTGTAGACATATATAAAGGTATATTCTGAATTCACTATAAGAGTTTTCCGAATTATGAGTATTTAAAAGACTTTAATATTATACATAATGAGGAAAACCATAATAACAAAGATAAATCAACATTTTCATGGATGTTGAAATTTTCATTTTAATCAAAGTAGTATTTTATGATTTATAGGGGTATTATAAATCCTAAATCTACATGTTTTAATGATATAAAATTTATTAAGATAATATTTTGTCATTAAATGTAGTTTCTTGGGGGAGATTTTTTATGTTTCTATGAATTTCCATCGTGGAATAGTTTTTGGACTCATATTTTATGAATCCATATGTGGAAGGTTTCATTGTTTTGTCTTCATAGGGGTCATCGTGTCACAATGATCATGTTGAATCATGGCCTAGTTTTGGTTTGTCCAATGATTTTTTTAGGAATTTGAATATTTTTGAAGGGTTTTATTAGTAAGAAAATTACATTTTTTAGTTGTATTGGATTTAATAGTTTTGAATGTTTTCTAAAGGGGAGTTCCTAGTAGGATTTCACCATTATCCTTAGAGGCACAATTGACACCAACTCAACACACCATAATTCCGTCCCCCAAATTTCTTTTATAAATATAAGGATTACCATCACTTGGGATTGGTCATTCCAATTTATCTATAACTTTAAGAATTCTTATTATTTCTCTTGGTGATTCTTGATGTCCTAGGAATATCTATGAACTTATGGTTTATGTGATAAATTACTCTTTGATTTAAAATTATTTCTCCTTATTTGTTTCTTCTTTACCTTCCTCAGATAATGGTGATAGATGAGTCAGTTCTAGGTTTAATTTATTTTAGTTTATGGATTAGTCATTCATGTGGTGTTACATGTTCAATAAATCTTCTTTGGAATTCTATTTCAGTTTGATTCAGTTATATTGAAGTTAAATTGACCATCTTCATTCAGGTAGGGAATTTTGGAGAATTCCTTATATCATCTAGAATATTATATTTCATGATATGTTTTTAGGACATCAATTCTTCCCATTTTTATCTCAAATACTATCATTTATTAGCCCTTTGAATCCAATTATACCAAATTTATTTTATTGTTAGCCTTATTGAAGTGGATGATTTGAATAACTGTCATTATCTTGGATTGAAACCCATCTATTGAAACCTATAAGTTGTGAATTATTTTACAACATTAACATTTGATAACCTACCCCTAAACTAAAATTCTAAGATTACTCTATAACACGGTAATTTCATACTCTTTCCTCTCATTTTGTTCTAATTTTGGTTAGTTGAAAGATTATATTGTATGCCTTCTTTTATTCCATGTATTACTCCCTAATCCTGGATCGGTGTTGTCGATTTGTTACTTAAGGAAGGGAATAATGTATGTTTTTTTATTCATTTAATTTCATAAATACATTATCACATATTGATTGTCATAATTTCTTTCATACTTTTTTAATTTCTACATTACAGTGCTATTGGTATTAAGGGATGGTTTCATTTTGCAGTAGAATATGATTTTAAAGATGATACAGACATAGTCATGGGGTGAATATCAAAATTTGAACTTTTTAGTAACCTTATTTAATCATGACATGCTCTTATGATATATAAAACACAAATCATATTATATGGGTTCCTATGTAAAATGGGATGTTTTTTTAAAATGGAGTTAGAATGTAAAATCTAGAATGATACCGAATAATTTTTAAAGATGGACATGTTTTACTATATATTCATTTTGAAACTATTTATTATGTGTTGAATACATGTTTTTGTATTTTATTGATTATAATATAAAAATTCATATTTGTAAATGGGATGTCATTTAATATTTGTAATATTATGGTGATAAAAAGGGATGTATATAATGAAAGATTAATGAAAATAATTTATGTAGTGTAACACGATTTCTTATAGAGTCAGGCGTGGTGCTTTAGTTGAGGGAGTTTGTTTTATTATTATAGAATTTCATATTAGGATATATTTATGGATGGTTTGTGATTATAGTGCTAGTTACATTCCCTAATTTCATAAAGGTTCATTTTTTAAAGTATATTTTTAATATTTAGGTGAGTTAGGGTGTGATTTTTCTAGTATATTGTAAATAACCAATACCTTGTGAGAGTATTTCATTAATATGGTGTTGTATTTGGGTATTAGGGTGGATATTGAGAATTTATAAGAAATAATAGGGGTCTAGTGTTCTTTATTAGAGTGATTTTTTAGTTTTATTTTTGGTTACGGTGTGTAAGGTCGTCAATAGGTTAAGTGGGTTTATTTTTTGGGAGTGTTGGGTAATTATTTGTGATTTTATTTAAAGGATATTATGGTTATATTTTAAATATTCTCTTTGAGGATTTGGGTAGTATATTGTATTTGGTTAGAATTATCATGGATTATTGGTGAGTGTGATTCCTAGGTTAGGTCTTGGTTGTGGTTTCAATAATCGTAGTTATGTAGTTACGTTTAATTAATTAAATAATTAATTAGAATTGATTAATCAAATAACTGATGGGTAAATTGATAATTAAAATGAAATTTATAATGATACATTGTACTGGCATCTTTTATGATTTAATGTTATTTATTAGAGCATATATTGATGTTATTAGTATACTGTCTAATGACATTATCTTGTTATGAATCCTGGTAATGTTTCGTTGATTATTATTATTGTTTTTATTGTAAATTTTATTGATTGATTGATTCAATTTTTATTTATTTGTTTGGGTGTGATCTTATATTATTATACATGATATTTATAATGGCTTTTCATTATGTGTATACTCATAAAGTATACAAAGGATTGATATATATTACATCTATACATGGGTTGTAACAGCTCAAAGTTATTGAATATATAGATTTATGTTCTATAATGGCTTATAGTTTTGGTTGTGTTTCTATATATACGTAGAAGGTAATGGATTATGGTATATTATATATATATACATATGAGGTAACATCAAAAAATATCAATTTATTATTAATAAAAAATTGTGTTTCATAGTGATTGTTTTATTATGTTTTACAATAAAACCACATAGAATGAATTTTTCATTTCATTACACATCATCAAATAATATTGAATCTAACAGGTAAGAATATTATATGGAGACAAATAGATAAAAATAGAAAATTGAAAGGGTAAACTCCAAAAACCTGAATTATCCCCTGAAAATCATTTATTCTTTGAAAACTATAAAATTAAATAGTATCTTTAGGTATCTGAACGAAATTATCAAGGTAACTATAAAACTTTTAAATGTTAATTAGGGAATGATAAAGTATGAGAATGATTGGGAAACCCACCAGGTAAATGTAGATTTTAATTTGTGTTATTATTTGTTATTCAGGGTTGTTTTGAAAACGGTAAGTTGTTATTTTAAAACCACTTTTGGAAGCATTTGAATCACTAGGCTGTGTTAAGGATTAGGGTTTAAATTGATAAATTATTTCCATTTGTCCCTTTTGATGAAAATTAAGCCCAATTTTAAATAGTTACTTTTATTTCAAAACAAGTTTTTGGAACTATTGACACAAATTCTACGGTTTTAAAGATGCATGTTTTTAAATATGATTTCTTATTTTAATGAAATATGTGATTTTATTTTTCATTTTTTTAACTTTTGATGTGATTTAGGATGAATGATTAGGTTGTGACCATATCTCATGTTTATCAGTGTATTCCCTTGAGAAAGGACTAGTGTAAAAGTATAGAGCTTGTCATTGGGGGACATTCCACTTCCCAGTTTTAACACTTATAGGATTTGAATGTAATGGAATGTCTTTTCCACCCCTCTTAGTGTGGTTTCATGGAATTAACCAAGAAACTATTTTTCTAGTGGCTCTCTTTGAGTGTCATATATATTGATAAGTTTAGTTCATAAGCATTAGACTGATAGTTGTATTGATAGATGGATTGGTGAGGTTTAGTTTTGTTGGGAAAATTTATGTTTGCTAAAGTGGTCATAATTTGATGTATTTTTTAGGACTTTTTTTCCTTTTTTTTATGATGAACTATTTTCAGATTTATGCATAGTGAGGTTGAAGTATTTGTGGTTTTAGGAAATCCTTGATCAATGTTTTCTTTGGGTGCCTCTTTTTTCCTGTTATGAGTAGTGGTTTATTTATGGATTATTTTCCATCATGGTTGGGTAGTGTTTTATATTGATTTTAATAGTGTTTTTTGTGGTTTGGGATTTTTTTTTGTTTAGACATGGGTAAATGTAGGGAATGTGCACGGATGAATGGGGGTGTATTTTTCCCTCTGATTGGATCATGGATACCACCGAGCTGAATTTCTAATCAGAATCAATGTGGGATAGTAATATTCAGATTTAATCCTTATCACCATGTATGTAGCTTGTTAAACTAAGGTTAGAGCCATATTGTCCCATTATGATGCATGTCTCTAACTGTTGTTCTACTTTGTTTTGGGATATAATTTATTTTATAATATTACCTTATAGTCCTTTTTTATGTTTCGTGGTTTAATGCCTCCTTAGTGTTTTTGTTCTGGTTTTTTTAGTTGTGTATGACTGGAAGATCATTGAGACGCCTTTTGATGATTATGGTATAGAAAGTTTCATTTTGATGGGATATTTTATTGAATAGAGTTTGGCAGTTGTTTTAGCATGTAAGAACAGTTATAAACAGTGTGGATACCCATACTATGTATTCTTCCACATACAGTTTTTCTTAAATCCACTATATATTGGTTTTTGTTGTGGACTCATACTACCCTTTGAGGAAATATCATGTGTTTTGAGGATTTTTATTGAGGTTTTTTTCTTTAGTGATTTTTTTAGATACACTTAGAGATTTATTTTCCTTTTACCCCTACATTAACCAAAGACTTTTTGGGAAAAATATGAATAATGATGAGAATTTTAACACCCTCCATGTCACTATATATTTTATTTTGTGTTACCTTATTTTATTAATGTTTTTTATATGTTTTATGATGTTCTAGTTTTAATCATGGGAAAACATGAAGTTTTAACCCTATGAACAATTTACATGTATAAATTTGGGGAAAACATTGTGGTTACTCTTATGTAGTTTGATTTTCAATTTTTTTTGTTATATGAATGATTGGTTTTCATGGGTGGTGATAATTTTAGTCTAATACATGTGAATCCCAAGGAAATAGTGTGGATTATTTATGGAGTATGGTTATGGGCACATGATTTTCTAAACTATGTGATAAGTGTGTGCCTTGTCTCTATAATTTTACATTTCCATTTCCATGGTTGGAAAATGTTTTATCTAAAATTTTGGATTACCTAGTTGTAATTATGTGAGGTAGGTTTTTCTAAATAGTGTCTCCAACACCATTTCCACATGGTTTATAAGACTGTGTGTCCAAAACGTGGGGTGTAACAATAAATAATGTTTTAAAGAAGAAAATTATATTTGATAGAATAAAGACAGGAAACACAGAGCTTAGATGAAAATATAACACCCTGTGAATTTGAGATATATTTCATTATAAATAAATTTAATCCCTTAAATAGATTTTAGTACACAGAACCCGAATATTTTTTTGTTTGTTAGTATATTCAACACCCAAAATTGAACATAAAAAACCCAAGATTTATATTACCATTATAAATAAGAAGATAAATTAGAGAGTATTAATAGTAAACAATACATTATGAACTATATATAAAAATATATTTGTGTTAATAAATATAAATTATTGTTAAATATTTAGTAAATAATAAATTAATTTTTAGTAGTGTTATTTAATTGTTCAAAAATATGTTTTCTTCAAAAATAATTTTTAGTACAGTTCATTACAATAATATTATAGTTTTTTTAAAAAAACTTTTAAAAAATTAATTTTAAATAATTAACATAATTTTTTTTATTTGAATAAAATAATTTACTTTGGGTGTTATTTTAGTTTTTGATAAATTGTTGATTTTTTTAGTGAATATTGAAGATATAAATTTTTGTAAAAATATCATTTCTTGTTAATAAATTATGCAATTCATAATTCAAAATAGGTTTTTATTTTATTTTGATGAAAAATAATCATTATATAGTTATATTAAATCTATTTAAATTATTTTTAATCAAATTTATACTTGGTTTTTTATAAATGTTGGTTTTTTGGATTAAAATTGAGTTTTTCGAAAAACGATTTTAAAATGCATAATGTTTCTCCATTTTAATTAATTAAAATAATACTAAATGTGTAGTGTATGAAATTAAATTTATATATTTTATATCAATAAATATTAATTGATATTAATACCATGATTATTATTAGACATAGAGTTAACATAAAACCATCATGTGCTTGAAAAAAACACTTCTCCAAAACCCATTTTTTCAATGTGTTTATAGGTTTTATTTAATATATAAAATTTAAAAAATATAGAAAATTTACTTTAAAAAATAAAAAAAATGAAATCAGCCTCTAAAAATTATTTTACGGTCACTTTTTGAAAATTATCTAAAGAGATTAATGTTTTTATAAATAGTGAAATATACTAAAATTTATTGGAAAACAGCATTTTCATATATCTTATTTAAATGTAAAATTATATATTAATTTTTTTAAGTATAATAAGATAAATTATATATCCATTAATCCAATTTATCTGATATTAATCAATTTTTTGTTGATATTATAAATAATAACTTTTCATGATTTCGAACTATTTCTCTTGAAAAACTCACTTTCTCATGACGTCTATGAGATTAATTTTAAATTGAATGTTTCCAATTATGTGAATAGAATTTGTAAATATGGATTCCATATTTAGAATAATAATGATTTATATTATCTAGTATGTTCAACATTATTTTTTACCTAACTGTATGGTGAAAATAGAAAAATTATTTGTCGTAGTTCAGCTAATAATGGATTTATAGAGGGGTTAAACTAAGACGGTATGGTTAAATATTACCTATAAAATTGTCTAAAACTATTTTTGAGAAATATTTATACCATTAAAGCCCTAAGGTAATATAATGGTACATCCTGGACCCTTTTTACATATGAGACATGTAGGAGCACTCAATTATTTTAAAAAATACAACGTGTGTCCTCTCCCCTACATTGAAAAGGCCACCTAATATAATCCCCTATTAAAACATTTAATCATATTTATTTTGGAAAACAACTGAACGAATAAATTAAATAGTTCCCTAACCTCATTCCAAAAAACATATATTGGGATGAAATCCAACCAAGGAATCCTTTAGTGCAAACCTAAGAATGTTACCCAAAGAAGTGGTAAAGTTCTTTAATGTGCATATTTATTTTATTTCCCTCTCAAAATTATTAAATTTTTATTAAATAATTATTATATAATTAAATCTGTATATTCAAATTAATTTTATGTTATTATAATAATTAAATTACCTACATCCATATCCACTTCCATCAAATGGGTTATGAAATCATCGTTTGTCTGTATGGAGGACCACAGCCACATCAACAGATGTGATCCGTTCTTCGATTACCATATTTATGAGTTGGGTATAAGAGTGGATATAAAAAATATATATAATATTTATAAAATAATTCTACATCTGAAGTAATTATATAATATATACCTTTATAAATTTTATTCTGTATGGGATGTGATAATGTCAATTGTGTGTACGGTGTGCAACCGCCTCGCGATGAGATGAAATTAATTTTTTACTAATGTGTTACATGGAAGGTAATAAGGTTGATGATAAAAAATAAATGTGAAATACATGAAATAATTTAGATATTAATGATTTAGTTATCAATCTGTAAATATAATATATCATTCTTTTACACTAATAAGCTGATAACAACGTTCGTGTACTTATGGACCAACGCCTTCATGAAATGATGTGACTCTATTTTCATCACCACACCACAAGGATTATATATATAAGAATTTTTAAAGATTTAATATATTATATATTATATTATTATCATTATATGAAGATAAAATATTACTTACTTATTTTCCATAATACTTAATGAAAAATTGGATTGTTACTCATGCGTACGTATGACCTACCATCTCCATGATTGTGATGTAGCCCATTTCTTGTAACCATTTTTCATGATAGATTTAAATATTATTATTTATTTATAAATATGATAATTATTTCTTGATTATTATTCTGGATATGTTTATATAGTGACCACTTTGACCATGTTCAACCAATCAATGCCATTTTTGATGCATAACTCAAATACTGTCAAAGCATCTAACATAAACATAATTGATTGAGTAATCATATATAACAATGAAATAAGTGAAAAAAATTATAATAAACTTTAAAAAATTTATGATTAAATTAAATAATTACCATAATATTATTATTCAGGATTAAAAATAAGAATCTTGATTGATCGAACTCAAGGAAAGGGTTTTCTCGTCTCACTTTCATTTCTATGAGATATATGTAACATTAACATATTATTTTGTTGTATGATATATATATTGTCCATGAATTTATTTTAGGATTATTATACATAAATATATAATGATTTACATATACATTTGTGTGTATCTATTTCATGGGGATTTTAGTTTCAATGTTAACATACCGGTAAGAGATTTTTTACTCAATTTTATTTTATTGAGACATATGTTATGTTATACACCTATATTAATTTAGGAGATGTATATATTATCCCATTTACATGTTATATCTTTAATATTCTTATTTTTATGATATTACATGTTTTAGTTAATTTTTTCCTTTATTGGGCAGTGCAATTTATTGTTACAAAAGTGGTAAGAGTCATATGTTAGATTCTCATCATTTATTAGGATTGTCTATAATTATGATTATAATTAAGATATAATTTGATTCTTCTATGAGGAAAACTCATGAGTAATCTTATACTATGTTTATTTATGATATTTAAATGTAATATTACCATTTTAAAACTATTTGGAACTTAATGTATTTGAGAAATTTTCTTTAATGAAATATTATAGTATTTCACTATTCTATTAGAAATATGTTTTTTAGCCAGACCATGTTTTCAAGAAATGTTTTTAAACTACAGAAAATGATTTATTAAATTAATTTTTACACAATTTTTAATTTTTACAGAAAACACTCAATGTTATATTTATATCATTTTCAAAACAATGCATGTTTGGATTTAACTGAAATATGAATGGAAGAATTGTTTTAACGTGTACGACATGAAAATAATATTCTAATGTCATGAATATTGTTTTCTATAAATAAACTTTTATAATTTTTCAATATTGATTTAAATGTAAAATTTTTTAAAAAATAAAAATTATTTTTCAGAAGTGAAAGGATATTTTCCTCAAAAATATTTTGAATGATTTTTTAATAGTTTCCATTATATGTTTCCATGTTTTTTCAGATAAAATGATTTTCATAATATTCGAGGATTTTTTAGTTTTTTTAATGTTATTCTCCAAATGAAATGTTTATTTTACTCAAAAAATTTTAAATAGTATTTTAAGGATATTTCCATTCATAAACATCAGTAAACATTATTGTTAATTATGGTACATTAGGGATATTTTATAATGATACAATCCTCATTCTTTATCTAGATGGATTAACATTGATTCAAAGATATTTTTATGGGACCCATTTCTTTTCCACAGGTTAATTAGGGTTTAATGATATTTTTATGGAACCCATTTATTTTCCATGGTGTAATCAGGTTTCAATGATAGTGTTATAGAACCTATTTCTTATCCATTTGTTAATCATGATTCAAAGAGATTGAGATGTACCCCATTTCATTTCCATACGTTAATCATGTTTTAAAAGTAATAATTATTTTTATACGAGTTTTATGATGAAATTAATGCTATATGTACTTTATTTATGGTTCTTGAACACTATATAGGATTGGTGTTCCCAAATAGAACATGGTGAGCCCAATATTGATTATTCAATGTGTAAACCTAGATATCACACCAATGCATTGGGTAATTATTGTGTTCTCTAGAGAATTATATTAATATTTATTTGTATAATTATTAAAATTTTAAGGGTTCTGTAAGTGTTCTATATTGATTGTTTCCAATGATTTCAAAACATCTTTTATATACTTTATATGAGCTTATGATGTTTCCTTTGATCTAGATTTGATATTTTATAGCTTAGGATTATTGATTCTTATTAATATTTCCTTTGTTAATTTTTTAGGACATGTTTTCATATTTAATGATCTAGGTAGTAATGGGTGTGGATATTTTTATTTTATAATTAAGCACTTTTATTATGAAATCATAACCTTATGATTTCATCATGATCACTGATAACATTCATTTGTTAATGCATACATTTTATTCTATTGAGAAGTTTATCATACCCTTATTATGTTTAATTTTCCTCAGGTTATACATAATGTGGTTCAATGGATAATTTCATGAAGTTATTTCATATGGATGATGATAATGTCTTAATGTGAGAAAATAAAATTTTGGATAAGTGTGATAAAATATAATTTAATTCGTGGGAATGGGTTATGTAATGGTCTATTATAATTATATTAAAAAATAAATATAAAATCTTCTTAAGAACTTCATTTATCAAAAAAATTTATGTTATATGGTTTTGTATGTAAAAAAAATTTGTTCTTAATTATTCATATGAAATACAAAAATTTAATTTTTACAATTTCATAATTATATCCTAGAGTGTGGGTTCATGGATCTTATAGTTCGTATCAAAGGATGGGTGTAAATAACATTGGTTGTTATGATGTTTTCATGTGATGTTATCTTAAGGGTAAGTGATACCATAATTAGTTGATAAGATAATGGATGATCATATGTAAAAATTCATAAAAACCCAAATTGAGGGTTTTATATAGAAAAAACATTGGTGGAATTAAGGATATTTTGGGAGACATTTTATTATATATAGAAATTGGTAACCCCTAGGATCAACATGAAGTGTTATTTAGGGAGGAATTATTTTCTTACATTTCTAAATAAAAATGGGACAACCAAAAGACTAGGTGACCACCTGTCACATCCAGTAAGGACACGAGGTGTAAACCCATTACCAACATGATAAATGGTTGTCATGCATACCACTCACCTTCATGATGTCATGATTTTCTGAAATTTTCATAAGAAAATATTTATTTTTTATGGAAAAATATGAAATTTTATTTTAGGAATAATGGATAATTTATATTGATAGATTAAAGGATCAAACCCCTATATTCATTTGGTTTCTAATATATCTAGGAAATTTCTGAACAATTTTAAGGACAATTTTTTTGGAAGGATTTGGTTATAAATTTGGCTATTACTGTTCAAAATTTGAGATTAGGGTAAGATAGTTTTTTTAAAAAATTATTTTACTATTTTATAACCATTTTAATTTGTTTAATTTCTACAGACACTAGGAATATCTTTTTATGCTATTGAAGATTATTTGGACATTGAATAATTTATTTCAGTAGTCTAGGCATTAAACAATCATCTGAAATGAAAATAATTTTGAGTCAAATATGATAGTGTGGTGGAAATTTTTTGAAGACTGAAATTTTACTAATTAATTAAATATATTTCCATATTATAATAGTCTACAAGTTAATATAATTCCTCATCTGTAGGAAAAGAATCTTGAAATAAGAACATTATCCTATTACCCTCAATTCTGATGTACTGATGGAATTTGAGATCATCATAGATTTAATGTTTTGAGGCCCGTAACTTTCCATTGATCAAATAACATGGTTTTGATCAATGAAATCAATAAATCTCTATAATTATTTATGCTTTTCTTCTAATCCCTCTTATGTTAACCTATTATGAAACCAAATTATGTGTTATTCCATGCAATCTTTTAAATTCCATTTTACCACTTATAAAGAGGATGTTTTATTAACCCTTTTTTGATGTGGGCCTACCAAAAAACATATTTTTAATTTTATAGAATTTTATGTATGATATAAATTTTAAATTTTGCAGATGAAATTTAATAAATGGCGGAGGATATAAAAACCGGAGTTTTTCTTAATACAAGAAAATAATATTCAATGGTATAAAGGGCATGTTACATTGAGCTTATATGAGCATATAAATCACTAATAATTTAAGATATAGTTCTTTTTAAATATTTTTAATCTATTTAATATCATGTGGTGCACACCACCCTAATATTTTTATGTCTGATAGCATATTCAATATGCAATACCACACTTAAACAACCCATGATATATATTACCGTTATAACAAAGCTATTAAATTGCTTTGTATGAATAATATTAACTAATTTATGAAATTTATATATATATATATAAATGTACTAATATGTATATATTTTTATAAATTTTTATTAAATAATAAATAAATTTTTATAAATGTGATTTCATTCTTCAAAAATATGTTTTCTTCAAAAATGATTTTTTTATATATTTTCAAGAAAATAATATTATAATTATTTTCTGGAACATTCTAAAAATTAATTTGATGATATTAATTTAAATTTTTAATGGAACATACAAAATTTATTTTTTGTGATATTTTATTATTTTTAGGAAAATATTGATTTTTATTGAATATTGAAAATACCGATTTATGTAAAAATATCATTTATTTTCAAATAATTAAGTAATTTAAAATCTACAATCTATTTTGAATTTTTTACATAAAAATAAGTATTATTTATTTATATATAATCTACATAATTATTTTTTAATTAACATCATATATGATTTTACTATATGTTACTTTTTGTATAGAAATAGGATTTTTTGAAAATTCTCTTAAAATGCATAATTATTATCATTTTTTGTTAACTAAAATAATCCATAATAAGGAATTTTTTAAATTAAATATATATATTATATATAAATAAAATTATATTAATATTCATACCTTGATTATTATTATACATATAGTTGATATAAAATCATCATGTTCTTGAAATCAACAAACTTCTTGAAAACCCGCATTTTCATCTCATCTGTGGGGTTTTTTTAAATTAAATTATTAACACCTTTAGAAATTTTATTATAAAAAATAATATTAAATTTTTATGTAATCATTTATAAATTATTTTAGGGTTAATTTTTGATAATTTTCTAAATATATTTATTTGTTTACAAATAGTGAAAAATACTGAAATTAAATTGAAAACTGCAATTTTATTTGTTTATTTATCATGTTAAATTTCTATTTAAATTTGTTTTAAAGTATAATTAGTTCAATTATTCATATTTTCACCCTATTTATTCCATTTTATTCAATTTTATATTGATTTTAGAAATAAAAAAATTGTAAAGGTTTTAACTTTTTCACTTTAAAAACCCACTTTCATTCGTGGTCTGTGAGATTAATTTTAAATTGAATTTTTTCACATTAATGAAAATAATTTAGAGAAAATGATTCCATATTTGAAATAATAATAATAATACTTTATATTATCTAATATGTTCAATGTAATTTTTTACCAAAATGAATAGTGAAGACAATAAAAAATATTTTCCGTGGTTAAGGTAAAAATATATTTGTTGGAGTGTAAATCTAAAACGATAAGGTATAAAATTATATATAAAATTGTATTAAATATATTTTACGTTATTATTTAAAAAATTAAAAATATAATATTCTTTAATGGTCCATTTTTCAACCTTTTAAAATACAAAAAATGCGAGAGAACTCAATTCTTTTCAAAAATACCAAGTGTGTCCTCTCTCTTACTTATAAATGGTCACCCACTCTCTTCTATACATCACACATGAAAACATTTTTTCGATACAATAAAAACCCTAATAACTTCCAAAATTCCCTTATCTCTTTATAGGATAATTAATTTGGTCACAAATCAAACCTAGTATGGGTTTACAACAAACATATAGAGGATGCATGAGAAAGTAGTAATTTTATTCAATGGTAATCTTTATTTTATTTCATTCCCAAACATCTTAAATTATTATTATCCCAATACAATATATTAAACTAAATTTATTAAATATAATTTGATATTTTTTAATAATTTCATGACCTATAACCTTCTCCACTTCCATCAAATGTGTTATGAAATCATCGTTTGTGTGTACGAAAGACTACCGCCTCATGAATCGATATCATTTATTCTTCCATTTACACCATTAATGGTTATGCATGATGATGGATATAAAGTATATATATATTTATGATATTTATAACACAATTATATATCTTGTGTAATTAGATCATATATATCTTTTTAAATTCCATTCTGTAGGCGATACAATAATGTCGCTTGGTGTACGGTGGACTACCGCCGGGAGAAGTAATGTGATTCGTTTTTCACTAACGCATTACATGGAAGTTAATAAGGGTAAAAATAATTATTATATGTGATATAAAATAAATAATTTTTATATTAATGAAATATTTTTCTTTATTTAAACTGAATATATCACTTCATTTTTTACGATAAAAAGTTGATACCATCATTCATGTATGTCTGGAATACCACCTTCACAAAGTGATGCCACTCTCTTTTAATCACCAAAACACAAGGATAATAAAATATATTTAAATTTGAAGAAATAATATGCAATATATTATATTATTATTATTATGGAAATATAAATTATTAATTACTTTCTTTCTATAATTATCATTGAAAATGGAAATGTTACTCATGCGTACATATGCCCTATTATCTCTATGACAGTAACATATCCCATTTTTCATAAACTTTTTTAATGATTAGTTTTAAAAGTAAAATTTATGTATAAATATGAAAAATATTTACCAATTATTATTCTATTTATGTTTATATAATGACCACTCTAACCATAGTCAACCTAGCAATGTTATTTTTTACATATAAGACAAATATAGTCCAAACATCTGATATAAAACTAATTGATAACGTATCATATATAAAATTTTAACAAGTAAAATAATAAGAATATAACAATTTAAAAATATTCTTAACAAATTAAATAAGTAACATAAGTTTACTATTTATGATGATAAAGTACACTTTTGACAAATCAAACTAAATGTAAGGGTTTTTTATCTCACATTAATTTCTCTGAGATATATTCCATGAGAACCACTTATTTTATTTTGTTTTATATAATGACCATAAATGTAATTTATGATTTCTATGTATAAATTTATTTTGATTTACATATCCATTTGACTATCTCTATCTCATGGGTTTTACAGTTTCAATGATACCAAAGCAGTAAGGGTTTTTATCTCTCAATTTTCCATCTTTGGGACGTATATTATGTCATACACCTATCTTATTTTATAGGGTGTATATAATTCCCCATTGACATGTTATATCATCAATAAAATTATTTTAATTCTATTATAACTTTCAATTAATGACATTATTTCATGGGGATTATGATTCAATGTTACTAAAGTGGTAAGAGTCTCATGTTGCAATCCCATTATTTATCAAGATTGTTTATGATGCTACTTCCAATGATGATTTATTATGATTCATATATCAATAAACTCGTGTATTATCTTATTATTTTATTATTAATTATTTTTACAAGTAATAATACAATTTTCTCTACTCTTTGGTACATAAAATAATAGTTAAAATGTTTTTAATAAAATATGACTTTATTTCTCTCTTTGATAGGGAATAGGTTTTCCCCCAAAACCATGTTCTAAAATAACAATATTAAAAATTATTTTTTAATTAAATTTTAAAAAATTTCTTATTTTTTCAACAAAAATAAAAAGAATCATTATTTCATTTTCAAAACAATACATGTTTGTCTTTTACCAAAATGTTATGGGAATCATGGGTTTAAAACATTCATCATGATGTGAATTTTCTACTATCATGGCATTTATTTTCATTTAAACATAATTTATAGTTTTTCAAGGATAATTTAAATAAATAGGATTTTGATTTTTTTTAAAAACCCTTTTGATAATGTAAAGGTTGTTTTCATTAAGAAATGTTTTAATTTTATTTTTAATATTTTTTTATGATTCCAAATATATTTTCAATGAAAATAATTTTCAAAATACTTTGGGAGTTTTAAATTTTTTAAAAATGTGAATCTAAAAATTAAGAGGTCATTTTCATAAAAAGGATAATGATATTTTAGTGGAATTTCCATTCATCAATGTCAACAACACTTGTTATTATATATACTATAGTGGGGATATTTAGTTATGAAACCTTCCTCGTTGTTTCTCTAGAGGGATTGTGATTTTTTCAAAGGATTATTAATTGGACCCTTTCCTTTTCCATGGGTTTATCTTGTATTAAATATATTGTTGTGGAACCCATTTATTTTCCACAGAATAATCATTTTTCAAAGATATTGTTATGAAACTTATTTCTCTTCCCTATGTTAATCATGTTTCAAATGGATTAACATGGTACCCATTTTATTTCCATGGATTAATATAGTTATATAAGGAATAATTGTTTTTTAAATTATTTTTATAATTAAATGAAATCTCTATGTTCTTTATCAATGGTTCTTAGTCATTATATATATTGGTGTTCCCAAATAATCTCTATGTGAGCCTGATATAGTTTATATTATGGTTGCACACACATAATGCTCCAATGAATTGGGTAATTATTATGTTTTATAGATATTTATATTGTTGTTCCACTATATTTTTATTCTAATTAGAGTTGTTCTATAAGGGTTCTGTAAATGTTTTATAGAGATGATGACAACAGAGGCTGAAACATTTTTTCTATACATGATATGGGTTTATTATGATTCATTTAATCATGATTGATCTCACATGGTTCATGATAATTTATTCTAATGACTCTTTCATTTATTAGTGTATTATTCCTTTTTTCATGTTTGGTGATCTAGGTATTAATGGGTATAAAGATTCCTAAGTTATACTAATCCACTATGATTACGAAATCATACCAATATGCACCTCTTATGCTCACTGATGATATTCATTTGTTATTTCGTACATTTTCCCTTACAAATAATTTTTTATTAACCTTCTTATGTTTCGTTTTCTCAGTTTAATAAAGAATAAGAATGAAAAATTTATCCGTAGAAGTGATTTCACATGGATGATGATGATGTCTTAATATGAGAAAAGAAATAGTGGATTAAGTGGGAGAAATTCTCATTTATTCATGGGAATTATTTATGTAAGGATTTTTCCAAAATATATAATAATCTAAACCTAAAAGTTCCTAGATAATGTTATTTTTCCAAAATTTCCATTTTATGGTTTGATTTTTGGATGGAAAAAAAGTTAGTTCTTAATTATCACATCAAATATGGAAATATAATGTATGTGATTTCCAGGAAGAATCTAGGAGTGCAGTTTTGGGGCTGTTATATGGGGTCTTATAGCCACATAATTGTTTTCCAAATTTAACAAAATTTCAATTTTGTTTTAGGTTTAAGATCCCCCTCTTCCTCCCCTCATTATTGGAAGTCCCTTGTTAGTTCTAAGATAGCTTATTCACCTCCCCCTTTCTATTTTTAGTGATATTCTTCTATAATTGAAGTGGGTTTCTCAAAGTATTCTCCTTCATCTATTTTTATTTTTCTTTTCTCCTCCATCAATACTTAAAACCCTATTATTTTATTGAACCTAATGAAATCTATGGATTTTATGGCCATGATTTTTTCCTGGGGTTTTTTAAATTTAAATGTTTTGGTTGTTAGGGATTGAGAGGGATCACTTGTGTCTTGTATGGGTGTTTTCTGTCAGAGGTGGAAACTTCCATCTTGATCACCATTGAACTAAGTTAGGTGTTTATTTTCCATCACTTTTTATTATATTTCATTAGATGTTTGATATTTCCAATTTTTTTAATTTAAAGAATGTCTATGTATGCATCTAATGAGGGAGTAAAATTAGTTTCAAATTTGTTTTAAACCTTAACTAGGAATTGGTTCTTTCCTATATGTCTATTTAAATTACAAATTTTCTTTTAAAGGATTTAAATGATTTAAAAATTTGCATAAATTATATAATTTTTTAATTTTTTTGTATAAATGGATTTCCAAATAAAGTGTTTTGTTTTTTTAATGTTTTAAAATTTTATTAGTGCGTTGTTTGTTTGGAAATGGTCACGTTAACACAAGTGTGTAATGTTTTAAAACCCATTTATGGATTTGAAATAATTAAAATTTTGTGTTAGTATGAAATTTTTATTTCCATATGGGTTTCATTATTTAATTTAATAAAACTAGTCACAAGAGTGGATTGATATAGGATTTGAAATAGTTAGTGTTGGATTAGAATTCTAAGAATGTTTTTTACAAGTCCTAATTAGAATTTCCTGAGAAATGATTTTTAATTGAAATAATTCCGACCGTATTTTCACCCCTTGTATCCACCCCCTTTATTTTATGGGTGGTGAATATTTATGTATTATTCCGGTGTTGGAAAAATTGTATTTTTTATGCATGAGTATTTAATGTGACCCATTTGTTTTTTAATAAATATACTGTTTATAATTTATTCTCTTTGTATACACCTAATTGATTAATCAACACCGAATTTAATGTTGGGGAATTCTTAGAGGAATATGTAGAGATCCCTATATGTGAAATCAATGGTGTGGATGGTGTGTCGACTAGGGAGTGTGCCCCACTAGAATGAGGGAGATAGTGGAATGAATCATGTTTATTAGACTAAGGGATCTAATGAGTGATATTATTCATGATTGGGGTTGTGATGAGCTCCTGAGAGGCTTTATTATTAGTTAATTATATAGGAATACCAGGGGAGTGACATGTTCTTTTATTTCAGAGAAGGTTCCTAATCACCAGTTTGGCTACTTCTTACTTGCTTCCAAGGATGATTCCTATGATTCATTGATGATGTTTTGAATCTATTTTAGGGGAATTCCTTCTTATCCTTTGTTTGTAATCCCATGTCTCTTGTGTGGTTACATGGTGCCTCTTTATTAGTTGTTTATCTAAATTCTCAATTTTCTTATAGTGAAATCATCTGTTTGGTTCCCATGTGAGTATTTATTTTGGTTCTCCTTCCAAAATAAACCACAACTGCGGTTCAAATGTGTAATTCCATAAATATAAATTGGTGTTTAGAAAAAGGGTGTTCGGAATGTTTTATTAAATTAAAAAGAAATGGAATGGTTTTTTATAAATCCACTGTATATGAGATTCTAAAACATGTTTCTAGGTTTTCATGACTTATATTCTTATAACATTATTTTCAAATAAATTTTGGAAACCAATTTGGAATCGAGAACCTCTATTGAGTTTTTAATGTTTATTTTAAAAAGTGGTGTTTATGAAATGGTTTTATAGTTTAACATTAAATAAGTAGTTTGTTATAAGATTTTTCAGTAGTGGGAAACATTTTTCTATGTAATTATTTTCATTTAATAGAAAGAAATGAAATTTATTTTTAAAATAATATTGATGTGTTGTTGTTTCTTCTAGTTATGGATTATGATGAGGTTTATTTTTATAATTTTTATCAAATTATCATGCATGGTTTTTAATATTAATGTTACTACATAGATTTAGTGTGTGGATACCTACTAGTATGTTTAGATCATGCATATGTTCTATAAGTTCCATGTTATAGTTGATATAATGTTTATTCTATTTTAGATGTTATGTCTTTCGAGGGAGATATTTACAGGATGGAGACCATGGGTGAAATGGAAGATAATTGGAGAGGTTTGGAATTCCCATTTTATTTTTCGGCATTTACTTGACAACTTTTTCATGTAGTATTTTTTATTAGGTTTATTTATACCTATTTTGACAATAAAAACGTTTCTTATTTAGCCATATATTTTTTGTTGGATATTTTTTAATTATTATCTTCTATTTGGATTACTTATCTATTTTATTTCCATTGGATGTTTATATTTTGGTATGAGGGTGATATTTTTCCATGTTATGTTCTGTGATGTTGAGGAACTATTTTTATTACATGGGGATCATGAACACCCTTCTAAATTGTGGCTGGCCCAATGAGTGATGGTTCAAGTGAAAATGGGGTCCATATTCTATATTGGTGGAGATTATATAGGGTGTATATTTCCATATTGACATTTAGGATCTTACTTTTATATGGACATTGAATGTTTTGGAATTATAACCATTGGGAAATATGACTATTCTTCTTTTTAATAGTTGGAAAATATGAAAATTGGGAATTTTGATCATTGGTATGCTTGATATTATAAAGTTACTATTAGAATTATAATATATAAAGGTTAACAACAAAAAATAATTGATGTAAAAGGGAGAAACCATGGCATTAACTAGCAGGAATATTCCTTATGAATTTCATTTATTAAAGATTGGGAGGGTTTTAGAAACACTGTATTTTCCCTTGATCAAGCCCAAGTTGAGTTTAAATAACTAAGACGCGAGAATAAAAATTTTCCAGATAATTTTTTTCTAGTTGAGAGAACTATGAGATCAATGTTAGCTTATCCTCCCCCAAAAATTACCACCAGTGTACATCTTACCCTTAGTGCTAATGTGGGAATTATAAATGGTCCTGTATCTAAACCATAAGTTGTATTAATGTGTAAATTCTTTAGAAATGAAATAATAGTTACAGAAATATTACATTTTTAATTAATGTATCACCATTATATAAACGATATATGTCACATTGTTATAGGATAAATATAATCCTATATATTTTTGATACAACAAAACCATAACATTATTTTTCTGGATGATTTATATATCTCATTTTCCTTAAAATTGATTTTTATGACAAGTAAATTTTTTTGAAATAAAATTTTATTTTAATAAAAAAAATTTAACCAAAATATTCATTCATATATAAATTATAAATGAAATTTATAGAATAAAGTGTGTGTTTTCTAAGCATTAAAAATTTGACTGACTGATAAAAATTTTGATATTTAAATAAATAAGTAATTTTTTAAAATTAAATATAAAATATTTTTAATTTTTTTTTGATAAAATGGCTTTCATTTTTGTATTAAAAATGTTAAAATAATTCATTAGTGAAATTTTAATAATTTTCTATAGAATTTGAAATTCTGGGTAAAAAGTGAAATATAATATGAATATACTGTAATTATTATTGATTCATAATGGATTAATAATGATGTAATGAATATTATATAATATTTATAATCCTAAATAGTCCATCTCATTAAAATAATTAATTTTAAAGTAATAAAATTATTTTTACAAAACTATAAAATAATCTTACAAAACCTAAAATATATTTTAAGACATTCAAAATAATTATGTGTGAATAAGAATTACATTCACATTCTAAATAATACTATTTAAATGACTTCAGTTATTAAACATTAAAATAATAAAAATCAAGACCTTCATTTCAAATACAATGTACTAAAATATTATAAACATCAACCACAGTAACCTAGTGGAAGTATTAACTCTGTTAAATTGTTGCATGATATAAGGAACCTCACCACATAAGATTAGTCAATTTATTAGTCCTAGAAAAACTATATACATACATGATTCCCATATTACATTGGAAGTATAAAATAATTATAATAATAAATATACTCACATACTTTAAATTATTTTTAATATCTTCCTGGTGGAATGAAAAAAATAAAGGGTGGGATTGGATACTCAGTAAGGGTTTCATACAACATAATTTATCAATTGTAAATAAGGCATAATTAACAATGAAGGGTGGATAATAAAAATACATTCCATTCAATAAACACTTCATTTAAATAATGATCCATGTCTATTATAAATATAACAAACACATAGATAAATATAAATCAATTCTAAATAAAGGAGGTGCATAATTCTAGAAATTTATGATCAAGGCCTCTCAACCAAGATATCATGAATCTTACTATCATGTACCCTCAACCAAGACAAAATTATTCATAAATGTGTAACTATATAACAAATAAACATCGGATATGTAATGCTATTTTTTTTCTCGTGATACCAATCGATTCATTGAGGAGATATCTATAATCAGACTACACCTATAACTTTCTTGTCATATGCATTCGTTATATTTTGAAGTATTAATACAAATCATTTTGGAGATTTTTTATATGTCAAATATTATCTATGTGAAATAAATTTTATGGAACATAAATACTATATAATCAAAACCCATATAGATAAACAAATAAATATGGTATCACTGTATCATATCCCCTGTAATAGAAATGGGTGTTTTCATAATTGAAAATAACTATAAAAGATCATTTAGAATTTTTATGAAGAAAATTCCCATTACATTTTGAAATAACTTATCAAAATCTAAAAATATACAAAATATTAAGAAAATTTTTTTATTTTAAAATAACATAATAAACATGTAAGGTAATCTTAATATATTAGAGTGGTCATTATGGGGGAAATTCTATTGATGTCATGTTCATTAAAATAAATATTCCTTTTTCATTTTTATTAAAAAGTTAAAAAATACCTCTTTCAGAAAAGTTGATTCATTTTAATTTTTTTATAATAACTGAATCATGATTAAAAATTAATATAAATAATAATAGGGAAAAATTAAATCAATTTCTGAAAATATTTTTAGAAAACATAGACATAGAAGAAAAAAAATCCTGACTAAAGGGAAAATAAAGTCATTTTTTCTTAAAAACATTTTCTTGATAAACTTAAGTACCGATGATAAGAAAATTTAAATATTAAATGAAAATTTGAAGAATATATATTTTAATGGAAAATTGAATGGTTTTATCAAATAATAATTATATAATTTTCCTTATTGGAAATGTAGTCAAAACTAATCCCAAAATTAATTAATAATCTAAAAGAAATCCCTTACCTAATATTTGACTTTACAAATAAGTGATTTTATCCTCATGTATAATAAATTAAAATTTATTATAATTATAAAAAATATTAATTTAAATTATTATAATAACCTATATGATCCACTTATAGAATTTCATCACCAATTTATAAATAATTCCTCATTAAAATTGTTGTTTTCGGGCATTACCTTTTTTATTTTTCATTAGAACGTTTATTTAGTAGTTTTGGAAATTGTACTTTGATCATTGTTCAATAATATATATAATTTCAATTGTGATATAAATATCATAATTATTCATTGTATAAATATATAGAGCTATCCCTAGGAGGCTAAGATAGAAAAATGAATTTCACCATTTATGGAGATGGTATGTTGTATGTATTCATAAAAGTTGATTTCCATTTTAAAAAGATCGAAAAAATGGTAAATAGTGACTCACCATTCCAATTTAATTATTATTTCATATATATAAGATAAATTCATTAAATATATCCTTATTACTAGCTATGTAAAGTAGTAATGAAAAAAAGCGCATCGCTTTGTGGATTTGCTAGTCCTCATGTATGCATGAGTGACATAATCATTTTATAACAGATGGGATGGTAAGATGTTTAATATGATATTATAATTCCATAAAAATTATTATGTAATAAAAATAATTTATAATCATCAAACAAATCATAATAAACATCCAAAATATTTTTTGATGGAAAATGAATTGTACAGCTACGTAGAGGTGGTTGTCTGCACGTACACACGAGCAAAACTTTCACAAACCATTTCATGGAAGAGGGTCAATAATGGTGGTTCTATAATAATAATGACAATTAAATATATTTATAATACTTTATATAGAATTTTATGATGAATAAAATATATTTATAGGAGGTAGAATATGAAATAAAATTGATGTTCCCAATTAAGTGTTTACTTAGTCATTGAGATACTTCTTTTGGATTACATATTAAGTCTTGAAATGATAGTATTTTGAAAAAATATACAATATATGAAGGGGTGAAGAAATTTAGAATGATATGATTCCTGGTATTGTCTAAATTATAAGGCTCAAAAGGGTTTAGGAAGAGAGAAGAATAAGTTCCCTTTATTAGGGACGGGAGGTGAACTCTGAGAAATAAGTAAAGTATTAAATTAATATAAATTTATTTTCATATTCATGTGGCTCAAAAATGATATATTATGAAGAAAGGATTATAATTAGTTCAAATACTCCCATAATATAAAATTTGGAAAATTGGTTTTCATTTTTTCACTATTATCAATTTGTTTTAACTCTCATTAACCCTTTTGACAATTTCTACAACATCAAATGTTTTTACTCTTTAATGTTCAAGAATGTTACTATAAAAGGAAAAGTTACACATAAATGGACCATGTTTTATATTTTAAACTATATTCAACTAAAGTTTCCTAATATATTATTTTTATGAATTTTAAATAATTTTATTAAATATTATTTCTCATAAAGTATCAGTATTTTCATTTTCGATGCTATTCATATAATTTATATTTAAAGACCATAGGGAAATAATTGAATTATAATATAAATGTTTAAAACATTTATATTATGTTATATTTATATGATAAATTCATGTAATATGAAAATTAACTAAAATTTTATTACTTTTAATATTTTAAAAATAATTTCATTTTTTTCAATTAAATGAATAAATGCTCTATCAATGTTACATAGGCATTTAAGGTAACTATTAAATAACTAAAAATTAAAAACAAATTATCATGATTAAAAAATTAATTAATATTTAAATTAAACATTTTAAAATGAACATATCCTTTTTTTATCCTAACCAAAAATTATTATATATATTAAATTCAAGAGTGTGCCATTTTACCTTTATTCGTTTCGTAAAATAATATTAAGGTCAATATCAAAGAAAAATGGGACCAAATGGCCATATATTAGATACTTTTATGATAATGGTATAAATACGTTAAAATTTTTGATAAAGGAATGTGTTATAGTAATTTTAATTCCTTATCCAAAATTTTTAACCTTTTTTTACCCGTTTACCCTTATGAGGTGACAAATATTTACAAGGGTTACTATTCATAATTACAAAAAATAAAAGGGAACCATTTACAAAACATGATCCTCATGATTAAAAATACATAATCCATTTTTTCAAATTCAATTAATATTAGTGAATGAATATAATTTAAAATTAAACCCATGAAATGTGATCAAAAAGTGTTTTTTGAGAAAAATGACTTTATAAAGTCAAAAAATGTTTTTGTACCAAATTCAAGTATAATGTTTTTTAGAATTCAATTTATTATATTATTTAAAATAAAATATAACTAATTAAAATTAAAAACAAATCAAATATATAATGTGATGTATTAAATACATGAAAATAAAATATGGTCTTCAACAAAAATCGTTAATTTTAATTATTCATTGTAAAATAACACTTCTTAAGAAATTCTCATAAAATAATCCAATTATAATTTTGATATTTTGATTTAAAAAATGTTTTATGTTTTATAAAATAAAATTTATAAACTTTTAAAAAATTATTAATATTATTTTCAAACAAAAAACAATAAAAATTATTTTGGAAAAAAATGTTCTTTTGATGTATAAAATGACTTTACTAAAAAATTGAGTGCTCATTTCATAAGTATTAATCAATAAATTTGTATTGTGTTGTAAATTTATATATATCTTTCATAATGTGTTTATCCATATTCAAAACTTATATTTTAAAAAATGAATTATTTATATAGACTATGTAATGGTTTATATCGACTTAGGGTTGCATGTATCATAAGATATAAAAGATATAAAATTTATTTGTTGAGATATATATTATAAAATATATGGGTGTTATATTCTATCCATTTTATAAGAATTTTAACCACAAATTTCATTCACTCTAATAAAAAAATTGAGGATACATCTACCTCATCACATCCTTGGGTTCCTATATAGCTTCCTCAAGTGAACGCTATTATTGTAAGAAAATTCCATCAAAGGTATTTCTTAAAACAAAAATTTATGTCCATAGAAAATATATAATCATTTCGTCTGGAGTTTTAATTTTTCCCTTAGAATAAATATTTTTTTAGGGTGATATGATGTCTTGAAACTCAACTATAAATCCAAATCCTACTAAATAATTCTTTATAAATTTGAGTTAAACCTGAGATCCCGATTATATATGACTAAGAGTGGAACTGCATGAAATCTCACAACTTAATAAATGTATAACTATGTATGTTGATCAAGAGAGAAATCTTTTATAATGGAAATAAGATGCACATATTTTATAAGGCGGTCAATTAAACCCCAAATACCATTTTGACCATCAGATTTTTTGGGGAGTCTGACAATGAAATCCATGGTAATGTTTTCCCATTTCTAATTTAATAAAGGTAATAGTTGAAACATCCCCTTAGACTTTTCTATCATAAAATAAATTTTTGACAAACCACACATACGGATACAAAATTAGAAATATCTATTTTCATGTCATTATATTAGAATTACTCTTCTATATATTTATACATCATCATACTTCAAGGATGAATAGATAATGATAAACTATGTGATTAATCCAATGGTTTCCTCTTCAATTCTTGTGTTGATGAAAACATACTCAGTTCATAAACCTTTTCATTGAGATATTATCATGTTTGAACTCAATAACATTCATTTATATCTTATGTAATCCAAATCTTCCTTCTATTTCTTCTTAATCCTCTCAGGGATGGATGATTGAGCATTCTTATGAGAAAGATAATATTTATCTCCTTTCCTCAAGATTTCAAGTTCCAACTTATAAAAATTGATTTCAAGTTCCAACTTATAAAAATTTATAAATATTGGCTATCTTTCAACCTTCATTATAGAAAAACTATCTTGGTCTTTCTGACATAGGGCATTCACCACCTTGTTCTCCATCCTAGGGTGATAATGTATTGAGGAATAAAAATATTTGATCAACCCAAACCATATTATCTGGGGAATATTTTAAATTTTCTATATAAATATATAATTTAAAATTTCATGATCAGTATACATATCACACTTTTCCAGATACAAATAATGTCTCCATATATTTAATGAAAAAAATTACTAATCCCAACTCCAAATCTTGAGCTAAGTAATATTTATCATGAGTTTTATATTAGTGATAGGCACATGATTTTACCATACCATTCTGCATGCAGATACATTCCATCCCCTTCTTTGATGCATAACTATATATTAAAAACCCTTCTACATTGTTGGGTAGTGTATGCATAGGTTCACTAACAACCATTCTCTTTATTTATTATATATCCATGAAAATTCACATAAAATCATCGGTAGTATCTAGACAACCCAATAAAACTACCGATCTCATTAAATGGGGTCGGTCCATGACAGTTCTAAATAAATTCTATCTTTGTTCGATCCACTAATATACCCTCACTTGAAAATATATGACCCAATAAGGATATCTATTTTAGCCAAAATTCATCCTTGGTAAATATGGAATATAACTTCCCCTTCCTCAGGGTCTTCAGAACAATACTCAACTGTTCTCTATGATCTTCCATGCTACTAAAATATATAAAAATATCATCTATAAAGGATACCCAAAACTAATCTCGGTAATCTATAATGACTATATTCTTTAAATCCATGATGATAGTCAGATATTTGGTAAGTCTAAATGGAATTACTATACATTCAAAATGGTCATACCTCTAACGGAAGTAAATCATAGTTATATCCTCTGTCTTGACCTATATCTGATGATATATATATCAAATATAAATCTTGGAAAAATATTATTCTCCTCATAATTGTTCAATAATAACATTGATATGGGATAGAGGATACTTTTTCATGATAATGATCTTATTAAGTTCCCAATAATAAATGAAAATATGAATTAAAACTTATTTCCTCTTAAATAAAAGACAAAGTGAATCCCATGGTGAAGCACTAGAACAAATAAATCCCTTATCAAGGTTCTTATTAGAGTTTAATCTTTATTTAATTCAGCTCAATTATTGAGACTCTCTATGGAGTATTTGAAATAGGTTTATCACCAAGTATGAGTTCTATTGAAATATAAACTTTATGATTGGATGGAATAATTGGAAGATAATCTAGAAAGACATCAAAAAACACCCATGCGGTAGACACAAACTCAATATTGAGTTTATCCCTAACCATCTGAGATAAATATAATTCATGAATAGGTAGTAAAACCTTTTGATAGAAGTAATTTCCATTTGGTGTTCCGGGTCATCCTCATAGTGATATATGATCATATGTTGATCCAGAATATAAAATGTAACCTACCTTTTTCTATAATTGATTTTGGTTATATAATGAGAGAGATAATATATTCCCAAATTATAAATAATTCCTCTAGAGTATGAATAATAGTATTTGCAGGAAACCCATTCCCATATACTTCAATCGGAGAGGATACGTATACTTGATAGGTGATCATCATAACATTATGGGTTTTCATTACAAATTCAACTTATAATCAATGAGGTGGTGATATGATACCCTTATAAAATTATTCATATATAAAATAGTGGGTAAAAAAGAATCAAATAAAACATTTTCACATTTGTAGTGGAAAATATGTCTACCATTCACCACACAACTTCGGACTCCCACTTTGACTATAGTAATAACATAATCTTGTCCTTTTCCCCAAGGTTTATTTTATAGTATGTTCCATTAATTACTAGGAAATTGGTTTGAATAATTCCCCATATATTTATATCTATTTCATTTTATAGTATTTTTTTCTTCCTTTACCTTTCATTAATATTATCTTGACCCCTTTACACATACATAGAAATACCCATGTTAGCATAAATCAAGTACCTTAGGGTTTATTTACACAATTATCACATGTTTTAAATATCATCCTACCTTTATTATTATTTTACATATTTTTTCCATGGTACATAGGTAACCAATTCTTTAAGAAATTACTGTTGAAGATATAAGACTTAGAAAATTCATTCTCCATATTTATGTATCTTGAAAGTATATCAACATATGATAATTTTTCTATAAACCAATTCCCTTTTGAGAAAAAATTTTATCCCATAAATAAAATAGTATATATATATTTTTTGGAGTACATATGTAGTCCACATCATGCCTGGATAGTCTTATAAAGTTATCCTCATAATCTTCAACACATTCTTCTTCTTTATGCTTTAATGTAAGGAAGTTACTCTGAATTTCAACTCGTTTTTCTTAGAGGAAGTTTTTCTTGAAGAAAATCAATTTAAAATTTCTACATTATATTATTTGAATATCATCAACCTCTTTAGTGTTCTATATCAGTAACCAGTATTAATCTGTATCGATTTTAATAAAATACTCAACTTGAATTAACTTTTCACATTAATTACATCTAAAAACTAGGAATATTTTTAAGTGACTTAGTCCATTTATAAACTAATAATGGATTAGTAATTCAAATAAAATTAGGAATCTTATATCTTATGATGTAATCCAACGTAGGTTAATTACACAATGAAAAAACATGTTGTCCCAAATGGGAAATGTTATTTTTCATAAAATTAATCAGTTATCCCAATTGAGCCATGATCAGCCGAATTCCCACATATGTTATGTTGGCTTGCTCTGTAGGATAATCCGAATAATGTCTTTGAGTTTTAATTCTCATTATTATCCTAGGTTCTATACCTAAATATGGCACACACTTAGTGATCTCATTATCATCATCAATATTAAACCCTAAAAATATCTACAATGGTATATGTTCTAAATTACTATAAGTGATTATCGTAGTTCTCATGTTAGTTATTTTCATTTAAAATATAATTAATAAGTTTACAACTAAAATAGTTTTGATACCATCTATAAAAACCCCAAATCTAGTAACCTAGATTTATTGTTTACTTTATTTTAATGGTACATGATATCTCACCATGCAGGGTCAATTAGCTTAGTAGTCTTTGAAGCCCTATATATAAAAATGCTTCACATATTATATTCGAAATATAAAATACATAGAATAAGACACATTCTCACATAATTGATATTTTTCATAACATCTTTCTTCATATCATGTGGAATGAAAAAAATAATGTGTATGATGAGATGCTTGGAAGGGGTTACATATAGCAAATTTTCCTTGAGTAAATAAATAATAATCAACATGACAAAGTGGATAATCAAAATACATGTCATTTAATCAAAACATAAATTCAATGAGTATCAATGTATAATTTCAACCTATAAAGAAATTTATATAGAAAAATAAATTCTAAATAATGGAAATTCATAATTCTATATATTCATGATCAAGGCCTCTTAACCATGATTTCAATAATCTTATCATTATGGCCTCTCCACGAGAACATCATTCTTAATAAATGGGTGAGTTTAAAACAGTACCCATCTAATATGGCATGATTTCTATTTTTTTCTCTAGATACATGTCATTGCATTGAGGACCTCTCTATAACTAGGTCCCACTCATCACTTTCAAGTCTTATGAATTCCTTATATTTTTACTGATCAGTACAATTTATTCTAAAAATAACTTCTAAGTCAACAATTATACTATTGAATCAAGAATATATAAAAAAAATTATTTGTTATCATAAATAATATATTGAAATAATAATTATGGTATCATTCAATCGTATCCCCAGCAACATCAATTGGTTTTGACATAGTTGAAAATGCCTCTAAAAGATCACTAATTTTTTTTAGTAAAATACACATTCCATTTTGAAATCAATTATTATAATCTAAAATTTTCACAAATATTAAGGAAAATTTTACATCAAAATTATTTTGGAAAGTTATAAAGGAATATAAAAAATCATTGAGTGATCCTGAAAATGCAAAATTCTATTTATATTTTGTGCATTAGAACACATATTCCATTTATATAGTTTAGTAAAATGTAAAATTCCCCTTATTCGGAAAAAGAAAATAATATTCATTTAAAAAAAATTATATAAAAATTAATTATTTTTTAAATATAACTTTATAAAATCAAATAGAATATTAAAAAATTCTTGAAAATATTTTAATAAAATATGGGCATGGAAGAAAAAGAGCCCTGACTAAAAGGAAATGAAGTATATTTTTCTTGAAAACATTTTTTGGACCCTTTTAAGTTCCTAATAGAAACAATCTGTACTATGACATGACAATTTTATAAATAATAAGTGTGTAAGAAAATTAAATGGTTTAATAAGATAAATTTCATATAATTTTCCACTATTTAAATTCAAACATAAACAATATGGAAATAAAATGATATTGTAAATTAAATCCCTTACATCAAGATTGAATTGCCTCGTAAGTGATTTTAACCTCAAATATAATAAATATATATTTATTATACATATATAATAGATTTATTTACAGGATTATATTTTCATATATGATCTACCTATAACATTTAATCACACATTTATTAAAAATTCTTTATTTAAATCATTGTTTCTCAGTATTAACTATTTTATTTCTCAAGTGAACATCTGTTCAGTAGTTACAGTTCCTCAACATTGATAAATGTTCTATCATATATAGTATTTTAATTATGGTATAAATATTATATATATTTATTACAGTTATTAATATTAATCCATTGAATTTAAAAAAAACAAAACATAATTACACCATTTATGGAGAGGTTACTCAAACGTATGCATCAACACTTTTTCAAATTTTAAAGGTTTGAATGAAAGAAAAGTAAATCTAAATTAACATTTAAAAAATAACAATTATATCATATATATATATATATATATATATTAAATATATCTTCATTACCATCCATGTAAATAATAAATGATCAATGAATCACATCGATTCATGGCGGTGGTAGTCCACACGTGCACATGAGTGACGTTATAATTTTATAATCGATGGGAAGGTTAGAAAGTATATATGAAAAAATAGTTAAATTATAATTATTATTTAATAAATATAATATATAATCATTAAATCCATCATAATAATAATCAATCAAATGTGGGGTAGGAAAATTAATTGTATCGTGACGTGGATGTGGTAATCCAAATGCACGTACGAGTGATATGTTCACTTCCCATTTGATGGAAAACCCATGAATAATAGTGGTTACATAATTATAATAACATTTATGTTTGTTTAAAAAACTAAATTTATTATTTTATAACAAATAACAAAGAATTGAAGGATGCATAATAGAAAATAAAATTGAATTGCTCGGTTAAGATTTGTACTACTTCATTGAGAAACCTCTAATGGAATAAACCTTAAGAATTTATGGATTTTCATTGGGAAATATGAAATTCTATAACACATGGGTAAGTAATATGTAAATGTATTATGGTGTGGACTGGTAGTTATATAAAGATCAAAATTTGTTGGTAATAGAGGAGTAGAGGTTCCCTTTCATAAGTAAGGGGAGGGAAACTCTTAAAAATACTTAAAGTATTAAATTAATATATACTAATTCCCATATTCATGTAGATAGAAAATGATATATTTAAAATATATGATTTGTATGAGTCTAAATACTAACAAAAAATAAAATTTTTATATGTTTTGGTGATATTTTCCCCAATATTTATTTTTTTAACCCTGGTAACACATATGAAAATTACTGAATCATCTATGTTTTTTACTCTTTAAGGGTAAAGAATGTTCGCAAAAATGTAAAATTCAACCATAAATAATTCTTGGTAGAAATATTATATCATTATCTTGGATAAATATTGTCTCTATGAATTTCAAATGATTTAATTATATTTTATTTTTCATAAAATATAATTGTTATCATTTCTAACACTTTTTATTTAATTTTACATTAAAGACATCTAGAAGAAGATTTAATTTGAATATAAAATTTAAAAATTGTATTATTGTTTTATATTTATCTAAAAAATCATGGAACATAATAATTCACCAAATTTTTATACTTTCAATATTTTAAAAATCATTTATTTTACTTAATAAAAATTGAATAAATATTTGGTCGGAGATATGGAAGCTTTTAAGGTAATTATTCAATCACTAAATATTAAAAATAAATTTCCATGATAAAAATTTAATTAATATTTAAAATAAAAAGATATAATTAAAAATAAACTCCTTTTATCCTTAAGGATAAAATATTATAGATATTAATGTCAAGATAGTGACATTTGGTATTTATTATTTTCATAAAATAATGTAAAGGTCAATATCAAATCCAAATGACACCAAGTGGTTGTATTATTGTAAATTGGATGATGATTGTCAATATACACTCATCCAATAAGATAAAAGAATTATTAAATATATTTTTATATCCTTATAACAAAATTTAATAAATTTTTTACCTTTATCGAGGTGACAAATATTTACTAATGTTACACTTCATAATGAACAAAAATAAAAAGGTCTTGTTTACAAAAATTGATCCCCATGATTCCAAATAAGAAATTATTTTTAAAAAATTAAATTAATAAAATTGATAAATTTAATTTTAAATTAAACCCACCAAACGTTGTGAGAAGTTATTTTTTATAAAAATTCCTTTTTACGTCTTATTTTTTTTAATATCAAATTAAAGTATAATGTTTATTCAAATACCATGTATATGGTTATTTTTAATAAAAATTAAATAATTAAATATTAAAAATAATAGAAAATATTTTTTGGATTTTTAATTACATTGAAATTAAATATAGCTTTCTATAAAAATAACTAATTTTCCCCATTCGTTGAAAAATCAAAGGTTTCAAAAAATTATAAAAAATTCATCATATGATAAATTTTATATTATAAATTAAAAAATGATATCATTTTTATCAAATAAAATTTATGATTTTCCCAAAATTAATTATATTATTTTCTCACAAAAAGAAATAAAAATATTTTTTGAAAACAGATATATTTTTAGGATAAAATGACTTTTCTAAAAAATTGAGTTCTTATTTACTAAGATTTTTTCAAAACATTCATATTGTTTATTAATTATATATATATATATATATATATTGTTATTCATACTTATACCCCCAATTTTAATGGTTAGTTTATAAAGGTATAAAATATAATTGTCCATTTGGACTTGGGGTTTTATGTATTGCATGCTATCAAATAAATTACATAAATTTAAAGAGACATTTATAATAAAATCATGGGGTATTAAAAAACATTGGCAATTATTATTGTTTTGTATTTTTTAATCATAATGTCCAAAGGCCTTTTTATATGAATTAATACACAATTCCTTTCCATTTCTTATAAATATACAACCATTCTCTAATTCTTATATTGTAAATAAAATTGACCATTAATTACCTATAATTTTATATCAAAAGAGTTTATCTATTGAATTTCATTTTCCTAAGGGGTATCTTCCCAATCCTTAAGAAGATACCTTGTAAGGTAGGGTTTATCTTCCTCTTTACTCCTCTCCATTCATGTACTTTCTGTGTAATAAAATTTCTTATTTTCAATTGATTTCTTTTTTATGTTCTTATAATAATTCTTTTTTTGAATAAATAATTCCCTATTAAAGGAAAACTAACATTATCGCTCATTATATTATTCCATAATCCATAATTTATACCCATTATGATTTTGAAATCATTCTTTAATTTTCCATGACATACTCTTATGTGGTGAATACCCAAACCAACAATTATTCAAGGGTATTCATATTTCAATATATATCATTAATAATTGACTTCCATGTATGAAACCCAAAACCCCTTCTTGTGGGTTTAATTCATTAAATATTTTCTAATTACATAAGATATATGTGGAATATATAATGACATAAATAAGAATGGTGTTAATTTATAGTTCCCTAATTCAATGGGTGAATAATTAATATCTAGAGGTGACATGTTTATGATATGTTAGAAGAACACATTATTAATGCTTCATGATAACTTGGTGGAAACCTCTGGTAATTTTTTTATAACACCCTAGTAAGTAACCATGGAGATATTCTTATCAATATATCTTGTTTATGATATATCAACATTTCAATGTTATTTTTCATATAATAATTTTTATTCTCTTATTTTATAAATCATGTTCTATCTTTAATGATCACTTACATTCTATTGCTTTTTTATCAACTCACTATGATTTATATCCACTATTTCCATTTTATTCATATCTATTTGAAATATTTTTTAGTGAGGTGACCTACATTGGAATAATAATAGTGTCCTTAAAGGGAATCATATTATTATTTTTTATCTATATACATTATGTATTATGTTCCTAATTCCCAAGACGCTAAACCTAAAAATATCTTGATGAATGTTTTCATATTGTATTGTATTATATAAACATGTTAAAACCATATATTAAAATTATGGGTCTTCATAGTTTGTATATAATAAAATATTAGTTATGTGGTGAAATTTATACTAGAAAACATTTTTAAAAGCACGGTGGATAAGTTTAACTATAGTAAAAAATCATAGAATTTTGGTAATGTATGGATCGATTGGTTTTATAGTATTGAAATAATTATCATGATAATGAACAAGTGGTTGTGGGATCTATCACAGATGAACCTTGGTATAACAACGATAAAAAATATTGGTTGGGTATTAATTCATTGTTAAATTAGTGTACAACAAGTGGTCCTAACGGCACACCAGATCGGACACACCTGGGTGTTATGCTTTGGATGATGGAAATGCTATTTAGGAACCATTACAAATGATATATATAGCTCAAGTAATTATATATTTTTTTATAAAATATTTTATTATATCATACCTGAAATGTGTTATTTTAAAATATTTGGATTTAATACCCCTTTTAAATTATTATTATAATATTTCTAATAATATTAATTTTCCCATTTAGTTATTATTTTTTATAAAAATGTCTTGAATGGAAGGAACTGTGTAAATAACATATGTGTTAAAAAATACAGTTGAGACTATACCAATATAATGGAAGAGGGTGTTGAAAACATCATAATGATGAATGCGTTATCTAAGGTTCAGAATAATAAAATTAACCATGTAAATAATACAAATTCACTAATTAAAGATAATATACCAGTTCAATCCTTCATGCTTCAATGATAAACATATTTTAGTAGACCATCAAATCCTTTTATTACATTATAATGAATACAACTGCATAAAATATATTTTTGTACCCCATTTTTATAATAAATAAAATTTTATTTATGTATTATATTTCTTAAAGGGAGAACTTAGTAGTGGTTAAAAATGATCACAAATATGAGACCAAAGGATAAAGTTTACACTATGGAATGGGAAGAGTTAAAAATGATTTTTCAATAAGTATTTTCCTCGTACACTCTAAAAAATGTACATAAAATTCATTGATATTAATAAAAAGTATAATAAATTAGTTTGAGGATATGAAATTATCTTCACAAATATTAAATTATATGATTTAATCATTACCATTGGTTCTAATAGGAAGATCTATCATTTAATTTGTGGGATAATACCTTATCTATAGAAGGATCTGGAAATCTAAGACTTTGGGATATATATGTAGATAGTGTGGTGTGATCTCAAAGTGTAAATGGTGGTTGGATATACACATTGGTCTCATGGACTAAATAATAAGAGTATAATAAAACATTAATATTTAGTAATGTTTTTTTCATGAAAGAGAAGTTAAAAAAGCAAAAATATCCCTAAGAAACAAATTTAGAAATAAACATTTGGGGAATTGTATATATGTAAGTGGAAAGTGTTTTAAATGTTGAAATGTTTTCTATATAGATAAAAACTATTTTAGAGATGTATGAACATAAAATATGAATGAAAATGACCAATGAAAGATGGTGAATGTGTAGCATGTATTATAATTATTTAATTTTGTATAGGATTTACCCTTTTTAAATCAATTTCCATGTTAATAAATAATAGAATGAAACCACCATCAACATTAATAGAGGTCACAAGATAAAGGATGTTCATTTTCAATCATGACGACTGAAGTCAAGGCTCTGAATGACGTGTTAGTAAGTATAATAAATTTTCCCTCAAATATAGAAAGTAAATTATTAGATTATGGTTCTCCACATTAATTTATTTCAATTATGTTTGTAAAGAACATAAAATTGAACAAAGAACTATTATAATTAGAGTTATAAATGAAAATTCCTCGATGGTATATTCTAGTATTAATTTTATATAGAGATTATTTTATTATCTTTGGTGATTAAAATATATTTGGTAACCTAGTGTTTATTCTAATGGTGATAGTTTCCAAATTACTAGGGTATAAAATAACCCTCAAAGTATAATGGCAATATGATATGGCTTGAATAGAAAATGGGAAATTATTTTCAAAGGATAAACATCTCAGCTAGAGTTTTATCAACATCCACCTCCTACAACTTTCTTTATTGGAATGATCAATGAAAATGAAGAATAATGTGAGAGTAAAAAATGAGAGGAAATAAACATATTATTAAATAATATATTAATGTATTCCCTAAATAATTATTTTGAGCTCTACTAAAATGATAGGTAAAATTAATAGTTGAACTCATAATTGGATCTAAACCAATATCGAATACCCCATATATAAAGGAATTTTTTGGAGTTCGAATAATTTAAAAAATAACTATAAGAACATTTTGAGAAGGGTTTTATTAGACCTAGGGTGTCTCATTGGGGAGCTATATATTCAATTTGTGAACAATAAAGATTGATCATTGTGTATATAAATTGATTATAAGGAACTTACAGAAACCATAATGAAGAAGAAATACCATATTCTAATGATTTATGATTTATTTAACTATATTCATGGGGATTTTCCTCTAATTAGGGTATGATTAGTAGTGGGGGGGGAATAGATAGCTGAAATGATATTTGTTGAACAAATAAAGGACCATATGAGTTTGTTTTCATACCCTTTTTATTAACTAATTATCTTGATATATTTTTTTGATAAAATGAATAGAATCATTTAGGATTAACATGATAAATCAGGGTAGTATTTTTTGATGATATTCTGATATATTCAAAACAAAAGAGGTATATGAGGATCATTGAAGGATTATATTGAAAATTATGAGTAAAGATATTATTATTTTTTCTAAATTCATAAAATACGAGTTCTAGTTACATTTTGTAAAACTTTTGGGACCCATTTTCACCAGTGATGAATCTCATTTGATCTATTTAATACATAGTTTACAGAACTATATCATTGACCCATAATTACAATGCATATTTATACTTTCCTTTTTCTATAAAAATACCAAATAAGGTTTGTGATTTCTTTTTACATTTTTCTATTCCACTAACTAGTTTAAATTGAATGTGAGATATGTTCGTCATGATAAAAGAGTGTGAATAATGTTTTCAATAAAAAAAGAAGATTTTTCTTAGTGAACCTGTTCTAACATTACCCTTTTATAGAGAAGTAATCATCATCTATATTGATGCATCCTCGAATGGGAATGGATTTTTATTCATATAAAATGAAAAGTTGATTGTCTATGCCTCTCTATAGTTAAATATAGGTGAGAAGAGTTATACTACCCATGATTTGGAGTTAGCTATAGTTATTTTCTCACTAAATATATAGAGACATTATCTTTATGGGTAAAAGTGTGATATATACATCAACCACCAATGTTATAATTATATATTCAAAAAAAGAACTACATAAGAGAAAATGGATATGGTTGGATATCCATAATAACCATGATTATTCTATTTAAAATCATCTTAGAAGTGGAAACAAATCTGACGATTCATTATATAAAGAAATACCCTATATTTGTTGTAATGAAGCGGGTTGAAGTAGATACATTGATCATGAACTTGATAAATATGGGCATGTAACAGATAGGGGAATAAAAATCATGAATCCAATCTCAATTTATTTCACAACCATTATTACTGGGGAAAATAAAGAACATAAAAAATATATGATCCTTTGTTACATAAAAACCTAGAAGATATAAAAAATTAAAAGTTTCTTGAGTGATATATTGATGAAGAATGTGTTTTAAGGATTGGTTCATGTTTATTTATCCCATTTATTCTAATGTTAAGGAAGGATTTGATGGAAGAATACCATATCTCTTAATTATCTATACATTCTAAAAGAACTAAAATTTATATAGATTTATGAGATAATTATTTGTGGGATTAATTGAAAATTTTGATTAATGATTATACTACAAGATGTTTGGTATTTGAACAAATGATGGTGGAGTGAAAACTTCCTAAGGGAGTTCTGCAACCACTACCCATGCTTGTATAAAAGTGGGACAACATCATTATGGACATTCTTACTATCCTTACTAAGAAATCCAAAGGAAAACATTTAATTTAGCTAATTGTTGATATATTAAGATAGTAATCCAATTTTACCTCTATAATAATGGATTTTTACCCTAATCTCCCCGTGCATCTATATGCCCATATAGTTATGAGACTTTATGGAACACCACTATCAATTGTTTTTATCATGATATAATATTTATTTATAGGTTCTATAAGATCCTTAAAATACTATGAATATAGAATTGAACATAAGAAAAACATAACATACTCACGATGATGGAGAACCTAAGAGGACAATTCAAACATTAGAATACGTATTAAGGGACAACTCAATTGATTTTCAAGGGAGTTAGTACAATCTCCTTCCAGTTACTTAATTAAACTATAACAATAGTTTCCACTTGAGTATCTAAATGGATCCTTATAAATAACTATTTTGGGAAATTTTTATAACTATAAAATATTGTGATGATGTTGGATAAGGAGAACTGTTTGGACTAAACATTGTGAAAGAGGCCACAAAGAAGATAAAAGTGATCCATAAACATCTTAAAAATGATTATATTCAACAAAAGCGTTATGTTGAAAATAGAAGGAAGGTAATATAATTTCCTGTAGAGGATAAAATATTTCTCAAAATAACACCATATTAAGGATTCATGGGATTTAGAAAGAAGGGTAAATTTATTCAACGGTACATCCAACCATTTGATATTCTAGATCATGATAGAGTAGTTTTAAATCAATTGGAACTGTCTAAAAATATATCTAATTCACATTATATCTTCCACACGTCACTATTAATACATAATATGTAAAATATAATGCATATACATGATATAAATGTTGTGGAATTAGAACTTAACCTTTTATATGAAGACAAACTGATCCATATAATTTATTAAATGGAATAGGTTTTGAGGAACGTGGATACCTGAATCATAGAATCACATTAATATACAATTACATTTCATTACACATCATGAAGTAATATTGAATATAAAATCATGAAATAATATAGGTACAATAACATAAAAAAAATAGTTAACATAAATGGATTAACTTTATAGTCCTAAATTCTAATACAAAAACTACTCAAGCTACCAAAATTGTCAAAAGAAAGAGAATAATTAAGAATGTAGTATACATTATGAAGGGAAGTATAAATTTTTTTTAAGTGAAGCAGGGAACGAGAAAGTGTAATAATTAAAGGGTTTATATAGGGTGTAAATGTTAATGTAAAAATTATGATCTAACCATCAATGTGATCGATTATAATAATTGGTAATTAATACTATTGATATTATAATTTTTGGGAATTATAACTATTGGTGGTTTTTTCATTATAAATTTACTATTGGAATTATTGTATATAAAGCTTAATCATGAGATATATTTTATTCGTAATGGATAAACCATGACCTAAATCTATAGTGAAACCCTTATTATATTTTTTATTAGATATTTGTGATCTGGAATCAGTCGTGTTCACCGATGACCATGACCAATATGAGCTTCAACAACCAAGACTCAAGCATAATCAGTTTTTGGGAGAAGTTTAAGATGATAGAGATCAATACCACATATATCTTAGTTGAGACACCACACAAAAGTACCATAATCACACACCATACTCTAAGGGATTAATATGATGTTATAAGGGGTAATGTATCAAAATTTTAAGTACTATTATTGTATAAATTCTCCTAGAAATGAAATAGTAGTAAAATTGATCATTCATTTTTGTTTAATTTATCCCCCTTATTTAAAAATTAAAAATATACTTGATTATAATATTCCTATAAGAAAAATATTTCTCATATAAGGAAACCTTATTTCGTACTTTTTGGAGTATATATATATATAACTAATTTTAATTCAAACACATTTTCATGATATATTAAAAAAATTGAAATAAAATTTTCCCTTCCTAAAAAGGTTTAAAAATAATAATCAATCATATATAAATAACAAATTAATTCAATGAAATCATATGTAGTTTTTCTAAAGGTTATAAATTTTATTATGTGATCTAAAATTAGTATTTTTAATAAATATTTTTTAATTTTGAAAAATAAATTTCACATATTTTGAATTTTTTTGAAATAATGGTTTTCTTTTTCAAAATCCAAACATTGATATTTTCTAATGGTGTATTTTACATAATTTTATGAGATAGTCAAACACTTAGGTAAAAAGTAATATACAGTATAAATACACATTAATTCTTATGACATCACAATGACTTAATAAGGATGTAATAAATATTACAAATGATTTATAGACTAAAAGTAGTATTTCTAAATAAAAAAATTTATTTTAATGTAATTAACCTAATTTTACAAAACTATAAAATAATGTTCCAAAACCTAAAGTATATTATATGATTAAGAAAACGTTATGAATAAGAAGCACTTCCACCTCCAAAAAAATATTATTTAAAGTATTTTGGTTATCAATCATTGAAATACCATAAATAAGGAATTTCATGGAAAAAACCCTAGGAGAGAACCAGGGGAAGGATAATGGTTTTCTATTTTTTTATCATAGTTTCCAAAGACATGTGTTCAAAAATTAATTAAAAATTAGTCTTTATTTTCAATAAATACCCACCCATTCTCCAATTCATCTTCACTCCAATGAAATTTAGCATGAATTACATATCTTAACAGTATCTATAAATATTTTATAAGGTTTCAAGGATCTCTTATCTTGCATAAAAAAACTACCTTTCTAGGTAATGTTTCTCTTCCTCTTTCCTCCTCTCTATTCAGGCACTTCCTTTGTAATAATCCTTTTAGTTTTAAATTGATTATGTTTTAATATGATTATAATTAATTATATACTATTAAAATTAATACTAATTAATGAGATACTGCTATTAACTCCAATTAATAACATTCAATAATATATTATATATACCTATTATTTTGGTGAAAGAATTATTTGATTTTCCATTCTATAATCTTATATTGAGAATATCGATCCATACATTCATTCACGTCTATCCATATATGACTATAATTATTTTATTAAGGGATTAAATTTATGAAACACACATTACTTATTCATATTTTAAAGTGTTAAAATACTTTTTTATGATATAAGATCTTTGAGGCACACATAATGTTATGAATATGAAGGGTGTGACATGATATCACTATAATGCCTTTGGTAAACAACTATTCTATATAGATGATATCATTATAATTCCTTGGAAGCATTCCTTGATAATGTTTCAATATAACGTGTTAAATAACCTTGGTAGTATGATTTAAAATATATTTTGATGAACATTTGTGATATACTTATAAATGTATCATTTTCCTATTGTGTTCACATTTCCATGTTATGTGTCACATACTCAATATTGTGAACTTATGTTATTCCTCATGTTTTATCTTTAATGATCAAATACATTCCATTTCCTTTATCAATCCACATACTAGGGTTTATTCTCACCCTTTACTTTTGATGTATGTTCCCATTAAATCATTTTCAATGAGGTGATATTGGGTGGAATAATAAAGGATTATTTTGAGATAATTATATTGGGTTTTCTTACAAATATACTTCATGTATTATATACCTCATTTCTAAGAAATTAAACCAAAACATTTCATACAGAATTTATTAAATCAATATTTTTTAGTGAAATATGTTAATAATCATGTATGAAAAATATGGATCATCAAATATTTTGGTTATAATGGATGAATGTTAGGACACATTCACCTTTTTATGGGCTATAATGGCATAAGGTTATTCCTTGTACACATATAACTGATTTTTGGTGTCTTTTGGTTATTTCTGGTTTTTTGGATATGAAAACTCTCAGTTATAGAATGAGTTCATGAGATGATAATGTGGAGATGTGGTGGTTGTGATGTGGTTCTGGCTATAGGGATGTGATAATGTGGTGTTTTTGGGATGGTTGTGATTATATAGAGGTGGTTGTAATGTGATTATGTGACAGATGTGGTTTATCAGTCATGATAATTTTTTATGGTGATATAGAAATGATATTCCTATTATGGTGGATTTATTTTGATGGATGAAAGAGTAGTGATTATTTTCTAGACCTTTTAACTATATTCTTATATGATTTCCAAAAACAAAAGTTCACCCGATTTAATTTAGAAAAATAGATTATTGAATTTATATGGAAAAAGTGGGAGATAAAAAATCAAATAAATGTTAAGTGATATTTTAATATTATATATATAAAAATATATTGAATTTTATCCTTGTATAAATCTATCCCTTAATTCATGTTATCCATTACTTTGTTGATCTCACTCTTGTCTATCCCAAGACAATTATATCACATGGATATTAAATTTTTAATAAGGTTGATCTTATAGAGTGATCCCAAGTTCTCACCACTCTATAGGTTTACTAAGTAGTTTTCTAATGAAATTTAATGATGATTGGGTTTACTTCTATTTGAGTGTATGAAGTTGTGTCAAAGAGGTTTTTCATTCATTTTCCTTTATTGTATTGTGTACTTTTCCATATAGATAATGTTAGTTTGTTGGAATAATTATCTTTTTTGTATATAAAGGTGGTTGATTGGTGGCTCTTCTTTATTTTTTTAGGATTTATAATGGTAAAATCTCCCATATTTATGACATATACACCCACTACTAGAAACTAACCCACAACCTATTGGAGGTGGTCTTCTAGATTCCCACCCATCTCCTCTGCTGACCCAGAAGGTGTTTATATCGGTGAAGGTCATGACATTCAAATATTGAAATAAAAAAATTTAAAAATTAATAAAAATAGTTATTAGAAATTAACACAAAAACCTATCAGGAATAAGAATATATTTTCCATTAAGAAGAATCTGAAATAACTCAAAAAAAATATAAATCATGAAACCCAACATAAATCCATCACCATCATGCACCACTAGAAAAATAGAAAGTCACTAAAAAATAATAAATAAATAAAATATCTTTTTTTGGATATTTTTGTAAGTATAAATAAAATAAACCTTTATCATTTATAAAAAAATAATGATAGAATTAAACCTTTTAATTATTTTTAGTGCTAATATAGAATTTTCCTTATAAAGTAATATGTGCAGGAATCTATATGTGATGAAGGACTATCTTGGGTAATTTGTTTCACTAAATTCCACATGCAAAATACTCATATTTTAATTAATAATTGGTTCTAAATCATATTTTTAGTAATTTTGGTCGAATAAATGAACTTATTTTAAACAAAATTAATAGTCATGATTTCCTTTGATTATATCATTTTTTGGAGGTTTGAATGGATATGGATTTAAAATTAATTTTTTATAGTGTTCTGTGGTTTTATTTTAAATATTTTTTGTTGAAATAATTTATAATTTTTTTTTTTAATTATGAAATTTGTGGGTGAATATATTTGGAATTATTATTATGTGTTGCATTCATTATAAAATATATTGATAAATTTATACAAGAGTTAATATTTTTTAAAAAATGATGATAGGTTAAAAATTAATGGTGATATGAAATGTATTCATCTAGGTTATGTACGGAATCCATTCCCATAATTACATAGAATATGGAATATTTAAGAAATTTCAATGAGGATACATGGGAAATTTCAATTCATACATAAGAAATTACAAAATATAAGAAGGATGATGCCTTCTTGGTATAGAAGAAATTTCAAGTTTTGTATGAATAAAGGATTAATAAGGGAGGCTAGCATATCAATAAAGTGATTTGGGAGGAAAATAAAATCCATGTTTGATTAATGGAATATTTTAACCAGTGATGTGTGAATAACTCAAACGGTAATCACATAATATTAATGGACTTCCTTGTGTTATAATTATCTACCTCTCACATAAAATCCAGCAAACTCCATGGAAGCTCATGTAAGGTGAACTAGCCCATATCCAGGCATACATAAGGTGATACCAGGTAATTAATATACTTCAATTAATCATTTATTACCAACATACATTCTTTTAGTGTAATAGAAATAAAAATTTAAATTCCACATGGAATTAAACTAATTTAAACAAATAATTAGGTTCCAACTATACCTAAAATTCCATCATTCATTTTATCTCCAAAATCCCTGAAAAGAACTCCCAAACTACCATGAGTCCTCCATCCATAAAACAACGGTCAAAGGTGATCAAAGAGTAATTCTGAATTAAGGAAGAATTATTATTTCACAAACTTAGAGAAATAGATAATCTTAAAAAGTAAATGTGGAGAGAATCCAATGTGGACCATACAATACTAACTATCTAGATGATATTTGAGATGAGACTTGATGCCTAAAAATTCTAATTCCATTTCCAAATTTGGGTAATTCAGTACCTTATACATTATATGTGGATTTATTTATATATTTTATCTTTTAAATATTTTTTCATTTGATCAATATTAATTTTATTATATTTTCTATTGATTACCTTCTTCCCTTCTCTTTTTAATTTTCATAATAGTTATTTCTCATGATCTGACATATAGTGAGAGGATAACATAAGGATAAGAACATCTATGAAACTAAATGATTAAATATTTCATACATCTATCCTATTTCATTCATAGTTCTATAGTTGATGTCTTGGATGAATGAAGAGATAAAGTTAGTGATTGAACCTCACAATTATTTTTGACCACCTCCTTTTTCTCTTTATAATCATTTCTCTCCAACTAAATGAATCTTTGATATATGATGGGATCATAAGCTTATGTATTGTGTGGGTTCATGATTTTGATCCATTGATATAGTGGTGGGAAGCATACATAGGAGGTTTCTAAAGTGTTATTGTTATTGACACAATTATTTAATGTGGGTGTGTGGAACCTATTTTAAGTAAATAATGAGTTAAAATAAGCGATTTTATGGAAATCAGATAATTGATGATAATTTTTTATATAATTCAGGGGTGTCCTAATTATGGAATTATATTATATGTGTCTATTGTTTTATGATACATTAAAATTTTCTATTATCCACCTTTTTTCTATTATTTTTAAATTCATAAAATAAAAAATATAAGTTAATGGAAAAATGATTGTGTATCATTATTTCTTCATGATATAACACTAGTCAACATCCCCATATAGATTCATGGAGTTAATTATTTTTTCTTATATGGATCTCAATAACCTCGTATATGTTCCTTGATTTTCCGATATCCAGTTGGGTCCTATATTTTATGCCCAGTTCATTGATATTAATAAAATCAATGTATTGTTTAGTGACTCACACATAGAAAATATTTTTTCCCATATGATATTGGGGATAAAATTTATAAGTCACACCATGAGAAACCAATGGTGCACAACAAGTTTTTTGAGTATGAAAGAAAATACAATAATGGGAAACTACAAATCAATTTCACATACACCTACACCATTGTAATGGAGAATATCCGACACTAGTGGAGATTCAAATGGTAGTTCCCAACTCACTGCTGCTAGAAAAACAACTCAAGGAGAAACAAAGTTAGATGAGATAATTAAAGAAAATGATAGCTAATATTGTTACCAAATTCCAAGAATTCATAGAGAAAGGGAAATATTATGTTTTATAAGAAGAAAAATAAGTAGAAATTCATAATTAGTTTACTCAAGAAAGAATACAATATGTTAAAAATAGACTTTAAAATTCTTCATTCACACACCTTTAAAAGATAATTCTTCAAGAACTCTATGGATGAAAAAAGATTCTAGAAAAAATATTATGCAGAGGGTGAAAAAATTCATACTTACTTATTTTTACATTCTATGAAATTTACTAAAAAAACAACCCTATTTATTTTAGAAATAATAAATATTTATAACTATTAGTGTTTTACTTAAATAAATAGGAACAAAATAAGATATTGTGATTTTAAGAAATAATGGTTTACCCACTTCCCTCTCATATAAAAATCCTTCTATAGGAATTAACTAAAGAGTAGGTGAGCATGTATGAACCACTCATGAGAGTAAACCATTAATTTGATTAAAATTATTACAATTTTCCTTTTCTAAGGCCACATTATAACTCCTTCTATTCCAAAATTCTAAATCTGAATGATTTGTATATATCCCTATAATGTGAAGGAAATGAAGATATAACCACCATTGAAGAAATTATAGTGCCATAATGTGATATAAAGTATCTAAAGTGGTTGTGAAAGATGAAATGGAGGTATATATTTACAATTTGAGGGGAAATTCATATTAAAATAAAACATTTGTGCATTTGAAAACAACAATGGGTAATGAGAAATATACAAACATAATGGTGGATTAATATGATTAGGGCCTATATAGAATCCACTACCCACTCATCTATATCATGTAAACCTTGTAGAGGATGGTACTTCAAAATAAAAGGAATCCCCTTAAATTAAATTCATGTCCATTATTTTATTTTCAAATAATTTTTAATTTAGGTTGACATACATTGAATATGGGGTGCTCCCATACCAGTGTCCACTCATAGATGTTGGAAAAAAATAAATATGGTGGATTCTATAAAATAAATCTAACACACTATTTGATTAATGGTAAAAAAATGTAACTACATGGCTAGAGGAATTAAAAAATGTATCACTCACTCAATGAATGTTCCAATAATCTCATCCCTTCACATTTTCTGATTTTTCCATTTGTTCAAATAAATTTCTCATAATGTTATTTCTGTTTTACTTTTAGGACTCTATTAGATAACACTAGTAGATTATCCTCATTTTTTTCATAACAATAAACCTTGTTTTGTTCATCCATCAGATCAGTTAAATAACTACTTATACATTATTCATTTTTTATGACTTAAATGAGTATATTTGGATAAGTGGGTGGTCTTAGTTTTCTTAGGACATATTTTATTATTATTTTTATTTTTTTCATTTAATTGTTCATGTATTTATTGGTAGAATATTTTATATTTACATATTTTATTGTCTTATAGAAATATATTTCAAGTTTTGAGGATTCTACTAGTTATGAATTTGTTGAGTTTAAACGATTAATGGTGTGGGTTTCTTATATAATTTAATGAACTCAAAATTATGTTAGTAGGCTTGAAAATTAATTTCCATTCCATGAATTAACTATCCTAATTTTTTTTACTACCCATCCTAAGAGACATTATAATACCATTTTTCATTTTCTTTGATATAATACACTTCTTTAAATTCTCAGTTCATGTAGTAAAACTAGAACATGGATATTTTATTGAAACTCTAAGATTCATATTTTATAAGAATTATTTATTCTTTCATTCATTTGAAAATAAATCCTCTATAAAATTTATTGTTTCTATCCACCTTGATATTTTACCCCCTTTCAGCTTTAAAATCCATGAACTATATTTTAGGTAATCTATATTACTAGCTATATTAATCCTTTCCTACCCATATATTATGTATATTTTTTGTTATAAATTTATCTAATTATGGGGGAATGGTTTGTTTTATGATGATTCTAGGGAGGTATATTTTTACAAATTTTGAAATTTTTGAGAAATTTGAATTTTTGACTATAGAGTAGGAGTCATTTTGAGAATACAGATTCATATTGAAATTATGAGTGTTATAGCATCTTTTAAAAAGGTTTCTGTATATTTATCATGTCCTAAATATTTTCTCATATGCTCAGGTGATCATTGGGAGCTTTTGGTTGAATTTTTTAATTTTGGAAATATATTTTCCCTTCCACTTTGTATGGAGAAACTGTGAAATTAAACAATGTTGGATAGTTTATAATGGAGATGTGGTGATTAGTTTGCACACTATTGAAAATAGTGACACAAACTGTTCAATTTAACACTGTTGGAGTTTCATGGTTGGTGAAAAATTTGACAAACTATGCAGCCAAACTGTGATAGATATGTAGGTTGGGATTTAGAAGGATACACAATTGAAACACTATATAGAAAATCATGCGCTTGAACCATGTGAGGGTGAGTGGATCAAGATAGTGTGATCCACACAATTTTCACATGGTATGGAAAACCATGTGGTCACCATGTGACACACAAATTCACCTAAAATTTGTATAATATCCTTTTTTGATATTCATGATTTTGAGCCCCACACCACTCTCTTCCCCACTAATGCACAATAAACAACCCCCCTCACCGTTATCTCTACACCCTTATAAATGGGATAGTTTGGATAATTATTTTTCTATGATTCAAGGTGAGTTCCATCATATTCTTCCCCCATTATCATATTCCCTATTGGAATATAATTTTAGGAGATTTAACTGAGGGTTTTATAAATTATTCCACCTGATTATCGTGGAATTATCATCGTATGATGGTGATTTTTCATAGCATGGATATATGATGTCCTAAAATGGTGTATGCACAATGAATATCTCTATTTCATTAGATGTATTTCACCCTTTGAATTTTTCTATAGTTTTGATTTATATTATACTAGACATAATGTGGGTATTGATGTCATGTGTCAAGGATTTACATCTTAGAGGCATCGAGGGTTCATTTTCAACTTTTTGCCTTTTGTAAGATGTTGTTTTTATGAGAGAACATTATTTGGTGGGTTCCTAGGAAATTATGAATATTTGAATTAAATTGACTAGTAATTACAATTTCCCATATTAAATTATATAACTAATTATAATTTTTTTATAATTGATTATTTTGAAATAATATCTTGAGATGGGGCCACATGTTGATCGATGATGACAAATTGGGAATGAATGAGCTTGGATGAGAGTTTTTGAGCTTTTATAAAAGGGAATATCATTATATAAGAAACAAGGTCCCTAAAATGTATCGTTATGGTATATGATTTATATATGTGGCATATGATATGTAGACATACACTTGGGTGGTTGACCTTTTAATTTGAATTAATTTTTTATTTAAACCCCCATGAAATATAAAAAATATAGGGGTCCATGTTAGGCCCCAAAACATTGTCTTGGTTCCTTGGTCACTAATGGTTGAGAGACTAATTATAAAAACGTGTTATAAGAAACATGAAACTAAGATGGGTATAGATTAATGAAATGAAGGAAATATATTGGACCTTGATATTGGAATTTTTCATTTTTTACACCTACCAAATGAGCATCGGAAAATTAGAAATGTATGAAATTCAAGGATATGGGTACTATTTTCCCCCAAATTAATGAAAAAAGAAGGTGATCATTTTCATGTGGACTACATGAACCTCCAGGAGACATGCAGTCACATGATTAGTGGAATATTTCATGGAATCTCTTTCATACGTCCTTTTTCTATTACAAGGGTTCCCCAAATAATTAGTGATAATATGGAAGCTATTAAGAAATATCCTCATGTTCCGAGACTTGTCAATTGCTAGACACTAGAAAAACATCCAAAAATACTTTTGAAAATTATAGGCAAATATCTAAAATGTAGGATCCTCTTTCGGTCGTAAAACTCAAATTTTTCATCATAAATGGGGAGAATAATTGTCATCGACAATATTCAAGTGAACTCATGAAACCCAATAACTTTGTAAAATAAAACTATGTAAATAAAATATGGGGAATTTGGGGTACTCTCACAATCGTAAAAAATCAAGCGATGTGCTCTAAGTGATTATCAAGACACTGCAAGCACTCAAGGACATGTCCCCCTCATCTCTTGGAAACCCACTAGCATTACTTCTTCTTCCCATACAAGGCCACATACATGTCTAGGAAACCTCACACTCTACCTTTGGTTATATAAGTATAAATATATTAAATTTTTCATGATGTTACCATGAATCTATTCAAGAACGGTTTGGTTATGCAATTCATCACTGATTGGTAGATTGATTGTCCTTGAAAACACCCATAAACCATCATGAAATCCACAACCCTTTCAAAATAAACCATTGAAATAATGATATAATGACAATATCATCTCGATGTTATAATACTCTTGTGACTCACCTATGTTTTTCATAGAATTGTCTTACAAAATCCTTTAACATGATAATAATATTTCACAATGACCTACTGATGATCCATCCTTATCTTGTGAAAGGTCCCCGACAAGTCCCCTAATATAATGAGAAGGAATTTTCGATAGACGTCATGATGTCATGAAGTCCAAAAGAAATATCTACATAAAAATATTGAAATATTTTTGAATATCCACAATATTGAACAAGACCCCATTAATTGGAAATAATCCTATAATAGGAACTAACGAGATGATCATGGGGTCCTTCAAAATCATGAAATGCCCTCGAATTGACTTACAGTGGGAACTTGCAGAATGTAAAACGCTAAATAAATCCATTGACTCGAGCTTAGATTCATGTGATACATGCCATGAAAAGTGGTAAATTAATGAGGTTGGGAGGCCTATTAATTTACCACACCATCATGAATAATAGAGTCCAAACATGGATGGATGATCCTTGTAAACTCGTACCAGTGCGTCCTGACACTAGAGAGGATTTCCTAGAGTGGCTGATCTCAATACCGGAAAAGAATCCCATCAAGTAAGGTTAGGAAAGTGACTAGAGTAGTCTTGAATCAGGAGTGATAACATTGTGTGATCACTCATAGATCACATGAAATAATTCTTGTAAGACACATGAAGAACATACCAAAAATATTCTACATCTTGGTAAACATAAAACAGGATAACACTAAACAAACCTAAGGCACTAGAAATAAATGGTTGGAAAAAATACTAAAAATGGGAGACTTATACGAAGTATATATACACTAATCCTCATGCACTTCATGTGAACCACCCATGATATGTGACAACACCAGTACATGTCACCCAGATCTCAAAATGCTCATTTTTCATGCTATTTGGATCATGTCAAGTCCTCTGGACATGTCAGATCAAGTAACATGGAATCAACCAAGAATGCCACCCAAGTCTATAGAATACATATGGGTACACAAAAAATCCTAGTGGAATCTTTCTAACATGTCACTCAGTTTAGATGGCGGCACCGGTACATGTTATCACTTTCTCACAGTAGCACTTTTGAATGTCAATTAGCTCTCATGACACCTTTTGATCAACCATCTAGATCTCATGATGTATTCTAGAAATGTCATCTTGGATCTTGTTTTACCCTATAGAAATGTAATATTGATCCTCACAACACCCTTCAATCACGCCAGTCTACTTTTGTGATGACAGTAAAGAATGTTTGTTGGATTATACAATTCCCTCTAGACATGTCAAATTGGGCCATGTGATGGATTATGGGATCATCTAGATAGGTCTCTTGATGTCAACCCAACAAGGAATCAATGGTCCTGAGATTTCCCAGAAAAATTCCATCTAGGTTATGTGATGTCCCTTGGATAAATCAACCTAACCAATCGATTTTATATGGACATGATAGGAAAGCATCCTCTTATATTCCAAGAAGACGATCATGGAATACAAAATAGGTAATTAAATCATGTGAGGCAGGAAAGAAGGACATGTAAAGAGGGAATTCCAATACTTTATAACCTTATCCATTTTTTGGTGTTTAATCCCTGATTAGAAGGCCAACGTCAGTGTGTAAGCCTAGAACACTAAAACTATGGGGACTCTGATTCCTCCTATAATCGGGATACATAGGACTCCTTATTGAGGATCACAATAAATAATAAACATTCAATGTGCATTCCCAACACAAAATTCCTTTATAAAAAATTAGTCATATTCATTATTTTCAATACCATGTTTCTCACACCGAGCATGGATCGCAATGGCTAAGGGATATTTAATAATAATATCATTTATAATGGGAAATGTTAGTGCATAAGCCTCAATCAAGAAAACTATGCTGACTCTAATTACTACAAAAACTAGGATACATATGACGCCTTTCTAAGGACAGAGAGAAAATAGGCATCCTCTTCTTTGTAAGTCCCATAAGCCTCTGACATTTCCACCATCAAGACCCAATAATTCCCATGAACTGATCATTCTACCTCATCCATCAGTAGAATGAGAAGCAAACGGAATAATAATGAATGTGATGCCTTATAATCATGATACATTGGATTCCTTTTTAAGGAATGGGCTTCATATTAAAACATCCTAAAGGAAGTCCCAATACATAAGCCCCATAAACACATGTAGTGATGATAATTACTTGTTATCCCTTATTTCTCACACCAAGAATAGATCACATTGGCTTTTGGAAGTGAAATATTCATATCATCTACAAAATGAATCACTACCAGCTAGGGAAATCTCAGTATATAATCCCTGATGAGTGGCATGATATAAATGTCCCTCATTTGAGGGCATCTACATTGGGTCTCATCCCAAGTGTGTGGTTGAAAAATTATAACTATGATTCCTTCCATAACCAGGATATATAGGGAGTCTCCATGATACTTGATCTCAAATCTCAACTTCCTAATTTACCACACAATGATCCTTTCTATATGAAGTTAAATTTCATGAGTTTTAGTCAACTATATTGGTTTTTATTCCTACCCCAAATAGTATATATAGGATAAATCATAATGTATCAATCACCACCTCAAAATATTAACAACTTCCCTACACTAAAGGAAATTCAAATGTTCCTAGATATGTGTTTTCATTATATAAACATCAATTCATTACTAGAAAATAGATGAAAAAACTCAGATACATACATATGGGTTAACTAAAAAGACCCCATACTTCTGCACAAAAATGGGGTTAACCTATGATCATTTTGTTAGCATAAACAGTCTCATATCTGGATTTGGAATAGATTCACAAACTTATATAAACTATATAATAAATTCCCGAATTGTTAAACAATCCCCCCAAAGGGTGTGATGAGCATGACCTCCCATCCCCTCAACCAATGTCGGTCCCTAAGTATCATTGGGTCTGAAACCCCAGCCAACGACATGCCTTTGAAAAGAAGGTATAAACCTTGTTATGGTTGTGTGGATCGTTGGAATGTTACATTAATGATGACAACATTAACCCAATGATATTTATTTTAAATGAAATAGACCCATCACAATCGAACATTTTGAAAAACCAAACCCACATCGATGAGGGTTCTCTATCATCTCTTTTCCATAGAAATAAAAATGGTGAACCCAATGTTAGTCCCTAAAATAACAAAATGATCAGTTAATCATGTTTTATAACAAATTTATTTTCATATTTTACATACATAAAAATGATGATCCTAGTGTAAACCCCTCAAATAGCAAGATTAATAGTCTTCTATGTGACCCGATGCTTTTTTAGCATATCAAAAAATATGAAAAGCCTAAAATAATTCTTACATATGATCATATGTCACTGATTTTACTATGAAGTAAGTTCATACTTTCTTCAAAAAGTCTATGTGAGCAATATGGATGGACTATGAATAAAATGAAAATTGTGTTAACCATTCATATATGATTTAGTTTTCATCATACATACAATATTGATTTAATCAGTGACCTTTTTCGTTATTATTTGTATGACATAAGATACTACTCTCATCAAAATCACCGTACTCTGGGATAATTACTTCATCCAATTGTAGTTATGGTAAATCAATTATGGATTCAATCCACGTGGGTCTCAACATAATATCACCTTCACTAAATATTCAATGTCAGGTGGAGAACATAATATTGTTGGAGTACCATCAACCTGGGAATTTCTGATCCTTAGTGCTTTTAGTGATGGTCTCTAGGTATAAAAATTGATGAGTCCACGTAGCTTAAAGAAAGCTGCAGCTAATCTAGTGGCCCTCATTTCCACATCCATATACTTTAGGATATTATACCTGGATCATGATAATCGCCACTGTAAGAATATGATGAATGTGGACTAGGGAGTCAAATATGGATCCATTCCCATTCAGGAGCTTCTAAGGAGGATTCATATCAACCATCATCACCAAACGTATCCCACCAGTACCCATCAGTCACCGAGAAAGGGTACCCCCCCCCCCCGAAACTCTACCACATATGATTCCTATGCACAAGAAACAAGGATGAACCACCATATGAGTAAGGTGTTGGATAACCATAATTGGACTCATATCCCCACTCCCACAGACAATATCTACCTGCATATTCTAACATTAACTAACAAGTAGGATCATATCAATACTCACTTAGAACAAGTCATCAGGAATATGATTGTAGTAGGCATATGGGATGTACACATATGTATCCCTACACATTATGTCCATATTCATATTCTATTGGATCAAAGAGAGAAGAAGTGGGATCATATCCCCAATTCAATAAAATATGGATACTAGTATAAAGCTAAGATGGGAAACATGTAGGATTATATCCCTACACAATTTTTTCTAAAACGCCATTAATATTTCAATATTTAAAGAACTCTACATATATATTCTATCACTGGTACATATGAAGTGTTATATGAGTATATCTATCCCTATAGATAGGGTAGAATAACACTATGATCATTATGAATAAGTGGTAGCTCTGGAGTAAGTGCACATTATTTATCACATCCCTGTGGATTATCATCATATTTAGGTAAAGGATGAGGAGTAAGACTGGGATCAATTTCTTGTTCCAACCTGGGCTCACCAGGTGAGAGAGACACATACCATGAGCCAATGGAACATTCCTATCGAAAATGTTTGGAGACATATTCCAAAGTATCGGGATTAGGCACAAAATCCCATTCTGGTCAGCACTCGCCAAGTGAGAAGAAAACATACCTCAGCATGGGATCATATTCTTATAAATGAAGACCAGAGGAATAATCTAAAGGCCTTGGATGGGGCTCATATCCTCGTCCTGGCTATGGCTCACAATGTGAGAATGGCACATGTCTTAGGATATGATCACATTCCTATCCGTGAATATTTCGAGTATATTATTGCAGATTACAGAAGGTGGGAACATATTCCTAATTCCACCAATGAACGAATGCACCAACATCCTTCCAAGGACATAAAGGAGGAGTCCCTTACCACTTTTCCAATTACATAGGCACATCATCTTGTTTTAGTGAGGAATGAATATTTGTATTAGGATATTATTTTTACTCCAATATGGGCTCACCATGAGATAGTAGAACATGCCTCGATGCAGGATCATACTCTTCCACATAAGACAATAATTATATTCCAAAGGCTTGGGATCAGGCTCATACTCCCATTCTGATTGAATATCACTAAATAATAATATCACATGCTATATGATAGCCTCATATTCCATCCATTAATGAGAAATATCATTGTCATATTCACGTGGAATCTCAATAGTGGGATCATACTCTTGTAGCACCAAATGAATATAAAAAAGTTTTGGCTGCTGCCATACAATGTGCTCATATCTCTTCACAATTAAAAAAGGATGGTTGAAATATTCTTTCCATGATGTAGGATGAGTACCATATTCGTAATATTATAAATTAAAGTATCCTTTAGGTTTTTGGAGACATATTACCAATGAATCATGGGTACATCAACTCTTAAAAAAAACAGAAGATGATCATTACTATAATAGACCTCCTCATGGTAATGTGGATTTGGATTCCAGGGACTCTACTCTTGACATCTATCATAGTCAACCTCCACATTGTGGTATCTCACACAAACATGTAAATCTTCCCCTTTCTTAGCCACCACTATATAGAGAGTTGATGAAACTCAGATGCCTTTGTATAGAGAGTTTCACAAAACATTGGGGTCAAACCAATATTATTCTAGATTATCAGTTATAGATCTCTATAATAGTTAATAGGCGACTAATTGAAGAAAATTCTATGTACTAACCATATGTGGGCAAGTAATTCTTATGAAGAGGAAGATCACGTTGACATATGGAGGGGTTTAGGTAGAAACAAAATCTCTATAATGTTCTCACCCCTTTCAACATCTAAATATGAGATACCATATAATCTAGAAAATGAGTCTATGAAATATATATAATGAAATGTGTTGGAAAATCATCATAGACTAAAGTTTATGACCAACCTTAATTCATGTTACAATTTTCACCTTCATCTCATCAATACACTCTCTTATTAGGTAGACATGGATTCCTTTACTATGGCCTTGAACCTAAGAGTAGAGGATCCGGAAAACACCTGCGAAGTATTTGAGTACTCAATGTGAAACTCTTCATTGACTATTTTAAAGAGTGTCACTAGATGTTCATATATATGGATCGGTAAAATATGTAGCATTACACTTCACTATGTCCCCAGAATAGAATAACCCCTTAGATACGGTGTCATGTAGTGTCATATCCTCCATAAAAATCTGGGGACCAGGTAAAACTTAGGAAAGTTTGTTACAATAATTGAATACCCCCAATTAAATGATTATTATTAATTAATAATATAGGGAGTGTATATATGGAATGTAACTGAGCAGGTCCTCTCTATATATTTGGGAGTGATTTATGACATGAAATAGGAAGTTGTGATTAACTTAACAACTTCCCTTAAAGAATGATTAACACTACAGGCTTCCATCGTACCAAAATCCTATAAAAGAATAGCAGAAACACATAAAACGAGCCATATAAGTATCTACCAAAGAATCTTTCTAGGAATGAATCCATCCTGATAGGTTGGAGGAATATCTCCCACCACATACACCCACAAGATTGTCAATTTTTGGGAGGATTCGTGACATATCATCTGCAGCTGCAAACAAACCCCATCTCGTAGGGATGGGAAAATTTATATCTCAATCCCCATTTCTAGGTTCACCATTCTCTAAGAGGGTCATCTAGAAATTAATGGTGATTCCAGATCATCCCCACCCTTTTGGGATTGTTGAATTTATATCTTAGTGTTCGTGCAAGGAATAATCAAATCCCCAACTAGAATCATTGGATCCTCAACATAACGATCAGTCAATGCCAATTGTGGCCCCAAATAATCTTCATCTCATAGTGTTGGGGGAACATTTGTTATCACCATTACCATAAAGAGAATCAGTCTTCTCAATACTTGGAGGTAAATATCAGCGGTTGGTGTCTCATCCATTCCTCTTTCTACATGACAAAACATTTCTATGTATGTACCATTCGACAATCAGTACCATAAACTCCCTCACGTTCATTAATCACAGGCCAAGAGAGGAGTAACACATGGTGAAGGAGATAAAACCCCACTAGGGTCACATGAAGAATTTTCCCAATATATCAAAGGGATCAAAAAATGACCATAATGTAGGCACTACAAAATCATCCTGTTGTATTGAAAGTAATGATAAAACTACCATTTCCCTATAATCCTCTATAAATATCATCACTATCAATGTGAATGATATTATGGATCATGATCAAAATGTAGTTGACTATAACATGGAAGGTTGGCCCAAATATGAGGGTGATCAGGATGCACTAAATGATCACACACATAGAACTAGAGAAGGCTCCCAAACCTAGTACCTAAAAATATAAAGTTCCCACCTCTATGGTTGAACACCTCCAAAGAAAAAGGGAATGGTGTAGCCACGTCCCAATCGACACCCGGAAGAGTTGAAGTTCTTTACATAGAGGAACAATTTTCAAAACATGGTAATGAGATACAACCACTCATACAACTCAATGAAGAGCAACTCACAGGAAATATTCTAGATGGGTGTCATCTTTAGGATGGATAAAATATTCATCCCCTATAAGGTTCGACCGAACAACAAGAGTTCTTCTGAGTATCTGACTAGCTTCAGATCTAGGCAGTCAGTCTACATAGATGAGGTATTCCAAAATGATCATAACATATCTCCATTGTGGAGATATCCTATCTCTCATTAGGATGATCATTTAGTCTTATAAAGAATTGATAATCTATAGGCGATGAAGGTGGGGACACCTCATTGACCCCCAACTACACCCTGAACATGGGAGGTGGATCATAAAATTGTAAGGTTGGAGCTACCTAACGTCATTGAGTTCCTAGAAACTCGATTGGAATCCATAGAATGGTGATTCAAACCTATGAAACCTGAGCGGAATCCATATCTTGAATGGGTGGATGCCACTTTCCCCTTCCAATTTTTGACAATCCTACCTTATCCACCTTTGATAGTATATGAGACCAGGAATAGAATATCACACACATTGTATCACAATGTGGTACGATGATGGGCCCGTGAGATCAATAAGAGGTAACCAAGATGAGGTGTTTCGTACATACCCAGATTGGTCTAGCCATTGTTCGGAACAATAGCTTTCCAACATGATCTTTTGTATGATTGGAAGACCCACATCTCCAATTCCTTTATCAGTTCATCTCAATGGAGAGGAGAATAAAATAAGTCATCCTAAAAAAATACAAACAATGCAGAAATGATAGGGTACCTAACATTATAGCTAGATTTAAATGTTTAACCTATTTTCTAAGTGTCCCTCTCCCACAGAAACAATTTTCAGAAATCTGTTCTGAAAATATATTGGATGAATTTCCAAAAACTATGATCTCAATTAAGTATCCATGTGATTTTTTTGAGTTTGTATAAATAGTACAATATCTAGATGATGTCATTTATCAAAGGACTATATCTCAATTAATGACTTCCATAAAGGGGGAAAACTAGGGAAAAAAGATGTTATATCTTTCACTCTCAAGCTAGTTGCAGTGCACATCCAATAACTTACTAAGGTCCCAAACTATCCTACACCACCTTTTGAGCGTCCAAAACCCAAAAATAACCCTCTTTCATAATCCTAATGAAATCAAGGTCTCTTGAGAGTAGATGAATAGATGAATAAAGAAAGCTCATTCCAAAATGAGCAAGTCCATAATTATTTCCTTGAAATAATGGAAAATAACCTTTTCAAGTTATATCATCTATGATTTCCTGATGAGTTCAACCTCACTAACCATCTTCACTATTTACCTTTCCATAGATGGTTGGGTCACAATATCTTGGACTACTTCATCTTCAAATACACAATTCAAGGAATTGACGATTCTAGATAGTTGGTGTTAGAAAACTCTTTAGAGAATTTATCCAACATAAACATTTCCTAGTCAAAATAATATTTTGATTGGAAAAAAGTTCTATCTAGGTGTGGGAGGGTGTTTGACAACTGGATAACTCAAAAAAAAGTTTATCATGCTCATGCCACCTTGAGAGAACAACTTCATATTCCTATAATAGTTCTACAACCTATGGAGGTAACATCAATTACACCTCCAAATGGTGGGTGGGAACATCATAATAAGGTTTAAGGAGGAGAGACAGAGTTACATTATACTACAATACAAGCTCTAAATTTTGCAGATGTTTTCTCTAAAACATTCAAAGCATGGGAACCATACCACAAAATTGAACCATCATCGAAAATGGATCACATATTTGGTTATTTCAAAGTGATAAACTCATAATAACCATTATATTATTGTGAATATGACTCCATATATTAGCTCCCCATACAAAAACAGGAAAGATGAGGTTGTATAGACAGGAACAGAGGATATAGAGGATGACACATGTGTGGTTAGACCCAATATTTTGGTCACATCCACACTGTCTACATTTATACATCTAACAAGTATGGAAAAGTGCTCTAGTAGACCCAAAAGAGTCATAAATGTTTCCTAGATCCCTCCAATAGTGGCCCATGCAAAATTTTCTTACATGACCACCTAACGATGGTTCTAATGTCTCAAAAGTCCAAAAATTGGAAGTTTTTTATGGCCAGCACCAATGTCGTTAGATTCTATTTCAAAATCAACCCAAGAACCCAAAAATTTATCCTCCAATTTATCAACTCTTGATCCATATATCTTGGAGTAACCCCACATTGATAATCACTGACCTCTAGAACAAATTTTCAAAATTATGAAATATATGGAGGTTTTCCTAGCTAATCACTAAATATTTAATGTGCTGCATCATATAGGATAACTTGTGGAGGCACCCATTGAAGACCTCTACAACCCATAATAGTTTAATATATATGTCTCTATAGTGAATATTCATCAAGTATACACCATTACGATAGAATACATTGTCTCCATTTCATTTAAGGACATGGATTAACAAGAGTTCATTCAAGGATAGATCATACCCCTATATGTTTTAGGTTGACTCAATAATGTTGATATCTGAAGGATTCTGATTGAAAATGGTCCTGAGAACAATCTTATCCTGATTCGAACCCTATGATGTTTGGGATATAGCAAAGGGGACCTATATCTCACAAAGATGACCATTTAAGGGTATGATAAGTGTGAGCAAAGACCTTTCAGGTAGATCAAAATCAAAACACTGTTTGGGGATCTCACATATAATGCGGATTTTATGGTCATCCAGTAAGAATCTAAATGAAATATCCTTTTCAAACGTCAATAGATCCATCGATATAGGGCAGTACCTTTAACATTCCTTCAATTTCTAAAATACTCAATTAATTTAAAGGTCAGAAAACTACATGGTGATGAATCCCCGAAAAAACATGTGAATCTACATATGATGAAGTAGGTATTTATAAAAGGGTAGAAAAATAACGAATAGTGGATGATGATATATATGTTGAAACCACCAATATATTAGGAACCACCACTAAAAATACCTATAATATTCTTGAGAGTGACTATGTAATCTCTATAAATTATGTTGAGGGTAATTTCCTAGTCCTAATGATCAAATCCCTTTATGTCCCTAGTGACAGTGTAAAACACATTCAGTTTCATCATTTCTCTACATCAACTCATGAAGAAGGGGATGATAATGTCTCTTCTTCTGGGGTCTCTAACCTGGATAGTGATCGCGAACCCACCATTTTCTCAAATTCATCTAAAAATGTATCCACTGACTTAGAGGTAGAAAGAGATTATAATGTCCTCAATAACACTCCTCCTGCATAAGACGAAGCTATATCCACCACCATCTATGATCTCAGCAAGGTAAATCTGGTAATAGGGTAAGACCCATGACCTATGCCGATTAGCACTGCCATTGTTCTCGAAGAGCAAGAGATGTATATTTAATTTCAAAAGAAACACAGATATGAGTTCCCTTGGAAATATATTGAAATTAATACACTAAATAAAAATTTGGCTATACCCCATCTCAGCTTACCCAATGATCATTGAGGCTTTAATATGTTAGCCAGTATTATTCATCCCTATTATGCCACCAATGTATAGGAGGAAGTTGGATAATTGATTAAATCCAACATTGTTTAGGAAGTGAACTACCCAAAATATATTTGAAATATCTTCACATTAAATATAAACGTTGGTTAGATTGGGGTCTGTATAAATTTCAGTTACCTTAATTGGAAATTCCCAAAGGATGATTTCCCATTTCCGATCATATAACTCTTGATCGATATAACTGCTGGCTTCCAATCCCATTCCTTCGTGGTCTAGTATTCTGGGTATAATCAAATATAGTTGACCCTTTAAAAAGAGAATACAAACTCATTTAGAGTTCATTAGGAGATATTTTTCTATTATGTCATACCTTTTTTCTTAAATAACATTGGTTCCAATTAACATTGTGACATGCATCGTATAATTAAGTTTCTCTTGGGAATAATTGTTGAATATTTTTTTGATGTAATTATTTTAAAATCATGATAGAGATATTATAACTTCATGGATGTTCAAAAATTATTTATCATGTTGTAAACACTTATTCTAAAAATGAATTTATTTAGATGAACCTTCGGGTTAACATCAGGGATGTTCCTAGGCTTTTTGGTACTCCACCGTGGCATCGAGGTGGTACTGGAAAAGGTTAGTGCTATTTTAGAAATATGAACCCTAGAAATTTTAAATAACTGATGGGAATTCAAGGTCACCATTCCTATATTACATATTTCCTAGAAACAATGGCAGGAAATTCTCTACCCTTCACCCAGTTAATAAAGTAGGGAATTTCCTTTCAGTGGGACAATGACTACCATGAATCCTTTGAAAGTCTAGAGTAGTATTTACTACACCCAATGGTTCTGATTTATCCAGTGGAAGGGAGGCCACTCATATTTTATTTTTCCATTGGGGAAAACTCATTGAATTCCATCCTCATGTGAAAAAATGATGTGGGGAGCAAGAAAATTGTGAACTGCCTAAGACGAAAATTTCGAGGTATTGAGGCCCGATAGTCTAATATTGAGATGAACTATCTTGTACTCATCACCACGGTCAAGAATATGAGTCATTACATGTAGAACCATGAATTATATGTTGTCTATCTTATTGATTAACTCAAGTACATGCTTTTCTATCCTATGATGATTGGGATCTTGGCCAGATGGGCGATCATTTAACAGTAATATGAAATTATGTTCGTATCATAGAAATCAGTGAAATGGAAAACCATAGATGATTTCCTTACAACACATCCTACCCCATAGAATATGCCAGTGTACACTAAGATCCTAGATGGGGGGTCTTCCTATACCCATGACACTCCATGTAAATGGGAGGTTTATTTTGAAAGTACATCATGAACACCTATCGGTAAAAGTAAGGAAACCCCAAAACTCAGTCGGTTTGTCTTACAGATTGTATTTGTCTCTCCAGAAAAAGTTATTTTTCCATACACTTTCTCACTATTAGAAGTATGAATGAATAATGAGGTAGAATAACATGCCATAATTACTAGGTTGGAACTAGCATTACATCTCTAAATAGCCTACCAAAATATCAAAGTGGATTCTGAGATAGCAATAAAGAAAATAAATGGAAAATATTCTATCATAAAGGAATAATTATCCCCTCTCACTGGCTATATAAAGGGAATAATGGAATAAGAACCTTTTTATTCCATATTTCATCATGTTCCATAATAACAAAATTCATACACCGATGCATTGGATAATGTAGCCACCTTATTGGATGACCCTGATCAGAAGGAAGAAATCCTCTATATCACATATCGAATAATCATATCAGTAATCATTATTTTTGATATGGATAAAATCAATAAGTTCAAAACCTCCCCAAGCATGATGAATTGATATCCACCCCTAGATTGATGGGCCACCAAATCAGCTATATCTTAAATGGAACTCCACCAAATGATAGAGTCAGTAGGGAAAATATTTGGCCTCATAAAACAAAATTTCCCCTATATAGTGGTCCAAATGAGAATAAGGACCTATAAAAGAGTGGATTTAATGGAATTATCCTTATATTCATAGTAGAATAGGATATTATCACTATCTTAGAAGTATTCCATGTGGGCTGTTGCGGTTCTCATCAATCTTGGACCAGGATCTCCCACTAAATCAGTAGTCTGGTTTACTTCTAGAAAACCATGATACAAGAATGTGTGGAATTCACTAAGAAATGTCTCGTATTATAGATGCATTAAAACATCATCCACTATCCCCTGAAATTTCAACATACAACTAAATGTTCCTAGAAATTTTCCATTTGGGTAGTGGAATTGGTGGGGAAATACCCCCAACCACTATTAAGCAATTCAAGAATATCTTTATTGCTTCAAAATTATTTTCCAAATTGGTTGAGGCTATACCCCTCAAATATGTTGGGATGAACAACATCATCAAAATTTTCAAGACCCATATCATCACTGGGTTCGGGGTCTATCATAAAATATTGACAGACAATGACACCAAATTCTATGATATAAAGTTGGAGAAACTATTCCATGTGTAAAATATCATCTCCAATCTCTCATGTCCACCATACAATAAATGAATGGAAAGAGAGAGTCCTTTAATAAAACCCTATAAAATATAATCTAAAATATGGTGAACATGGATAAGAATTCCTGGCTAAACAAGATACTCCATGATTTATGGTCCAAAATTGTCACCATGTGTACTACTACCCAAGTTACACCGTACACATTAGTGCACAATACTATGGTAGTGTTACCCATAGAATTATAGTATCCTTCATTTGGAATATCCATTTGTGGATACCACTCAGATGATGGTAAATCTCAAAATCATCTTAGAGAGAACAAGTTTCATACATTGAAAAACTTTCAGGTCCATCAGAATCGGACTACATGTGACTTTAATAAAAAGGTTCTACTTTATTCATTCCTCCAAGGAGAACTAGTGCTGGCCCTTGGCACCCCTATTATACTAAGAAGGAATCTTCCAAAGCCATAACCCAAACAAGAAGATCATTACAATATATTTAAGTTCTATCAAAACAGAGTATACTCACTGGCTGCAATGGATGGAGAACATGTCCCACCCCAATAAATGTGACGTTTCTCAAGAAAATCATAACATGTCTATTAAAATTACCTCTCATACTAGTATTAAGATCTTAAACTACACATCATCTCATTTCCTGGTAGCAATACGTTAAATTGAATAAAACCTCTTGTCTTGGCCACAAGACACTAAATAGTACTAAGCACATCAAAGTCGTTTAGGGTTAAACAATACGGATCTCCAGATTTTCTATCTTCATTCATATTAAGTGACTTACATCCTTACCAAATAACTATATACTACACATCTGATGTTCTTACCATATTCCATCAAATTGTACAAGCTTCCATAACTACGTATGGATTTATTTTCATTTTCAATAAGATACATAAGGACACCCAAATATTATGCCTTTTACAACCATCACATGATATAAAATTTTTGTACCCTATCCTTAATCACCACTACATGGTAGGAAGAACCCTTTCCATTCCTTGTTTCTCACACCAAGATTAACTCATGTGAGATTAGGAATTTTATTAAGGTTTTAATGAATAAATAAGGAATAACAGCTGATGATATGTTCATCATGGTCCTAAATGCAAGACCTTAAAAGGAATACCATGATTCCTCACTACATGAATTTAAACAACATGATTGATTTCCTATAAACAATATAAAACTGAGCATTCTTTTGTACCTTACCCTTGGAGACCACTATTGTTTATGAGTAGTCCAAAAGCACACATCCATTCAGGAACAATGTGTGAATTAATTCTTGAAATCAACTGACATGTATTGACACCTGAATCTCTAAACCTGGTTCAGGTCCAGGAAAAGAAACAAAAAAAATGCTGCATTCCCTGCATATTGGTAAGACATACACGAGAAACACTTGTTTCAAGAACTTCATATTACTTGATTCCTATTTTTATGTGATACATAGGGACACACAAATTTCCATCATCATGTCCATTCATAATAATAATTTTTTAATCAGGAGGCCTATGTTCTTATCAAAATACATTAAACTGCATAGTTTTTTCAGATCTACATGTGTTTGGAATTCTTTAATCATTAGATATGCAGTGATGCAAGGAATCTCCAACTCTAGGCCCAACTACAAGGATCAATGGAGGAATTTACCAACTCTTAGTATAGTTCATACATGGGAATAGAATTTATAATTCAAGAACAACATGTGGAATGATTCCATTCATCACAGGATATGTAGTAACTACAAAATATTTAATCATATTCCCAGCTATAATAACTAAAAATTTTGCACCCCAACTATTAAGGGAATGATCCATAAACGAACATTTTTAGTATGTATGATTAAGATATATGTGTGGCCTTATTGTGCATGTAATATTTCATTCACAATCATTCACATCAGTCCACAGGGCCTTACTACTTGAAATTAAACTAAAAGGAACATGTTTGGGTCACATGACATTAAAACTGCACAACAAATAAATCCTCACCGCATGATGTTAAAATTCAATAAAAATTTCTATACCTCATGATGTTAAACTACATGAAATAAAGAACTTATCTATCACCTAATGTTAAAAAAATTATATTTTCTTCCATTATCATCCCTTATCAATGGATCTTCAGAGCCTTATTCTAGTCATCTTGTGTATGAGCTTCATCCACTGTCTTTTATGAAACTCGATCCATAAACCAAACATCATTAACTTATTTCCTATTATTGTTGTAAACCTTCCATGGACCTTATAAAAGTATACTTGTATTCAAGGAATTTTTTTAAATTTTAATGTATGTATATGGATCTTGAATATGTGCCTATAGTTATTAATAAAAATTCATCACTCTGAAAAATGGATTTCCAAAACATTGTGAGCCATCACATCACTATAGTAGAACTCAATACCACAATTTCTTCTGAACAATTCATTTTATGATTGTCCTCCATCATAGCTCATGACTAGAGAACCTAGAGACATGATTTATGATAGTTTCATCTCCCTCATAGAAGGATGTTAGAGTTCTATTGACCTTGTGTATCAAAATGTTTCTCTTCTATAACATCCCCCATATTCGTGCCATGAGTCTCATGAATGTAAACTACTTGTACAGTGGTAAAATTTCTAAATCCTTAATCTCTATCGAATAATTTTCCAAATATGTGGACCTTAAACTAATAGTGAAAGAGGGAAAAAACTTATCATGATGAAAAATCACAAAGGGTGGCCTAAGAAAAATTCATGTCTTCACTCACTGAACTCTTCACCTCTAGATTTTTGGAAATAAATAGGGTGAAAATAAATAATGCATAAATATCATATGGTCTACTTTGTATAAGTAGAAAATCCAAGCTATGCTTTCTAGTCCTCATGGTTCATAAAAAGGAGAGATTAATGATTTTCCATAACTCCATAACATGAAAATTTGTTCTCTTGGTAGTGGAAAATATTTTAGTATGCTAAAACCCTTCTTGGGTGTTACACTTTCCAAAAATCAAACTTAATTATTTGAGCATATCGGATCACCAAATCCCTCCATGGACCTTGTAAAATGATACATAGATTCAAGAGACCATTATTTAACTATGAATTTATTCTTATGGATCCTACATATGCCCCTATTATCATTAAGAAAATGATTCAATTTTCGAAAAGGAATTGCAATCCTTTAGTGCCTTGATATAACTGCATTAGAACTCAGAACCTCAATGTTTTTAGAATATTCCCAGTATGATTATCCCATATCATCTTCCAATCCCGAGAACTTCTTACCATGATTTTTAATAACACTACCAAAATATCTCAGAATATTATATGTCTTTAAAACTACATCATCTTATTTTGTAACCTTTCTCAATGAAATAATATGACACTCCATTCTTGAACCTTTGATGTCCCAAACATCATGATTCGAATCCACTGAGTGTAGGGATAGAGCTTTATAATTAAGAACTAAACTGAATTAGGGTTCATAACCCATACTAGATATCCTTAAATCCATATCCAACCTCATCATGTGGTTATCTGAGTCTTAAAAAATATTTCATAGCCTTCATAAAGGAGTTGAGTTCATCTTCTACTTGGACATGCTATTAATGCATAATGAATTTTACCTACAAACTAAAGGCATGTCCTCTATGAAATAAAGGTGATTCAATACCTATGAGACATGGAAAAACTATGGTGGAAAGTGGAACTTCTGGTTTTTATGGGTCATCCCTAGTATATCTAGCCTATTAAATTTTCACTGACACAAACTTTTGGGTAATGACTCATATCACGAATATTCCAACTATCCTAGTGGTCCTATCTTATATAGTGATTCTCTCACAACCAATATTACCTTGATAAATCGTCCATGGCCCTTGGAAATGAGTGTAGACACCTCATTTTGACAATTATCCCAATGCATATGGGCTTTGACCTACCAACCAAAGGCCCCCCTCCTTCCCGGAAAGGAGCTCTAATTTTTGTGAGCCTTGGAAACACCACAGTAAACTCAACACCCTATAGTGTTTTGGATCATTCTTAGCATGTATAAACCATATTAATGATAATAAATCAATTCCAATATTTAATACTTTAACCTGAATGGAATCATTATAACCAATCTAAACTTCCACAAACTACAACAATAAATGGTCTGATCAAAAATACCCAAAACTATAGTGATAAATGTATGAAAAAAATGACTGTAAACATCAATAATAGAAGGTATGAGCTAAATGGAACTAAAATAATGAAATAGAAGGTATCAACTAAAAGTCAATAAACTACAACAATATATGTAATGAGCTAAGAGACCCAAAACTAAAACACTTTAGTGACTTCGTCCAAAAGAATGGAAATTTTTTTATGGACCACCATATGAACTTTAAAAAAATCAATCCACTCTCTCAAATCCTATCAGCTTCATCAAAAGATAGAGAACTCTTCCTTTAGGATATATATTCTACCCATATTATCCTTTTACAAAATAGGTAATCTCATGAAAACATGAAAAAATATATCTATAAAGAGTCTTATATCAGCGTACATTTTGAGAAGAATCTATTGTGATTTAAATATTCAGATCCATACTTTTAGGTTTACATGATGTTATAAAAATAAAGGGCATAATTTTTTATTCATATAATATTAATATAGAGAGATGTGATGCACATTATGAATGAATGAAAGTTGGACAAAAACATGAAAATTTTAGAAAATCCATTCATAATAGCATGAAATGAAAGGAATATCTACATTTTAGAGTATCTAAAAATATATCATAAAAATAGATTACATCAAACTAAATAAATATATTATTGGATGAGTGTTGATGCTACTTTTTGTCACAGAGTCTAAAGAATTAAACGAGAAATAACTTGAACACAAAGTGATTCATCCTTTGAACAAACATAAAAAATCAACAAAGGCATGAACATGGATTGCTTCAAGAATGGACCATTAAAGTTTCAAGATGGTCATGCAGGTATACCTGCACGCCACATTTTTCGTGTGTAGGTGACCTGCACACCCTATTTGATTTTTTCCTAAGTTCATCAAAAGCCTATAAATACCCCTTCTGGTCCCCCCATTTCGAGGACAGAAAAATCCAGAAACTCAGATTTGAGCTCTCGGCGCCCTAGTCTCTTCTCGAAGCCTTTCGAACACTTATAAGGTAATTTTTCACCTAGAACGAAATATCTAAAGAGGGGGAACAAGGCCTAAGTGTTGAAATTCATCAACACCTGCACGCCTAAGTGTCTAACCCTTCTAAGAAATGAAGACACTTGTGCACCGCCTTATCCCTTCAACAGAACCTGCGTGCCACTCATTTAAAAGCCTCTTGGGGTAATACTAAGGGCTTGAGCCAAGCCTCGCCCAAGTATTACCCTATGGGTTGACCATCGTGCATATACCTATGTGTCGTGCAGGTATACCTGCGTGACCAGTACTTGTGCGCCCCAATAGGACCTATATGCCTACTTCTTTTCGGGTGCTCCTCCTACCTATTCACCTCTCTTATGCAAATACACCTCTTCCCTTCAAGATTCAGCTTTCAAAACCTTCTTCAATTCCATTTATGGAATGGTTCCTTTATTTTTATCCTTATCTGAAAGGAATCCTATTGAACAACTCTTAAATCCTAGTGATTTACATCTTTTTATGTCACTAAGTTTAGAGATTTCATTCATTCAGCATCATCCTTTAAGATGAGAAGATCTTTAATTTTGGGCATCCTCCTTAGGAGTAAGCCCCAATTCCCTTAACCTGGGCCTCCTTTTCAGGTGTAAGCCCCAGTCTTCAGGTTCCCTTAATTATGGGTATCCTTTTTAGGAGTAAGCCCTAGGTTACCAAATATGGGCATCCTCCTTAGGAGTAAGCCCCAAAAATTCCAAATCCTTTTAATTGGGGCATCCTCCTTAGGAGTAAGCCCCAGTCATAATTCCCCTTAACCTGGGCCTCCTTCTTAGGAATAAGCCCCAGTTCTCATGTCCCTTTAAACTGGGCCTCCTTCTCATGAATTATTCCTATGTCAGGTATCCAAATCTCTATAAAGAACATATACCATTATGGACCTTGTTCCTGGGTTTCTTCCCTGAAGTAAATCCCAATCCTCATCTATTTTGGACAGTCATACATACATAAGCCCCACATTATTTCTTATGATTGCATCTTTCATGGCACAATTGTCAAGTTTTACCAATACCTCTTGTTTCTCACACAGAGCATGACTCACATGAGCTTAGAGCGTAAAAGTAATTATGAAATCTTTCTTTGATCCATCAACCGTGCATAAAACTCATACTTTATTAATCAAACTACGTGGGTTCTGATTTCTTTTCTAAACAAGGATACGTAGGTATCCCATATGCGGGTAAGATCCCAACCCTAAAATAATCTATTTCCTTCGGAATGACAATAAACTTCAAGTTCCCCACTGAGTGGCCATAAAACTAGTATGGTTATCATAATGACCAAGGGATTTCTATATAATGTGTTGAAGGATACCATTGAATAAGAATCTCTAACAAATACAGATGATTCTCTATCGATGATGAACCTCAAATACATATAAAAGATTCTCTAAATCTCTTAAATACTAAATCATTGATAGTAAGATCTAAAGGAATGCTCATTTTCATACTTGGTAGTGTAATAAGGATTCACAAACATAACTTAAATCTAAAAAGAGAGTCCCAAAGTAGACAATATTTCCCCCTCAAAAGGTTTGATGAGTCCGTCCTCCCATCTACTCGACCAATGCATATTATTAAGCCTCATCAGTCCACAACTAATGAGCCCCTACCTTTGGAATGTAGGTCCAAATGGATATAGAATCATTGGATGTTTCCTGTTCTACGAACAAACCTGTTAGAAACTGATTTGAATGTTTGAACCTTAAACAAGTAAGGTCATCCCCATTCTAGCACGAAAAAAATTGGTGAACCCTACGTGAATCGTTAACCAAGTTAAAATGATGTTTTACTTATTTGTTAGGCCCCTATTTAAACTCATTGAGAGGGACAAAAAAAACAATCAATAACATATGTGCTCATCCAAAATATGTAGTGGCTGAACTTATCTTGATTATTTCTGTTATATCAAACTAGCACTCGTTTCCAAGATCTTCTGCATCGGAAATGGATTCTCTAAAGTTCACACCTGTGAATGCCTCTGCTGTGAATACCTCTGCTGCTACTCCTGCTAGATCTTTTTCCACTCTGAGGACGACATCACCTACTCAACGTCTTCAACGATGGGTATCAAATGCACTATTTGAGGAATACCGTCAACACTATACCCTTCCGACTCTAGAGACTTCTTGATAATCCATCCAAGTCAATAATTCACCATGGTCGTCCAGATAGTGACGACCAGCGATAAAGAAGCAGGTGGTGCCAACCACCGTTTCCAACCGTTTCGGGTCGTTATCCCCATAACGCAATCACCAGTCCCTCCCATATTCTAGGGAGGTGAATGAGAAGGTCCCTGAAGGCCTTAATTCAAGTAGACAAGAGTCCTTCCCAAGGGATCCCATCAACAATCGCCACCAGACTCGTGCGGCAGTGCGCCCTCAACATGATGAGGCTTTCGTCTCTAGGTGTTCGGCTCAGGTTCTTCAAACCCGAGAAAGCAAGAAGGACCACCAGAGGTGACAACCAGTCAACAGTGAGTAGGTTCTTATCTCTGCCATTTCTGGAGAATTCCACCATCCAAACTTGGTGGAAAGCAATGAGCGCGCACACACACCCATTCATTTTAATTCCGCTGTCAAGAAGACTCGTCTGGCAGCATCACACCATTCCCGGCAGGAAATTCTGGCAGAGTACTAAAGACAAGAACATACACCTGTTTATAAATCATCAGCTAGTCAGCAGGCTCGTCTAACTACATACAATGATGCCCACCAACCCAATGTGTTGACAACTGGTAAACAGGCGCATACACCTACTTATACTCATTAATCATGCCAGCAGTCTCGTCTGCCAGTATTGAAGGAAGTTCATAAACAATGTTCGGAGAAGTGAAATCAGCAAACACAAACACCTACTAGTATTGATCAAGTCTACCAACAGTCTCCTTTGGTAGCACCTGGAGAAGTCAATTGGAAATCCCTAATGACAAACATGAGGCAGACTCGTCTCTCTGCCCCCACACATGAGTACTATCAGAATTCACTGACATGAAAAGGAAGACCGGAGCAGGAACACACACCTACTCTATGTACGGAATGGACGTATATTCCCATTCCGACAACTGAAGTCACCAAACATATTTTGTCAATGGTGAAAGAGCAGAAGAAAATCCCTTCTCATATTCTGGATGCCTGTTAGAATATTATAACAGCTTTAGCAGCATCATAGGGAAAGAAATGAAAATCATTCCATACCACTGGAGTGACACGTCAACATATCACTCCAGAATAGACACACACCTCTGTTCCAGTCCAAGAGGGTTGTGGGGGATACTCCCCCATGTCATATGGACAACCAAGTCAGGCACATACACCTTATTTGAGTGGAGATAATCATCCTAACCTAACTATATCTCCTGAGTAGGCACATACACCTGCCCATAATAACAACTTTTTTCAACAAGTGGTTCCCAAAGTGAGATTGAAGGCATCTAAGAAAAAGACCCGTCCAGCAGAGTCATGAAATCAAGGTCCAATTTTTAAAAAGTCCTTACACGATGCTGGAGTTCTTGATGCACTCAGACAATTATATGTTGCAACTCAAGATTCTACTCTCTCATTTCCCAATAGTGGGAACATTAATTCATAAGGTCTTCATCAGACACTTCCTCATCAAGGCTTTCTTCAGGACAGTTCGGTTGATCTAAAATTTTGATCTTCAGATGAGAGCCAGAAGAACCCTCTGTGTGACCAGAAGACCAAGGAGCAAAAGGTTTCATCTTTTTTTGTAACCCACCATGGTGTTCCTCCCCATGATGATGAATTTATCTGTGGAAGTCCTCTCTATAGTAGTAATTCGCATTGCCTGGAAAATGCTCTGATGGATAATGTAGTGACGAGAAATCCCTCTTATCTTGGGTCACTTGAAAATGTGAAGCCAGTCATGTCTGGCGCTTTACCACTAACATTTGAAATAATTTCTCAATCCGAAGATAGCCTGGGGTGTAGGTCATTCTCTGAACTACCCCTGAGTCATGAATCTTCTAGTTTGGTAAATGAACTCTCTACCAATCTTGTTGAATTTGATGAAAAAACAAGGAAGCACCAGCTCTGGTCTAATCACGTAGAAGAATATTCATTGAATGATAAAGAGGAATTGATGAATATGAGAAAAAACTGGCAAAAGGTGAAGTTCCATTCATGTTTTGGCCTTTTCCTGACCATAATTATGACATTCCAGAGATGTTGACAAAAGATTGTATTCAAGATATTCATCTCCACATGTCAAAAATTCATTGTCAATTGAAAAATAAAATATTATCTTATGATGAATAGTAAAATCATGTCAAGATAATAGAAGGGTTACAATGCCAAATTGATTTGGAATCTATCTCATTTTCTCGATATCCAATGGCTGAAAAGAAAAAGAGATCTCTTCAGCATTCATGCCTTGGCGCATTAAGAAGATTGCACCAGTTAATTGCAAAGGCCCCATCTATTATTCATATAAGGATATGGGGTGTTCATGGAGCACTACATTTCACTGTACTCTCCATCCAACAAAGCCCACCGAAAATGGCCTCATGCAATGTTATTGCCCATGGTCGGCCACATCCAATTGGCTTTGTTTGTAATCAAAGGCTTGCTCAGGAACATGCCTCAACTAGTTCTTCTCAAAGTCAGACATACAAAGAACAAGTTGTCAAATTACTTTTGCATTAGTAAATTGAGAATATCAAATAGGCTTATCATTTAGAGCGAGCGCATCATCATGTGAAAGAAGTGTCAGAAATCATCCAGCATTCATTTGAGCCAGGTGATTTGAGTGGATGCAGGTTAATGCATCCAGCCAATTTCCGGACTAAAGTCCGCAAGATCAGGAGATCTTTTAAGAAAGTCTTAGATATAGCAGCTCAAGAACCACCCCAGCTTTCCAAACTAGGTATTCTTTTAACCCAACCCTCATAATCAACAAATATGATTCAAGGAGTTGAGCAGGAACAGTAGGAATATCCCAAGTCTACAGGAATTGGTACTTTTTCAAATCATCAATCTCTTCTCCAAATAAAGGAAGAATTCTCTCGATTAGGGAAGAAGCCACAAGAGGAATGAAGAACCGAATTATCAGGGGATTCCCTCCAAATTACAGTTCATCAATTAGTTTCTGAGGGATCAAATCTACAAAAGGTAATGTCTCATCAAGGGCATGGAAAAAACAGTATCACAGAAATGCTGATAGAAGGTATGTAATGTGTTATGCATTAATTAATGTCATCAATGTCGTTGTTGCTGATCCTCCAGAACAGGAATCTCATTTAGAGGTATCAGATGAAGAAGTTCATGGTCAAGAAGTTGTATGCACAGACACAAATGAAGAAGGTGTGCATACACAAAATCAAAGGATTACTCAGAATATAGATATTCCTTCAAGTATCCAACTTCCTCCTTTCCGAAAGGCATCCAATAAGGGGAAAGGAAAGAATCAGGTTAAATAACATTCCTCTAGATAAGGCCAATCACTCTCATTATAGAAAATATTCACACAGAAAGCAGAAGAAATGATGGAATTGAGGAGGTCGAATTCAGAACTACTTCAAAGTAGTCTTCCTCCTAAGCGTGCTGGAGTCAGTCATCCAAGGGAATTTGTTACAGCTACTGAGATGGATCAAGAATATCCTCCTTTATCAGTACACCCACACAGTTCTAGTCCTATGGGTCAAGAACAACAAAAATTGGTGGTGTTATCCTTAGATGCAGTATCGGCCACCACATATGTCCAATCTCCAATTATTGCCCCTGCTCAGGTCCATGCTCAACCAGATGTTTCTCAAAAGTTAATAACTACTATTGAGTCATTAATAGCTCAGTTGGAATCTATGGAGGGAAAACATGCTCAAATTATACCAGAAAAGAGATATTACCCTGAATGGGTTGATGCAATTCTTCCCCCATCAAATTTTTCAAGTACCATATTCCCAATCTTTAATGGTTTGGGAGACCCAGAGCAACACTTAACGCATTTTGTTTCTCGTTGTGATCCTATGATGGGAACTCCTCAGCAACAGGAAGTAGTTAAGCTCAGGTGTTTTGTACAGTCATTACAAGGGCCTGCTTTTGTCTGGTATAAAAGCTTGTAATCGAGGTCAATTACCGGATGGGAGGATCTCTGCCAAACATTCCTTCATCAATTCAGCTCAACGTTCCCAAAGACAATATTTTTTTATCTTAAAAGTTGTATGAAAAGGGAGAATGAAAGTGTTTTAGATTTCATTGCTTGCTGGAGGTGAATAACATATTCCCTAAGCCTAGAACTCCCTTAAGAGGAATTGTTGCCAATATGTGTGGAAAATGTGCGTGATGAGTTGCACACACCGTTGATCCCTGTGAAATACATAGGAGGGTTTTGAGACCTTACTTCGATCTCTCAAAAGATTGAAGACTCTCTTATGAATACTAAGGATAAAACTCATGTAATTATATCATCTCTAGGAAGGAGAATGGGTAAAGAAGAGACTGCTACAGTTACGCTTAAACAAGCACCTGTACCTGCTTCTACTTCAAAACCTTCATCTTATCGAAGGGATCTGCCTCCTGAGCATTAACAACAGAGTTTGTTTCATCAAGATGATCAAAGAGATCAAAGACGAAAACAATTTAAGGATCTGAAGAGAAAATTTTATTCTTTTCAAAATGAACATGTTCCTAGTTACTTCATTTCAGCTCTAGAAAGTAATTTGGTTCAATTGCCAAGGCCCAAAATCCTAACAAGGAATGAGATAAAGACCGTCTCAACTATTTCCCATTTCATCAGATGTTGGGGCATCCCATTAATGAGTGTCTTGTCTTTAAAGACATCCTGCAAAAGATGGTGGACTCGGGACAATTCAAATTGAAAGGTTCTTCAGCTCAGGTAGTAGGTGTTACTGCTACAAATCCAGAGGAAGAAGCTAAGTGGAAAGAAGTCAAAAAAATGTGCAGAAATATGATGATTGGATGGTCAAGAAAATGATCAACCAAACTCATGCCATTTTTCGAACGCAATTGAAGAAACCAATTGTGTCTTCTGCTATGAATGACACAGCAAAACCCTCTTCATCAGAGGGAAAATACTAAAATAAATGGCATAATTCAAAGAAAGAGGAACAATCAAAAGAAGATGAAATAGTGTCAAAGACCAAGTTGTCTTTGACTCTGGCAGATTTTATGCCATCTACTTTAAAGCCACGGGCACTGCCCCACCAAACAGCACATCCTAAACTGGCTAATTAGGAAGAGTTTTCATCAGATGAAGAGTTGATCTTTGGTTCTGTTAATATGATTCACTTAACAGATCTTTATGCCAATCATAGTTTCGATCTCAATGAGCCTGAATTCCCTGTATCAAATAGAGGGATTAGAGGGAGTTCCAGAGGTCTGGGATATAGAGAAAGACGTGGATATCCTAGAATCCACTATTCCAATTCTACCATTTTTTGAACTGTATATGGTGTAGAAACCCATGGTAGAGCCCTTCAGTAGGCTCAACAAGAATAAGCTACTACTTCCACCAATAACAGATTCAGTCCTGGAACTATTATTCTAGAGGATCTGTTAGAGGTTCCACCTTCTTCCTCTTAGCATGTAAACAGAACTTTTCGGTCTAATCATTCTAATCCAAGAGTATTTCCAACTCTTACCCTAATACAAGATGCATCTACTTCCAAAGCATCAACTTCTAAGGCACCTACAAAACCATATGTTCCTATTGGGAAACCAAGACCTTTGGATAAAGAATATGATGTCTTGAAACATTTGGACCATGTACCGGACAAGTTATCAACTCTGGATGCCTTGAATCTATCAAAGGATCTTCGGGAGGCACAAATCGAGGCTTTCTCAAGTCCTTAGGAATTTGAATTTGAAATTGTTGCGGCTGAAGTCTACCATGTTGAGAATGGTCCTGCAGAATTCCATGCAGTGATATCTTTCACAGATGAAGATGAAGATGATGTTATGCATGGACATATTAGACCTTTGTATTTATCTGGAAAGTTCAATGGTGTAGAAATCCGAAGATCTTTCATTGATAATGGTTCACGAGTCAACTTTATCCCCATTCGTACACTTCATCGATTGGGCCTCACAGAATCTGATTTATCTCCTACTTTGATGTTACAAGGATATGATAAAAATGATCAAGAACCACTGGGCGATATTACACTCAGAACTTAGCTTGGAGACCTTTTATCCATTTCAGATTTCATGGTTTCTGATCATGATACGGCCATCAATGTTTTTTATGGATGACCTTAGCTACATCAACATGCGGCTATCCCTTCATCATACCATCAATGTCTCAAATATTGTTTCAATGGTCAAATTACAACATTGTATGGTGATAAATCCCCCTTAGAAACATGTTAATATCAATACAATGATGTGGAATTATATCACATGAAGGGTAAGGATAAATCCACAATAAAGGAGGTTACCAAGGTTAATGCTCCATATGGTTTGGAAAAGATTCCAGTAAACCCATTCATACATGTGATTATAGAAAATGTGTTTCCTATCAGTCAAATTGAAAAGATAGACCCAAATCCAAATACTCTTATGGAAACTTAAATAATGTCAATTACGGCAATCAAGCTAGATAGTATGGGGGAAATTGGTGATTCACCAAGAAATGATGAATGATCAAATGGAGATGTCTTCATTTCATTTGCTGAAATCCAGCAAGTCTATACTTCGCCAACCAGGATAAAAGAAGTTATAGAAATTTCAAAAGTGAATGATGATTTCGATTCTCAGTCCATCATCTCCTCTTCATTACCCAAGGATGACCCTTTATCATCAATAGGGTCTGAAATGGAATCTTCTTCTCCAAGATGTTCAAATTTTAACATCTCTTCTGATCATGGAAATTCTGCTTCATCATCTATTATTCAAGTAGAAGCAGAAGAGATAACACATGTTGAAGAAGAAGCGGAAGATCTCAGGGATGCTCCTCCAGCATTTGAAGAGGGTATATCTATTACTATGGATGAACTCAGAGAAATAAATCTCAGTAAAAAAGAAAATCTATGCCCCACTTTAATTAGTGTGGCCATGAATCTTGTAGAGCAGGAAATGTATATTTAATTTTTAAAGCAAAATCGAGATATGTTTTCTTGGAACTATCAGAGATGCCATGCCTTGATCCTGATGTTGCTACTCATCATTTGGGTTTTCCAGAAAAAAATCAATGATTTAAGCAAGCCGCAAGAAGAACACACCCAACTTATGCTTCAAAAATTGAAGCTGAAATGGATAAGCTTATAAAATCTAATTTATGTAGAGAAGGTAAATATCCCAAATGGTTTGCTAATATTTTCCCTATGAAAAAGAAGAATGGACAAATTAGAATTTTCATTGATTTCAGAGATCTTAATCGGAATTTTCTTAAGGATAATTTTCCAGGTTTGATAACAGAACTCTTAGTTGATGCAATAGCTGGCTATGAAGCACTTTCCTTAATGGATAGATATTCAGGATATAATCAAATCAAAATGGCTCCAGAAGATGAGGAATCTACAGCCATCAGAGCCCCTCAGGGTGTGTTTTTCTATTGGGTATTTCCCTTTGGCCAGAAGAATGCAGACGCAATATATCAGTGTTCCATGCACCGTATTTTCAAATCCTTTTTCGTGATGTTTATTGAATGTTATGTGGATGATTTGGTTGTTAAATCCAAACAATGTTCTAATCAATTGGCTTATTTGGAAGTCATATTACACAAACTTTGGAAACATAATTTGAAGATGAACCCCTTAAAATGTGCTTTTGGGGTAACCTCATGAAAATTTTCGGCTTTATTGCATGCCATTGTGGTATCGAAGTCGATCCTAAGAAGAAAAAGTTAATCCTCGGTATGTCACCTCCTCAAAATTTGAAATAATTTAGAGGAATTCATGTAAACTTAGCCTATATTCGGCGTTTCATCACCAATTTGGCAGGAAAAAGTTTACCCTTCACCAAATTGATGAAGAAGGGAGTCACTTAACAGTGGACTGAAGAATGCCAAGAAGCATTAAATATTCTCAAGAAATGTCTCTTGAGTCCACCAATATTAAAGGAACATGTTGAAAGAAGGACACTTATTCTTTATGTGGCCGCTTTAGAGCAATCACTGGGTTCCTTCCCTGCCCAGAAGAATGATGGTGGGAATGAAAACATCCATTACTATCTCAGTCAAACTATGCTTGATGTAGAAACCTGATATTCATGTATTGAGAAGTGCTGCCTAGCATTAATCTTTGTAGTTCAAAAGTTGAGACACTACTTGAAACATCATGAGGTCCAATTGGTATCTCGCAATAACTCGCTCAAATTCATCCTTAGTCATCCAATGCTAACAGGATGTCTAGAAAGGTGGGAAGTTATTTTGCAGTAATTTGATATTCAGTATGTGTCTCAAAAGGAAATAAAGGGTCATGCTCTGGCTGATTTCCTTGCTGAACATCCTTCAGAAGAAGATACATCTTTAGATATTGAACTTCCTAATGAGGAAGTCTTCTCTGTTCAAGATAGTCTTCAAACATGGGAAATGTACTTTGATGGTGCTTCCAGATGTCCAATAGGGAGGAAAATGGAAGATCCTAAATTCAACAAAGTTGGGTTAGGAATTGTTCTCATTTCTCCAAAAAAGGTTGTGCTACCCTATTCCTTCTTATTTTCAGATGTTGGTACAAATAATGAAGCAGAATATCAAGCTCTCATCGTAGGATTAGAGTTGGTGCTTCAAGAACAAGTGAATCACATAAAGGTTAAAGGTGATTCAGACCTGGTAATAAAACAAGTAAATGAGGATTATTCCATCAGAAAAGAAGAGTTAATCCCTTTTTATGATTACGTCAGAGAGTTAATTGCATAATTTCCTTCAGAATCGACATTTTCTTATGTCCTGCGATCACAAAATGCTCAAGCTGATGCATTGGAAAATATAGCCACAGCTCTGGGAAATCCAAATCGGGATGAGACAATCATCAGTATTTCCCACTGTTGTACAATTTCACCTTATGTATAAATCAGAACAGATTAAATCAATTAAATTATTCCCATTCCTGAACCATATAGTCATATTTCAGGATGGATGACACATATCAGTGAATACCTTAAAAATGGAACACTTCCACATAATAGATCCAGGAAAGAACAAATCCAGTGACGTGTGGTCAATTTTACTCTTTATGATAGCCCAGATCACCTAGAGAAAATTCTCTACAAATGAGGTTTTGATAGAGTTATCTTCAGATGAATTGATGGTGAAGAGACAATGGATGTCATGAAAGAAGTACATGCAAGAGTTTGTGGTTCCCATCAGTCTGGACACATTCTTTCTGATCAAATTCGATGGATTGGATACTTTCGGCCTTCAATGATACAAGATTGTGTTGATTTTAATAAGAAGTGTCATTCTTGCCAAGTACATGACAATTTCATTAATCAACCCCAATAATTGCTTCATAAATCTAAATACTCATGGACATTTTCCACATGGGGAATGGATGTAGTGGGACCTTACCCTTCAGCTACAAAAAAGTAGTTTAGTGGGATCTTGGCGACATCAACATGACGTTAAACTGTGTTGTCCTAGCTACATGATGCTAAACTGTGTAGCATCGGTCTATGCATATGACCTTAAACTATTCTCACCATCATCCAACATGACATTAAATCGTTCCATTGTCCAACATGACGTTAAACTATATTGACCCTTTTCATCCAACATGACGTTAAACTATATTTTCCCCTTTTGTCCAACATGGCGTTAAACTATGACGTCCTAGCTACATGATTCTAAACTATACAGAAGTCCCTTACGTATAGCAAGATGTTAAACAGTGAAGAAGTTCCCAATACATCCAACATGACATTAAACTGTGTCCCCATTGTCCTCACTGGATGACACTAAACTCCATAGCCATACGTCCTTCCTACATGAACTTAAACTGTACAACACCCGTCCTTGATATATGACATTAAACTATACAGCCCCTATTTTGTCCTTACTGCATGACATTATACTACATATTCCCCATTGTCCAACCTGATGTTAAACTGTGTTCAGTCCCTTATATGTCCTACATGGTATTAAACTGTGCATCGTTAGGGTTGTTTCTACCTCTTATTTCCCACACTGAGTATGAATCACATGATCTTAGAGTAAACTTCAACCATAACACCCTCTCTAGGCCCCTAACCATGCGTAAGTCCCAACACCATTTTTTGGGTCGTTTTCCTAAAGAACAACTTGATCACCAATTCATTCTTCAATCGAACTACATGGACTTAGATCCTTGCCTTCTTGGATGGGTACGTAGGCAAACTCCAGAGGTTCAATCCCAAAACCAATATCTTCACATCGGTTCACCTTCGTCTCATACGATGTTGATTCGTGAAATCGCCCCCAGAAAAAATATTTTTTACATTGGTTCACCATCCTCCTTACTATATAATGTTAAACTGTTCACACTTTTGTACTGTATGATAATAAACTACAACATTATTTGACACCCTCACCGGAGAGGGAATCATTGTTTACATTGATATCCAATCATTTTTATATTCTAAAGTCTAAGTGCATACATGGCAATGCCCGGAACTTTTATCTTGGGTCAAACCATCATTGCAGTAAAGTCCCCTTTTACCCTTCACTTGTAGGAACAAAATCTGTACAGAGGGTATTTCAAGAACTACATGTGGCTTGATTCCCATCATTATGGGATATGTAGGAACATTTGAGCATCCCTCAAATCCAGCCCCATGTTTTTGGGCCTAAACCCAAATTTCAATTTCAGTCCCTTGGATGGAAAGTCCCCTTGTGAAAACATGATTATGGTTAGAATTGTTTGGTGTATCTCTGCAATCATGGAATAATGCCCATTTTGATGTATCATACTCCTGAACTTAAATACTTTCAGATCACCATAACCCTTTTCTTGACTTTTGGTCCAAAAATATTTGATACCTAAGAATTATTTTTCCTGAATTTGTAGCACTTGCCCTTAGGCGGCCTTGCATAAACAGTCTACATAATAGACTTGATAGCCAAAAGATGTTATTATTTGACTATGAAACCATTTCCCTTAGGTGGCCCTGCATAATTCAACCCCTAATGGGTTTTTCAAATAATGGTAACTTCATTCTTGGGAGTAAAACCTCTTTTTTCCTTATTTTTTATAATGATAATATGTAGGGATCCGCAAAAACATCCATCCTTAACATATTTGTCCCATAGTCTTTTTCATGATTTAAAAGTATTTAAGTCTATGGTTTATATTTTCCTTCCCTATGTCTGGTTCAGACATTCATAGGAGTCACATTCATACAATTCTTATCCAATCTTGATTGGAAATATCCTCTCCATATTCAAGAACCTCTCTCCATACAGCAGACTCTATACATTGGAAATTTTGATTCTCCATAAACATTCACTGGTTTTTAGCACGAGAAAAGTAAAATTTCTGAGAGTTCTTTTTCCTGACTATGCAGCATGTGCCCTTAGGTAGACTAGCATTAGTAGTCTATATAATGGACCCGTCAGCCAAAATATTCTATTATTTGACTATGTATTGAATGCCCTCAATTGGCCCGACATAATTCAACACCCTAATGGGTTTTTTAAATAGTGGTAAATCCATTCATGGGAAATACATCTTCTAATGCCTTTTATCCCTTTTTTCGTATCATTCCTCAGATTCAAATTTTATTAAGTCTTAGTTTACATGATTTCCCCCATAATTGAGTGTGCTAATATGTTTTCCAATAAATTATCAAGGAATTGAGTTACTTTTAATCCATTCGGTCAAAGCTATTTTGACCTTAAGCATTATCCTTATTATGTCTGACGTGCATGACTTTAAACTTCTCACAAAAGACAAAGAAACTTTGATAAAAGTCAAGCCCAATCTCACTAAACATACATTTTGTATGATTTAGGTAATATTGAGAAATTAAAAGATTCAATGTTTGTAGGGTTATTCATAATAATCCTCGAAAAAATCATACTATGCTTACTAGTCCCATTAGATTTGGAAAAAATTTACAGTAGGTAACAAAAGAAGGTATGCACAAATGATTGAAGATGGAAGTGTTTTTCATTGATGGACAAGAGATAGATGGACATCAAAATATTGTAGTCTCTTCTATTTTTCAATAATTGCAAGAGGCTTTAAACATAACTCTTCATTTGATTTACGGCATCCTGAGCTTCATCAGCAGCCACCTGGAATTCATTCATTCAAATGGATACAATAAGAGATGTAGTGAGAGCAGCTATTCTTGGATCAATTGTAAAAGAATGTTCTTGAGTGCGGTTTGAGAAAATTTTCTACTGATCAAACAGTGACTCTGTTTCTTTCCAAGAGACTTGGAAGATGGATACATGGATTTGAGAATGGAGCATTGGACGTAAATAGCCATTTGGAGAGAGTACTCTTTTCAGATATTGTTTCTAATGCCATGATAGTCTTCTCTCCATCAACCAGGAGCGGAAAACATATCAGCCCACGGTTTTCCATTTTCATATCTGCAAGGAAATGGCATTGAGAAATTTTTTGAAATTTCACCCCATTTTTGTTGCTATTAATGCACAGAATAACCAGAATAGAGGAATAGCAATGCGGATGCATCACAGATATATAATTATTTTCCTCTAGAATATTGACTTCTTGCAGATGACTATGCCCATACAGAGGCAAGTATATGCTCTGTGGAAAATTATGATAGTACTTCTTCATGTTCTTGGCCAAATTTGGAATAGTGATATCACAGATATCATAGTAATCCTGGACAACAATGTTCTTCAGGTCATGAATTCGCTTGCTAGCCAGTTCATCAGTTGTTTCAATTCATATATAAGCCATTGAATCTACACAAAAGTTGAATAATTAACTCTTAAGTGGGTTGATTTTTCATAAAATTTTTGAAGAAAAGTGAAAACAATGGCTAATTCATTAAGGTACGCAAGTCCAATGTTGCCGTGAAATTTTAACTGTGTCGAGCAGGTTTTGGCGCGCAGGTGTCACCACACAAGTCCAAATAAATTTTCCGCAACGCGACACGAACAGAAGCAATGAAACCGCGGAAAATCAGCAACCTACGTGATGAGAGAAACCTGCGTGGTGAGAGGTCAGAAGTGTTCAAAGCCAGGTGTTTTTCATGAGAATTGCATGCCTATTTATTGGAAAATCCACAGCCCTACGCGCGCAGTACCTGCGCGCTCAAAACATTCGCGCCACCCTTCCTTGGTTTTCTCTTTTACCTCATAGTCAAATCCTCCTTCCTTTCGAATCCAACTCTGAGTGGGGGCTTTTTTTATTCTCCTTTCCGTCACAGAGTCAAACGAATGCAAAGAGAAATACCTTTAGCATAAAGTAATTCATCCCTTGAACAAACATAAAAAAACAACAAAGGCATGAACAAAGATTACTTAAAGCATGGGCCGTGCAAGTTTCAAGCTGGTCGCGCAGGTATACCTGCATGCCACATTTTTGGCACGCAAGTGACCTGCATGCCCTATTTGATATTCTCCCAAGGTCTTCAAAAGCCTATAAATACCCCTTGTGGGCCCCCCATTTCTTGGACGGAAAAATCCAAAAACTCAAATTGGAGATCTCGGAGCCCTAGTCTCTTCTCAAAGCCTTCATAACATTTTAAGGTAATTTATTACCTAGAACAGAAGATCTAAAGAGGAGGAACAAGGCCTAAGTGTTTAAATTCATCAACACTTGCGCGCCTATGTGTTTAACCCTTTGGGGAAATGAAGACACTTGTGCGCCGCCTTATCCCTTCTACAGAACCTGCATCCCACTCATTTAAAAGCCGCTAAGGGTAATACTAAGGGCTTGAGCCAAGCCTCGACCATGTATTACCCTATGGGTTGACCGTCATGTAGGTACCTATATGTCGCATAGGTATACCTGTGCGACCAGTACCTGTGTGCCCCAACAGGACCTGCACACCTACTTCTTTTTGGGTGCTCCTTCTTCCTATTCACCTCTATTATTCAAATTCACCTCTTTTATTCAAGATTTAGCCTTCAGAAACTTCTTCAAATCCATTTATGGAATGGTTCCTTTATTGGATTCCTTATCTGAAAGGAATTATGTGGAAAATCTCTTAAAACCTAGTGATTTACATCTCTTTATGTCACGAAGGTTAGAGATTTAATTCATTCAATCCCATCTTTTAAGATGAGAAGATCTTTAATTTTGGGAATCCTTCTTAGGAGTAAGCCCCAATTCCCTTAACTTGGGCCTCTTTTTTAGGAGTAAACCCTAGTCTTCATGTTCCCATAATTTTGGGCATCCTCTTTAGGAGTAATCCCTAGGTTCCCAAATATGCGCATCCTCCTTAAAAGTTATCGCCAAAAATTCCAAATTCCCTTAACCTCGGCATCCTCCTTAGGAGTAATCCCAAGTCATAATTACCCTTAACATGGGACTCCTTCTTATGAATAAGCCTCAGTTCTCAATTCAGTTAATCCTAGGCCTCTTTCTCAGGAATAAGTCCTACGTCAAGTATCCAAATCTCCATAAAGCACATACACCTTTATGGACCTTGTTCCCGAGTATCTTCCCTGACGTAAATCCCAATCATCATCTATTCTAAGAAGTCACACATACATAAGCACCACATTATTTCTTATGATTGAATCTTTCGTGGCACAATTGTTAGGTTTTTCCAATATCTCTTGTTTCTCACACCGAGCATGGATCGCGTGAGCTTTAAGCGTAAAAGAAATTATGACATCTTTCATTAATCCATCAACCATGCATAAACCTAATACTTCTTTACTCGAACTACAGGGGTTCTGATTCCTTTTCTAAACAAGGATACGTAGGTATCCCATCTGCGGGTACGATCCCAACTCTGAAATAATCTATGTCCTTCTGAATGACAATAAAATTCAAGTGCCCTGCTGAGTGGTTTTATAACCTGTATGGTTATCATAATGACCAAGATATTTCTATATAATGTGGTGAAGGATACCATTGACTAACAATATCTAACAAATACAGATGATTCTCTATCGATGAATAACATCAAATATATATTAAAGATTCTATAAATCTCCTTCATACTAAATCCTTGATTGTCAGATCTAAAGGAAATCTCATTTTCAAACTTGGTAGTGTAATAAGGATTCACGAGCATAACTTAAATCCATAAAGAGTGTCCTAGAGAAGACAATAGTTCCCCCCAAAAAGGTGTGATGAGTCTGTCCTCCCATCCTCTTGACCAATGGAAATTCTTAAGCCTCATTGGTTCACAAGTAATGAGCACCTACCTTTGGAATGTAGGTCCAAATGGATATAGAATCATTGGATATTTCTGGTTCTATGAACAAACCCATTAGAAACCAATTGGAATGTTTGAACCTTAAACAAACAAGGTCATCCCCCTTCTAGTGCATAACAATGAGCTGGCCTAGTTGGAAAGAGTCTAGCATGATGTATTAATTGAACACTTAAGCGTCGCTTTCCCCCACCTCTTCTACTTCTGCCCCAGGATGGAGAGTCTCAATTAAAGTACTCAACTACTCAAATCACTTTTTAATAGTTTCTAATGAGGATGATAATGTTAAATATTTTTTCATTAGGTAAGATTTCATTTATTCATATCTCTATATTTTCCTGGTCCAGGAATCCATAATAGCATGAAATGTATATATGAACTCACATCTCCACTGCAGTACCTCCAACTCTTCCTTTATCTATTTGAAGGGCGGTGCCTCATATTCAAGATCATGAAGTCCCCTATAACTGGTTTCCAAATATTTATGCATCTGGGTAATTTGTCTCATGATTTTCCAATGTGTTTTTTGATCAGAACCATTGTCCCGCAAAGTCATCAAATAGAGAATGAAGTCATTCACCTCCGTCAAGATATGTTTCCAAAGGTGTCTTGATATTCAAAGTTGAATATTCTTCTAGATAATCATAAACCATGTGTTAGTTTATATAAAAAATGTTATTGGTATAACATAAGGAATAATAACTATTTGATCTAGAAAGGAATTATGATAGGAAGCCTTATATTCTCTTCTCTCAATATTCATATCATCTATTTCTTGTGTTGGAGGTCTAATTTCCTCATCAGATTCTATATCTCTATTGGGGTGGTCAACGCTAGGATGAAGGAACTTCTTATAAGTCTCACCCAAGTCCTAAATTAGTTTTATCATCACTATAGATAGATGGGTTGTTGAGGAAAATTTCCTATCCACATGAAACTCGGTCGACCTAGCACACCACTATAGAGGTTTCTACACAATCATGGGAAAAATACTGAGTGAGAATGGTAGGGGAATCATTATGTGAATAATGATCTTAGTATCAATATTGTTACCCACCAACATCACCCAAAATCGGTATATGATGTCAGGTTGTCTCTCTCCTTGAACACTAGCTAGTGGAAGGGGGATACCATTTGGGTGAAGCCAAACTAATGAGAACCCCAAAAAGGTGAATATGGATTACATACAATCAACTCATCCAACATGAATGAAAGAAGCTCATCTCAAATAGATATCTTGTACAACCATTTTTTGAGAGATCCACTTACATTATCAATGATTTTCTCGTCTAGTGCAGGATATGGGGAGAAATAAAATCTATTAGATAAACTCAACACATTAGTTACCTTGTCAGAACCTAGTGACATGGCCTCAACCCCAAATATGTTCAGTAACATGGGGATAGGTAGGGAATCGGGGATCCTGGTGGAATTATTGTATTCATATAAATGTAAATCCTACCCTATCTAACCAAATAAAAACTAAAAAAGGCCATTGATCCTATAGTGTTGTTTTCTAACTGAATATGACCCAAGAGGTAGTAAAGGTATGCAAGGGTTGAAATCTCCATGTTATGGTGCCTCCCTTATGATAACCATGCTTCTATCACAAGCATACTGGCCCAGATTCTAGAATGTGCATCCCGAGTGGAAAAAATCCCCCCATTTAGAAACATATCAATAAATCCCACCATCCAGAGGCTAGGAGAAATATCTAGATTCACCCAGTATCCCCGTGAAGTTTGATCCCCAACTTCTAAAATGTCTGAATACAAACTGGAATTCTCACAAACGTTCTGGGAAGGGCGTCGATGGGGGTGAATAGTTTTTTTCCTAACATCACTATGATAAAGAAAAATGTTTATCCAATATTTAAATGGAATGAGTGAGTGAATAGGCAACTCCTTTCACAAAGTTTCCTTCATAATATTCACCATTTACATCACCAAGAATTGATTCTTCAATGTATTTCCCTAGATATCTAAAACATGAATTAATTCATTATAAATATCTCAAATATGAGGAATCCCTCCAAGTTGGTAGATATCCCATAGGTTGATTCCCACCTCACCATGGAAAAAATGAGTTGGTTCCAAGACGCTAATGGCTGACCAATTTTATTAGAAGGTTAGACTAACTATAAATAGTATATTTGGAAATTAATACTACTTCATAAAGGTGCATAGAATATAACAGGTTATAAATCTCTAAATAGGTTTACCTAACCTGCAATGGTCATGCCCATTCATTGGAAAAGTTTACAAAGGGTCACAAATACCACTTCAAACTACGTGCAAAACCTATTTTGTTCAGATAAGAAATGAAAATTCTCGGATAGCTATGAGAGATGGGATGATGAGAACATTCACAATTATTCATAATCAAGGGAGTGTTTTCCAACATATAAGATATCCCCTGTGATTGAGCAATGACCAATCAGTCATACTCTTCAATCATCGTCTGAACATAGTAAAAAAAATACTGACACCATGCAAGATGGTATGTTGAAGTCAAAATGATGAATGAAGACATTTTCTATTAATCCAAACCCATATAGAGGAAGATAACGTGATAAAAGATAATCTTTAATATCTAATGGAAGAATCCATTTCGAAAACTCATTATCAGAATTAACACAATATGTAGGGATAGTATTTTGGTTTCTATTTATCATGGACCTTTAAATAACCACAATAGAGGATGTGTGGTGATAGATATAATACATCTAAAAATAATTAAGTGGCATATGTTAGATAGTAAAATTAAATATTGAAAAAGTAAAGGCATAAACTGACAACATATTTCACCTCACATTAATTGTCAATAGAACTCATCGATTGCATAAGGGATTCAGGAATCATCTAACTCCTAAATATATTGTAGACCACATACTCCCACATGGCATCACCCAACCACATGAACCTTTATAAGACTCTTGATTGTGTGATCTTGAGAAGGTCATGTGAGCTAAAAATAGTAAATTGAATATCAAACCAAGACAAAAGATCCCATAAAACATTAAAGAAGATCTTGCATCCCTATAGAAAATGCTTAAACAATTACCGATGTAATGTTCATGGTTGTTTTGAGTAGTTTCCAGGAAAAATAAATTATTGAAAAGGACCTCTTATAGAAATGGTATCATGACAGGGTCTCGTGATCAGATCATTCATGAAGGTATTGTGATGAGGTTACATGACGAAAGTAGGGTGAGAATGCTCTAGAGGAATGATTGGATCATAAATGAATTACTATCCACCCCACCGTTTATAGGGAATCCATTAGAATACCAAATTTCACCAATCAGACCATGATTCACCCAATAAAAAATTAGAAACAATTCCAGAGACTCGGGAGGGCATTTAATTTCCTCAAAACTAATCCCTTTCCCCAATTGACACCGCTCTTGTGGGGGGAATTTTTTGATGCCCAGCACGTGAGAATAAAATAAAATTAGAAAGGAAGTAATACCTAAATATGGGTATAATTTTCCCACAATTCAATGGAAGAATATACTGACCATGATCATGTGGATCGTAAGAACCTCCATGAGACACGCGATTACATGGCCATCGGGAGATCCCAAAGATTCCCTTTGACAAGTCTTGTTCACTTTCTAAGGAGATATAGACAATTTGGGATCATGCGAAATCTTCTAGGCTTTCTCATCTTGGACAAGTGACTTTTTAACCAGTGAATGCCTAACAAACCATCAAAAATTCCTTTGAAAGTT